>CM040242.1:219150158-219750158 GCA_022545495.1 Chrysanthemum lavandulifolium | reverse complement strand
CTCATGGGGTTTGATTATGAGATAGTTTATAAGAAAGGGGTGGAAAATGTTACTGTTGATGCCTTATCTAGAATTCAAAATCCAGCAGAATTATTGAGCATTGTTAGCACTTCTAGTGTTACTCCAGCACTTTATGGCAGGATAGTGGATAGTTGGGCACAAGATCAGTCCCTCCAGGCTTTGATTCTTAAACTGCAAGCTAACTCTAATAAGTCTGGCAACTACACTTGGCATAACAACCAGTTGAGAAGGAAGAACAGATTGGTGGTGGGCAATGATGACCATTTGAGACAGAAACTATTGACCACAATTCATAATGGATCAATAGGAGGACATTCAGGAGTGAAGGTGACTACTCAGAAGCTATGTTCATTGTTCTATTGGAAAAAAATGAGGAAGGATATTAAGAATTGGGTAAGAAATTGTGATGTTTGTCAGAGGTATAAGCCTAATTTGGAAGCTTACCCAGGATTGTTACAACTATTGCCCATTCCAACCAGTACTTGGACAAGTATCTCTATGGATTTTATTGAAGGCTTACCTAAGTCACAAGGTAAGGATGTGATTTTTGTAGTGGTGGACAGATTGAGTAAATATGCTCATTTCATGGTTCTTTCTCATCCCTTTACTGCTGCTCAAGTGGCTCAAGTGTTCTTAGACAATGTCTACAAGTTACATGGGCTACCTGAGAATATTGTGTCAGATAGAGATAAGGTGTTCCTTAGTTTGTTTTGGAAGGAATTGTTCAAGTTACTAAGGGTGGAATTGTGTTTGTCCACTGCCTACCATCCTCAATCAGATGGCCAAACTGAAGTAGTCAACAGATGTTTGGAGTGTTACTTAAGATGCATGACTGGTGAACAACCTACTCAGTGGTGTAAATGGTTGACTCTTGCTGAATGGTGGTATAATACAAACTATCACACTGCTATCCAAACTACTCCTTATGAAGTTGTGTATGATAAATCTCCTCCTATCCACATTCCCTACATTGGGGGAGAAAGTAGGGTGGAATTAGTGGACAAGACCCTGAAGGAAAGAGAAGGAACTGTGGAAACTTTGAAATTCCACATCAAAAGAACTCAAAATAGGATGAAGTCTCATCAGGACAAGCACAGAACATATAAGGAGTATGCTTGTGGAGATTGGGTGTATCTTAAACTGCAACCTTATAGACAGTTGTCAGTGAGGAAGGGCAAGCAAAACAAATTTTCACCAAAGTTCTTTGGTCCCTTTAAGATAATTCAAAGGGTGGGTCAAGTGGCATACAAATTGGAATTACCACCACAGTCTCAAATTCAGAATGTCTTTCACATATCTCAGCTTAAGAAGTGTAGACATCCTAGTCCAAATCAGACAAGTGGTAGTCTTCCACCTTGTGACAATACTGGTGTGTTCTTTGTGGAGCCAATGGCCATTCTGGATAAGAGATTGGCTAGAAAAGGGAATGGAGCAGAGGTGTATGTTCTAGTGCAATGGGCTAATGGTACTGTGGAAGATGCTACATGGGAATCAATTACTGATTTGTAGCTCAAGTTTCCTGAGTTTGACTGCACAACTTGAGGACAAGTTGTTTTCTAAGGGAGGTGGATTGATAAGCTACTAATCAGTCAACACACAAGCTAGTTATGTTGATAGGCACGTGAGGGGCACACAAGTGGTTTACCAGGAGTGTGAGGTGCACGTGACAATCTCCATCAACCTCTAACTAACTTTAGGCGGGAAAACCTTCTTTTAAATACTTGTATCTGTTAAGTCATTTGCATTCATTGTATTGTAATCTCATTTTCTCTCAACTGTATTCACTCTCAATAATAACAACTTTTCCCGCCTTGATAACTAATTGTCATTTCATCAATCTATTCTAATTCTTGGATTGGTCAAACCAGTTAGAATCCTCTAACGGATCTTCATTGATCCCTATTGGTGTCTATCAGTGGGTCTAGTAGGGTTTTTGAGAGTTAGTTAAGTCCCAAAGCTACCCCACTTTATAGACTGAAGTCTCCACCTCACTCGTAATTGTACTTCGTAAGAACAATTATATACTCTAGTTTCAAAGTGGAGGTACCAAGGTCGACATGGCCGTGTGACCTACTATAATTCCTTGTCTCAAGGTAGTTCTTCCGATCTTCCTACATTCTTGATTGATATATGCATTTGACTTTCTCTATTGTTTCCAAGGTTATACAACTGACATTGGTGTTTTGTTCTTGAATACCTAATAAGTGGTGTCAGAGCTTGTGGTGAGAGTGTGGGGAACAATGGGAGAAGTTAGAAGAATCAACATCAAATTATTAGATGGGTGTGATTTTGGTTTCTTGAAAATGAGGATCGAATAATGCTTCTACCTGAAGAAACTGCATGAACCATTTGTAAATGAAAAAAACTAATGGAATGAAGCATGACTATTATGTTTGTTGGATCAGCAAGCTTTAGCACTAGTCAAGCTTTCACTGGCAAAAAAATATTAGCTATAACGTCGTTGATGAAACGTCTACATTCAGTTAGTCAAGGCTCTCATCTACATGTATGAAAAATCTAACACTTCGAACAAGGTTTTCTTGATAACACAAATGGTGAATACGAAGATGAATGAAAGAGAATCAGTAGCATATCACGTCAATGAGTTAGACAATAATTTCAAAATTATTACCTCTTGATATTAAATCTGATGATGAGATGTAGCCATTGTTAATATAATCGTCGTAGCTCGATAGAGACATGGTTACAAATAGTAGTTGTTCAATCAC
The DNA here is from genome assembly GCA_022545495.1 of Chrysanthemum lavandulifolium. Lineage (NCBI taxonomy): Eukaryota > Viridiplantae > Streptophyta > Magnoliopsida > Asterales > Asteraceae > Chrysanthemum > Chrysanthemum lavandulifolium. Next base: position 219,747,408 of record CM040242.1, on the reverse strand, counting down.
ATGAAAAGGGAGAGTTTTACCTGGTTTTAGTTTGTGTGGTATGTTAGGGTCAAAATCTGACGAAATTATCTCTCACAAGCATTTGAAGCATTAAATCAGCTTAAATTAAATAATTGATTAAGTCAGAGCAACAATTCATTTCTCTGATAAAATCAAACTGTAAACTATGAACAAAATTTTACTCCCTGACAAGGAGCAGCACTACTGATCACTATCAGTTATCTCGCAAAGGTATACACCTCAGCGAGCAAAACTTAGAAGAGTTAAAGTCCAAGAAAAAGTCGTTCTTGAATGACGACTAATAATACAAAGCCGTTCTCGAATGACGGCTAATTGTTGGAATATGTATATATTTATAAAACGCGTATGTCCGGATTCGAACTCGTGACCATGGGATTGCACACATTAACGAATGAGAATTAAAGTTAATAATTAATGTTAATGATTACGATTAATTATTACACAAAACCGACTAACGATCGTTAAGTATTTAACGGAAAAATGACTAACGGTCGTTAAATGTAAAGAGAATGACTAATAGTGAAATTGTTATAAAAGGAAAAGATTTGGGTGTTCCCCTTTGATTATGAACGTTTTTGGGAGGGTTTTTTCAACCCAAAACCCTAACTTTTTCCTAAAGTTTTCCATTCACTATATAGGCAAACCTAGGGTGAGAGTTTAGGGTTAACTTTTGTGCACACACATTAACCTAAACTCTACTCTTTTTCTCTCTTGCATAATTGGCCGAACACCCTAATTTATTAGAGTTTTGGTTTTTTTTTTCCATTAAAACAAAGGTTTGTGTTAGATCTAGCAATCGCTTTAACTCGTGGTTAATTCGTGTGTACAAGAACGTGGTTGTAACACACTATTGTTACACCAATTGGTTTGAGTTGTAAAACGGTAAGGGACAACTCTTTAAACCACTTCATCTTCTTTGTTCAAGAGATCTAACCAAATTGCAAGAGGTATGTTACGCATTTATTTCAGTTAGTTAATTACTATTATGATTCTAAGTCTTCCGCTGTGTACTCTGTGATGTCTATATGTTATTATTGTATATCATATATCTTAAACTCAACAGTGGCATCACGAGCCTTGTATAACAAGTAATTAATTACTGAAATACATAAAATAAATAAACATGATTGTGTTATTAATTGTATGCGTAGATCTAGGGTTTGCAAAACCTAAACCCTAATTTTTTTTTGGGAGGGCGTTTTTTGGTGCCCTAATTAGGGTTTTGTAACCTTCAGTTTTAATTGGATTAGAAACCCTAGGTTGCATGCAATTTTATGTGTATTGCGAACTCGCTTAATTGCATTAATTGTTATGTGATTTATATCCATGATAATTACATGCATGTTTTGTCATGGATCCGCTTTTATTGTATGTTTTACTTGGTTAAGTGATATACACTAAATATTATGATAAATCTAAAATTGGGAAGACCTCAATTATTATTATTAAATCAATTATGTGCTATGTGGTATGTGTTTGATTTCGACTCGCGCAATCGATGAATCGATGCATGTGGCTCACTTTGTACATTGTTGAAACGGGTGAGAGTCTTAATTAAACATATACATATTGATGATCTAGAATTGATTTTTAATAGGATTTATCAAAAGGTTTGCATGTGGCTATTTGATATGCATGACTTATTCAGGATGTATTCATTGTTTATATGTTTATTTTTAAATACTTGCTTGTTTGTTTTGTGTAACAAGGGTATTTTATAAGAAAAATAAACTCGCCTAAACAATGGTGGAACATGTAATTTTTTAAGCATAGTAATCGTAATCGTTTAATTGATTGATTTTTATGCACAAAATAGCTAGAACGGCTCACCCATTATTGACAAACTTTGTGCGTCTTAATGGAGCTACCAAGTATTCCTATGAATGTGCATAAAATCTTAAGGGTGAATTGACCTAAATTTTACGCGCCACTTTTGTGGTAATTATCCGAATAACTTGGGTCTTATGACTCATGTAGTAGTAGGATATAGTGGTAATTAAAGGTAATTCTTTAATTGGTGTAACCAATACCTCGATTAAAATTTGATGATGAAAAACTTAAACATTAAAACAAGGATATAACTGTTTTAATAAAACCTTGTGCTACGAAGATGAATGCATGACATCTTTGTACATATTTGATTTGACATCAAAATTATTACCCTTAATTTAAGTTGTATGCCATCCAATGAAACGGAAACACCGAGATTACCTTTATTTGCGTGAGAACGTGATTTAGATCGTAATCAAAGGGTAAAATATCCACGTGTCGTGAGAACGGGCATGGATGATTTTGCGTTTCTTAAGTTGGACAACTTAATTGAGTTTTGTAGTGAGCGGCAACTCAAGGCATAAGATGGGGATAAAACATGTTTACATAGCAATTGAAATTGGCTAAATGTAAATCCCATAAATCTAGGAATTGCAATTTGAAAATTGGCAATTGAGGCTCGACTCGTACCATTTTGAATAATTTCATTACTAGCAGATCAACTGATGTGATGAAACTATGTCAATTTGGATCCTAGTTTTCAATGAAAATTAAATGGTTATATGTTTATGAACCATGGGTATTTAATTTTCTTGAAAAGGTTAATTATCGAAAATACTAAAATTGAATTTTGTAATTCTTTTGAATGTATTAATGCAACATTTAACCGTAAACGTGGTTTAGTCTTTTATTAGTAAATTGATCCAGTATGCTTTCAAACAAATGTTTGATCAAGGATAATTTACCGAAAAGACAAACAAAGTCTCTTTTCTATGGGAAAAGAATGAGACTCAATCCTATTCCTTTTCATGGATGAGAAAGGTATAATAGGAATATTTGAATTGTCTAAATTATAATGTAACTCATAGCAATGAATTGCATATCTCATTTTCCATAAAGATTTCATTACCCTCATTTGGTGAATGAATCCTTTGTAACAACATGAATGTTGGTTAACTGGAAAACATGTATATGAGTTACTAAATTAGAAGCTAGACTAATTACCGCGAAAATTGGTAAAAGGCAAACTAGCATATTTTATCTAGTTGTTTTGCTTTAGCCTTTAAAGGTACTACATACCGTATGGGGATGGTAGGCTCATAAGGAAGAAATTGCATACCCAATTTTTCGAGTTAATAACATTGATGGATAACCCATCATTCATAGAGTAGAATACACCTTTAGTACCTTAGTAATGATTACGTATGGTTCTTTAAAGGTGTAGGAAAGTAAAAGCAAGCAAGTTGTTTTCACCGGTTATGAAACACTTACAATGTTGTCAAATCGGTGGGAGCATTTGTGTTGCATTCTTGAATAAGAAGTTGTTATAATGATTTCTAATTCAAGAAGAGCTACAAGCTTTGTTTCTGTGTAGTAACCAGCATTATCTTCAAAGATAATTACTTTCCAATTGTAGACACTTATGTTTTTAAGGATAGTCATGTGCGTTTCCTTACTAAACAATATAGTCCTACATCTACTTGTTATATCTATGACACAAGTCATATTAATCAAATAAACAAACGTTTGTCGTGTTGTTTATCTGCTACATGATGTTGTTATATGCACAAGTGGGAGAAATCTTTATTGTGTGCAAGGTACAACACATATAAATATGATTTAAATGGATTCTCTTGACCGCGAGGTAAGAGAGTAACGTTCTAATAGGAATTATACATTTAAAAGTGTATGATTGCCCTATTAAGAACATGTGTCAAGATGATAACAAAGACTACTTTAAATATTTATGTCATTCAATATTTAAGAAACACTTGTAGTTACAATTTATGTTACGTGAGAACGTGAACTAGATTGTAGCCCAAGGTAAAATATCCACGTGTCGTGAGAACGAGCATGGATGATTTTGCAGTTTCTTACGTTGAACATTTCATGGAATGACATAATTAAATGAAGTAATCTAATACTACATTGAATTTAAGCATTCGTTGAATTGACTTAAATATATGTAGTAAATATTAACTTGAAATATTAAGTGAAACCTGAGGTGGCGTTCATAATTACTTTAATTATAAATGTTTATGATTTTGTAAAGTCACAAACATGAAGTCTTTTAATACAAGACTTACATATAAAGTAAGACGTTAACTTGCTATGTTTTAAGACATATGCATGAAGTCAATGAGTTGATCAATGACTTATAACGTATAGTGGGATTATAACTGTTATGTCTTTTGACTTAGTCAAAGAGTATTTGTGTTATAATACATGCAATTGGCTTGGTAATTCTATTATACCATTAAGTTTTACTTGGTTGGTAAATAGGTAAGCCAAAGAGTAGATGGTTATCTTAAATATTGTTAGATTTTCTTACAATAATAATTCTAAGGAAATACCATAGTTTTATGGTATGTTCAGTTAGAAGAATCAAAATTTATTGGCATTGTTTGATTCAAGATAACTATAGTTTCTTCCAAAAGTTATCAAGGTTAGTAGATTGAGTATAGATTGAATATACTCAATAAGAATCCAACCTAGAAGATTAATAAGACACCATTTATTTATGGAATGTGATGAATCACATTAAGTCTTATAATGAAGTTCTGAATTTGTTAAACTACTTGTAAAGTGGGTTGTAATAAACCAATGTCAGCAACTGTAAATGTTTTTTGTAATATCTCAAAAGAGAACGATGTATTGTTGCTCTAATTGCTAAACTATTTAAAGGTAATCTTTAAATTGTTAAAGGCAAGTGGGAGTTTTGTTTAGATCTTGAAAGATTGAATTACAAAATATATAATGTTCTAAAATGCACTAGCAAATATTATGATGAGGCTAAACATGTATATGATAGACCTCAATATGATGAAATTGTCATTCATAGATCCGCAAGGATATCTCAGTTATTTAATATGCTGAGGAATATGAGTTACAGGATCATGGTAAGCCTGTTAATCATAATGATGAATTTACCAAATGTTGAATTGTGGTAAATCAATCATACTATGAATGTAGAGATGATGTACATAGAGATAATCAACTTTAGATATTTGGTTTATCTTAATGAAAATAAATTTCTTCAAAGGATTGAAACCCTAGTGGTTTAAATCTTTGTGTAGAAATCATATGGGCAATATTGTACACATATTTAATGCATGTCTAGTGACAATAATATTAATCATACTTAAGTAATTAACTATGATTGAATATTCTTCTCTAAGATACATTAAATAGAAGTATAAAGATTATAATTGTCATACTTAGTTTCATTAATATGAAATTTTGACAATGAATGTCAAAACTCTTTGTTGTGGAATTACTTTTGTGAGGACGATAAGTAATACAACGTAGTTTTATGAATTCAAATAATCTTTGAATATGTACAAACTGCAAGAATCCATGTATGGATATATGCAAGCATCTAGGAGATGATTCTTATGTTTAGTATTAAATCCATGTTTGATTTAATAATTAAAATAAGATAGCTCATAAGTATTCCTAAAAGCTAGTGGGAGTATTATTTTTTATTTATTTTCTTAAATCTTATATGTTGTATGGGCAACTACATTTCACCTAAATTAAGTTTTAGTTGGGAATGAAACTTCGTTTGTAAGATTTGGAAATAAGACATACAACCTTGGAATATATGTTTATTGTTATAAACATATGCGGTAAATAAATGAGTCTAATAGAACATGATGAATACATATCTTTGACAAGATAGAATATGAATGAGATCTTAAAGTCTAACTTGAAGATTCATCATGTACATCATGTTGTGTATAAGATTGTTGTGTCATGCTTCATTACAAGATGATTTGACAACATTGAAAGTTGTTAGTGTAATAAATATTTTAAAAAGGAATATGTTTGGATTTAGAATCACATTCCACAGTCTGGAGATGCTCCTAGATTCTATGGATGAAAATATGGCAATTGTTTCATAATTGTCATTGCCAACAAACTTGAGTTTTGGTAGGCACCAACATTACACTATAACTGTTCAAAGTTTACGGATGTTTAAAGATCATATTGTTGTAAACAATGATGCTAGTATAATTGAGATGACACTCAATTCTAGTCACGGTATCCTTGATGATGACCATGTTGACTAGTTATGCTCAATAAAGAGCATAGTTGCATTATACATTAAAGAATAAAGAATACTTTTAAAGTTTTGAAAGATGATTGTCATAAAAAGGTGGTTCAGGTTATCACGCACCTTATGGAATGATATGACAATATCAAGATATGTGTAAACATATACAAGAAATTCACTTATTGAATTCTTGAAATAAGTATTCTCAAAATTCCTATGGATCAAAGTTAGTTGAAATTATGCCTTGTCAACAAGTATGATTCTCATGACTTGTGGCAAAATTCATTAACTAAGAATTATCATGCATTGATCTATTTAGTATTTGGATAAAAGGATATTGTAACCATTATTATTAAAATGAAATAAAGTATTTTGTTATGTTTATTATTCATTTATTATGATGTTATCCTATATTTGCATGTTTAAATCCTTGAATAACTTAAGTTATTCTAAATAGTCCGTTGTCAATCAATAACATGGGAATGATATTGAATTAAGACAAATCTGAGTATTAGTTAGAATATACTTGAAAGTATATTGATGCGTAGCATGACTAATTTCGATGATATTCAATGAATCGAGTATAGGACTTATCCACCTACATGATGGTACTTTATGGATCTTAGTCATTAAGTACATCATGAATATTTATCCTCGACTTGAGATACCGAGTTATGTCTTTGGTAGTTATAAGGGTTGTTTTCGAAGTGTTGCGAAATTTATGAATTTCGCTTGTAGTCAAACGGATTTGTTTCCTTCAAATTTATTTTGAAGTATAATTCTTGGGCCCTCGTAGGGTTGTCAAGATGTTTGCATGGCCATGCCCAAGGTCTTCGGAATATGTTCGGAAGAATTGGTAATCTTGATCAATCATATAAAGCGAGAAACAAATAGTTAATTAAGAAATGAGTGAGATCTATATTCTTATTAACATGGTATTAGAAACAAAGGATGAATATGATGATGAATCATCAAAGTGGTTTTCTTGAAAACCATACACGAGTTGTACCGGGCATTGGCGTGTTGCTAGACGCTAACCAATGTCATTACACATTTTGCAAACATATCCAGTGGGAGTCGTTGGAATATGTATATATTTATAAACGCGTATGTCGATTCAACTCGTGACCACGGATTGCACACATTAACGAATGAGAATTAAAGTTAATAATTAATATTAATGATTACGATTAATTATTACACAAAACCGACTAACGATCGTTAAGTATTTAAGGGAAAAATGACTAACGGTCGTTAAATGTAAAGAGAATGACTAATAGTGAAATTGTTATAAAAGGAAAAGATTTGGGTGTTCCCTTTGATTATGAACGTTTTGGGAGGATTTTTCAACCCAAACCCTAACTTTTCCCAAAGTTTTCCATTCACTATATAAGCAAACCTAGGGTGAGAGTTTAGGGTTAACTTTTGTGCACACACATTAACCTAAACTCTACTTTTTTTTCTCTCTTGCATAATTGGCCGAACACCCTAATTTATTAGGGTTTTGGTTTTGTTTTTCCATTAAAACAAAGGTTTGTGTTAGATCTAGCAATCGCTTTAACTCGTGGTTAATTCGTGTGTACAAGAATGTGGTTGTAACACACTATTGTTACACCAATTGGTTTGAGTTGTAAAACGGTAAGGGACAACTCTTTAAACCACTTCATCTTCTTTGTTCAAGAGATCTAACCAAATTGCAATAGGTATGTTACGCATTTATTTCAGTTAGTTAATTACTATTATGATTCTAAGTCTTCCGCTATGTACTCTGTGATGTCTATATGTTATTATTGTATATCATATATCTTAAACTCAACACTAATAACATTCGAACCCGTTCCTCAACAAAGCCCCACACAAATACTCCTTTTCCATAACATCCTAGAGCGTCTTTTCAAACAAGATCATTTACCTCAAACCGTTCTTGTGTGAAAGTAGTTCCATCTGCTTTCTCTCAACCCATTTATCCACAACACTCTTAGCGCCACTGTTATTCCAGAGTTTCAAGTACCTTTGATCAAAAAAATATTTATCTGAACGACCAAGTTCAGAGTAAACGTTTTAAATCTCAAAGGTATCTTAGATGGCAAGAGCTTCATGAGAACTCAGTCTCTCATAAGCCATAGGGCTGAGCATCAAAGGTCCAAAACCGAATCGGACCGACAAAACAGACTGAACCGACAAAAACCGAGCCGACCCGACAGCCCGTCGGTTCGGTTTCGGTTTCATGTTTTCGGTTTCGGGTCGGTTCGGTTCGGCTCGACCCAAAACCGACAAAAACATACCTAAATACACCTAAACCGAACCGAACTGAAGACCCGACACAAAACCAAACCGACCCGACGGCCCGTCGGTTAGGTTTCAGTTTAGGTTTTTTATGAATTTCGGTTTTCGGTTTTGTCGGTTCGGGTCGGGTCGGTTTTGGACCGATGCTCAGCCCTAATAAGCCATAAGAGTTGTGATACTTCGGAATGTTACATGGTTGGACCAAGTAACAACAAACAATGGAAGAGAGTCTAATAATAGGGGGAATGAAAAAACAAAAGGGTGAAGAGGATGCGTCTTTAGGATAGGTACAAATCGTACATCAAGGAGTCTTTAGATACTGGAATAGTCCCTGTTCCTACACCACCTAAGAAGCCAATCAATCAAGGATGAAAATCAATGATTTTCTATAAACCATTGTTGAAACTCAACTTATAAGCTATATGCTGGAAAGCTTTCTTACAGCTGGGTAAAACGGGTAAATTTAAGGCTATTTCTATATCTAAATGGGAGGTGACTGTTGACTAGAAAAGCTGAGAAAACAGTCTTTGATTTTCCTTTAATAGCCTAAAATTAAGTCTCTAAAAAATACTTAGCAACCCCTTACTCTAAAAGGTTTGCTTAAACCTAAAAAGTCAAGAATCCTAAGTCTATTTTATTTCAGCCATTCAAATGATATGAGTTACAAAACTCAGGGATATCAATATGGAATTGACTAGGGATAAGAAGGCACTACCAGCACAGCTGATACCTCAACCTGAGTCACTGATAGCTGTCAGGGATTGAAGAGAATCAAAAGCCATATGAAATTAGAAAAGGACGATGAATTGATACCTTCATCATCTGTGTCTCGAAAGAAAGGTGTGTAAAATAGTATACTAGTCACTAGTATCAACTTTACACTCAAACACAAACCCTACCTCTCAACCAAATTCCTTAAAACTGATTCCAAAGTCATACCTGACACCTGAGAACCTGGACCTTAGTAAAAAATTACTAAAGGACTCATACCTATCAACCAAACCTTCCATTGGTCACTGAAATTACCAAAATCAGAGACTAAAAGGACATAGTCCTCAAAATGGAAGAAATGATTCACATCAAGAATTGCATGGTTTCTTTTTTACATCTGTTTATAGTTATACATGTAAATACTTGGTTGTAAATCAGAGTGTAAGAAGAAACCGTTATGCTCACTTACCTCTGATAAAGTTAGGCCACCTTAGTCAAATGTATATACTTGGTTGTAAATCAAACTTTAAGAAGAATCCGTTATGCTCACTTACCTCTGATAAACTTAGACCACCTTACAATCAGATGCTTATGTTTTCATTCTTGATTGTAATTCAGAAAGTAAGAAGAAGTCGTTATGCTCACTTACTTCTAATAAAACTTAGGCTAATTTTATGTTCATATAGGGGGAGCTTGTTAGGGTCAAAATCTGACCAAGTTATCCCTCACAAGTATTTAAAGCGTTAAATCAGCCTAAGTTAAATAGCTGATTAAGTTAGAGAAACAATTCATTTCTCTGACAAAGTCAAACTGTAAACTATGAGCAAAAGTTTACTATCAGCTTTCGCGCAAAGGTATACACCTTAGCGATCAAACTCAATAGAGTTAAAGTCCAAGACCATTTGATATAATCAAATGTTGTGACGAAGAACAGAGGGTCTGACCAAAAGAACTCTCTGAGTGTCTTCACATATCAAAGTATAAATACTCGGATATGTTATATACTTCTTGGGAATACAGTATAGCTTTTTGAAAGCGAAGACTAAACTAAAAGAATACTTTGTATCCTAATGAGGAGTCAGCCAGCAAAGTACAAGGAGAATGCAAACAACCATAGTCTTGGAGGACTAACAAATGTCTCTAAGACTTATCAACTTAAGTCATTCAGAAGAACCATGCAGCCTGACCAAGCTACATCTATCAGACACACTCAGAGTATACTTAAAGATACTTGTTAAGTTATGTCAAAGGATCTGGTTGAAGTTCTCAGACACGCTTGGGCGAGAGTAATTTGAGATAAAAGCAAAGCGGGAAAACCCTTGGGAAGATAAGGACTCATCGAGAGCATGAAAAGCAACTTGCATGAGGTGTCAGTACAGTAAAGCAACCTTAGCCACACAAGTGCACGTGTACCTTACTTCCAGGTTGCTTCTAGTTTAGATATCATTGTTCTCTTGTAACTCCTAACAGTGTATCTCCCTAGTATATAAAGGGAGGTTGGTAGTAGTGATAAGCAATCGATTCCACCACTAGAAAATTCATCCTCTTCTAAGTGGAATCCTCCTCTTCATAACTTGAAGAGTAACATTTGTCATTTCCAGGGATAGTATTCCGCAACTATCTCTCATAAAGCTTTGACCTTAACCTCTAAGTGAGAATGATACAATCGTAATTTACAAATGGGTATTATTAGTTGACTTAAGTCAAGATTGTGTAAACATGCTCTTATTTTTAATGAACATTGGTTAATTTCATTTGCTCAAACTCTTGTTCATACGTTTCATGATGTTACACAAAAATATCGGACCAACATGGTAGTGGGTTCAAATCTCGTGGATTAGTCGGTCCAAAAGGTCAAAAACCATGAGGAAACTCAATCATTGTTGAGCGACGCAAATTGATGACTATCTATGTAATAAGAGTTAAATAATGATAATGGACTCGTACATACGTTATATAGCATATGCTTGATGGACCTATACCAAATTTTACCATATTCTATGTTACGTTTGAGGCAGCAACACGGGTTTGAAGGCTAGAAACATCAAGAGATCTAGGAATTACACATCATAAAGATTGTTTATCTTCGATTAGATCATTATGTCTATCATTAATCTTTCAAAACCGATTTATCTTTGCTTATTATTTGTAATGGAAGGCTAAGTCTTAAGTGCTTGCCTTGGCATGACTCTATTTTATTTAATTGCATGATTATTAACGTTTATTTTGGCCGTATTGTGGATAGTTTATATGCGTGTACATACTTATTATGTCCTTGTGTAAACCATGGTTGCGTGTAGATAGTAATTATTAGTAGGTGACCATCTGAAAAGTAATTACTTGAATCATTAATATACTTGGCAAGTATCCCTTAATGGCTATGACCATGAGCATTGGCTTAGCGGCATTAGAAGTGGTAGATAATAGGATTTAAGATTTAGCGAACCGTAATTGGCAACTACGTAGTACCTAAGTGTATGGCAATCACATGTAAAAAATTGTAATATAGATTAGTTAGAAACTTAATGCTCGGATTGACCTAAGACCCTGACCATTGGCATAGGAATCTATAGAAAGAAGCTGTAAGGAGTGTCGACCAAGTCACACATGCACTATATAAGACTCACTACAATACAACTAGATGAACATTGCACACGCAATCATGTCGTTAATTGAATAGATGAATAACAAGGCGGACACATCTTTTATCTCTTGGTAGTTTCGAAAATTTATTATTTTGTTTAATTTATTTTCAGTCATTTTAGTTAATTTACTATTCTATAATCACGTGAGTTTAAAGCACAGTGGTTGTCTAATTAGTCTAGTTTATTTTAAATCACTTAGATACCCTTGCTTTAGCGAACAACCCGGTCTTATCGAGTCTATACTATCATGAACGGGTACACTGCCCGTGAGTGTTGGTGAAATCTTAACTTGATTCGGATTATAAATATTAAAACGAGATTCCACATGTCTAAGAGGTTAATAACTAGTCACGTAGGTGTTAACTAGTTTATAATTTGTAAACGACGCATAATTAGTAAACCACTGCAATCATAATTCGAAGCAACTAGGTAGCAATTCAAACGAGTGTACTTTCTTAAAAGATTGTACATACTTTCAGTTTACTCGTTATAATATATATAAATCCACCATGTCATAAATAATTCTAATACTAAACTTGATTAATTAACATTAGTTTAAGGTGTGCGATCATGAACTTTTCAATAATATACTTTACACGATATGGTCCAATGTCGAGTTGTATATAAGCCAGTTTACGTATCCGTTTCTTATAAATTTAAAACTGGGATTTTGCACATCACTACCCCAACTCGTAATAAAGGGGTCAACTCCTCATTCGTAATTTTACTTTTCAAAAGAAATAAAGTGTAACATATTCTTTCTAGTATCAGCGTGGACTAACCACAATAGTCCAGATGGTGCGAACTTATGCCATGTTTCTTTTTGTGATGTTGCCAAATTTAGTTTCTTTTTTGCGAAAGTATATATTAGTACCCCAAACTAAGTCAAGCAGGTTGTCTAGTACCCTATAATATTAGAGGTATAGCATTTACCACATACTAATAAACCGGGTCATTCCTAGCCTAGTTAACTCATTAAGTTCGTTAGTCTATATTAACGATATAACTAAATATGCAACACCCGTGTTTCCGGAATTTAACATTTCAAATTAATTTAATGAGTAGTGTAATGTCTTATGTAATCAAATATAGTACAACTCAAGTTGAAGTAAGGGCTTACGGTCATTTGTACTTTTTTGGTTTTTTCTTTTCAACTTTGACCTTAAATATTTTTATTTGTGTTATACAATAATTGATAAAAATTATACCATTTAAAATACATTTAAAAACCCAATCAATTCATATATATTGCATCAAATATTATATAACACAAACAAAAATACTCAAGGTCAAAATTGTAATAGAAAGACCGAAAAAGTCAAAAGGGGACTATAATTTTAGGGACGGAGGGAGTAGTTCATATAACACCTTTTTAGGATTGTTTAGGTTATAGTTCCATTTAGGGGGTGGCAATGAGATCGGTGTGGGTTGCGGTTTGCCCCATACCGATCGGTATGAGCAATGCCAATAGATCGGTGTGGTATGTACATGGGTGAAATCGGTAAACATCACCGATTAGGTGTGGAGCAAAAACTAGCCGTTGTTTAATATAATTATAAATAAAAAAAAGAGTTAATTACATAAATGGTCATTGTGGTTTTGTCATTTTTTCACTTTCAGTCACTAAAGTTTTTATTTTACTAGTTCAGTCACTCTGGTTTGCATATGTTACATATCCAGTCCATATCCGAATAAAATGACCAAAATGTCCTTGTCATCTTCTTTTTCAAGTCTTTTCACAATTAAGTAACGACCGTTAGTCCTTTATACTAACGGTCGTTAGTCCTTTGTACGTTTTCATCCGTATTTACTCGTTTTCATACGTATTTAATCGTCTTCGTCCGTTTTTACACGTTTTCATCCGTATTTACACGTTTTCGTCCATTTTACACGTTTTAAATCTGTTTTACACGCCGCATGTTTTACACGCCGTCCGTATTTACGTTTTCGTCCGTATTTACACGCCGTCCGTTTTACACGGTTTTGTCATTTTACACGTTTTCAACTATATCTACACGTTTTATCCGTTTTACGTTTTCATCGTAATTACGTTTTGTCCGTTTTACGTTTTCATCCGATTACACGCCATCCGTATTTACATGCCGCGTCCGTTACACGCCGTCGTTTACACGCCATCCGCATTTACATCGCCGATCGTTTTACACGCCGTCCGTATTTACATGTTTTCGTGGGTATTTACACGTTTGCGTGGGTATTTACACGTTTTCATCTGTTTTTACACGTTTTCATTCGTAATAACACGTTTTCATCCGTTTTTACACTGTTTCATCCGTATTTACATGTTTTCATCCGCCCACACATTTAAATCTGTTTACACGTTTTCTTACATTTCACACGTTTGTCGTTTTACATTTTCATCCGTATTTACGTTTTCGTCGTTTTACGTTGCGTTTTGCTTTTACGTTTTCATCCGTATTTACGTTTCATCCGTTTTACATCGTTTTACGTTTTCATCCGTATTTACGTTTGCACCCGTTTTACAAATTTTGTATAGCACACGTTTTCATCCGTATTTACGTTTTCATCGGTTTTACACGCTTTAGTTCGCACACGCCGTCCGCTTTATACGTTGCTCAATACACGCTTTTCATTTCACACGCAGTTTGTCCAGATTACACGCTTTCATCACGAAACGTAAACACGGATGAAAACGTAAATAAGGATGAAAACGTAAAACGGACGAAAACGTAAAAAGATGAAAATGTGTAAATACGACAAAACGTAAAAATAGACAAAACGTAAAATGGATGAAAACGTAACACGGGTGAAAACGTAAATACACACTAAAACGTAAAACGGACGAAAACGTAAATACGGATGATAACGTAAATACGGACGAAAACGATAAAACGGATGAAAACGTAAATACGGATGAAAACTTGTAAAATGTATTTAAAACGTAAAACGGATGAAATGTAACACGGATGAAAACGTAAAACACACGAAAACGTAAAACGGATGAAAACGTAAATACGGATGAAAACGTAAAACAGCATTTAAAACGTAAAAACAAAAACGTAAAAACAGTATTAAAATGTAAATACGGATGAAATAATGTAAATACGGATGAAAACGTAAAACGGACGAAACGTGTTATTAAGAATGAAAACGTGTAAAAACGGATGAAACCGTGTAAATACGGACGCAAACGTGTAAAAACGGACGAAAACGTGTAGATACAGTTCAAAACGTGTAAAAACAGACGAAAACGTGTAAAAATGGACGAAAACGTGTAGATACAGTTCAAAACGTAAAACAGACAAAAACGTAAAATGGACGAAAACGTAAAAAGACAAAACGTAAATACAGATGAAAACGTAAAACACACAAAACGTAAAACGGACGAAAACGTAAATACTGACGAAAACGTAAAACAGTGAAAACGTAAAACATACGAAATGTGTAAAACGGACGAAAACGTAAATACGGATGAAAACGTAAAACGGACGAAAACGTAAATACGTTTAAAAGGTGTAAATACGATGAAAACGATAGGACTAACGACCGTTAGTATAAAGGACTAACGGTCGTTACTTAATTGTGAAAAGACTTGAAAAGAAAATGACAAGGACATTTTGGTCATTTTATTCGGATATGGACCTGGATCTCAGAATATATGCAAACCACAAATGATCGAACTACAAAAAAACTTTAGTGATCGAAAGTAAAAACGACCAAACCACGTTTGACCATTTATGTAATTAACTCTAAAAAATAGATGAGGATGGGTTAGGCATTACCGCCACTAAAAATCTATGGTTAAGTATGGTATGAGATGGAAGGATATTATTGATGGGTGACAGGATGAGAAATTTTTACAGCATTGATTCACACCCTCTTAGAGCCAACGAACTAAAAAGGCTTGTTTAAAGTCTTTCGTTAGTTACATTTGATTATACTGGGACATTATATTGTTTATTAAATATTTTGCAAAGGCTGAATTGGGGGTTACACGTTTAGTTATATCATTAATAAACTAAGGGAGTTAACTAGTTAACCGAGACATTGTACAAAAATGACCTCATTTATTACTTATTCTTTTTCTTTTCTTTTTTATTATTTTTTTTAGAACGCATGGATTAATATAGATATACTTTGTGTAGTTAGTGAAAACCCATTCTAACCACTATAGGAAGACTTAAACTCGAGACCTCTCACACGGAGAAGAGCCCTCATACCAACTCTGATAGGCAGATGTTGGTGATTTATTATTTATTATTATGAGGTACCATGGTATACCCCTAAGGCTGCCTCCAATAGAGGCCTCGATCGAGAGAAAGGATCGATCACCACTCAATCGTCTCTATTGTGGGGGATCGATCGGCACTAAACTTTCACACATCCTGGTCACGATCACGATCGACTTCAGCTTTGGTTTCTTTTTTGTTTGTGTGTGTATTAATTAAAATAAAAGCGATATTTGTGGGATGTTTTTGAAACAGAGGCCGCTTTCTTGGGCACCTAATCGCGCGACGTCGTCAAGAGAGAAATGACGCAAAAAGAAAAGAAGTGATCAACTTCTTGAAGCAACCTAATACTTTAGGTTACTAGACAACCCAGTTTACTTAATTTGGTGTACTAATACATACTTTGTCTTCTTTTTCTTTTCTTGTCTTGTCTGTTGTTTTCATGTCGATACAATTGACATAGGTGTTTTTCTTGGAAAATTACTAAATATATTAATAATCTGTATAAACTAGTATATATAATACAACAAAGGAAATGAATGCACAAAGATGAACTCGACCAATTTTTTTATGATGAGAGAGGGTGTGTTTGTTTCATTAAGAAATAAATTTTCTTCATGTATAAACTAAAGAAATAATATATAATACAACAAGTTTTGCAATTTGAAACGAATCAGAGGCTAAACAACTCATAAATACCTAAATCTATATTGTATACCTCCAAAGACGCGATTGGTTAATTTGAAAACTTAATTGGTTAAAAAAGTAAAAAGCAAACAAGAGAGAATAACATGACACTAAAAACAAACACACTGCTTAATCAGATACTAACTACTTTAAATGAAATCAATGATCTTTAGTCAAAGAGTTTAGTTTACGTATTCATATCAGATAATCATTAGATGTATTTATATTCAAGACGCAAGAAAGTTATGGTTAATTGTTTTTAATTAATAGGAAAAAGAACCTCTTATAAGAATTCATAAGTCAATACTGTTTTATGGCTACATATGTTTGTAATCAAGATGATAAGAATACGCATGTACTTAGCAAGTATACACAACACTATGTAGTTAGTTAAGTAATCAGAAAAATTATCGCAAGGTAATTAATTTATCCTTAATAATATCAACAAGTAAACTTTTTGATGGCGTCTTGGGTTTTATTATTTAATAATTAATTTATCCCTAATAAAATCAAACAAGTAACATTATAAATTATTTGCTCAAATTTTTTTAAGAGCCGGGACCCTCACTTGCCGTCACTAAATTCCGCTGTTGGTTGTTGTTATCTAAAAGTAGCAATAAATCTATTTTTCCCCCTAATAATGAATTGTGCTTGTCTTTTTAGTTAAATAGGGGTTGAAAACCACTCGAAACCAAGCTTACACATATATCCCAGGTTACTATCACTCCAAAACCATTTTAAAAAAGAGCTTCATAATATACTTAGTAGACGATAACTCTCGCTTTTATAACAATCGATGCGTACAAGCTAGTATGGCTATATTTGGCGACATGTATCACTAAGCAGTAGCATTAAGCAGTAGCTGTTTGTTTAAAAAACGTGTTTAATAACGTAGTTGTAACTATAATTATAAAGTGTAAAACAAGCAAATGCTTACCGTTTGTCGCTTGCCGCTTCTTCAGGAAATATTTAAGATTGGAGCAGTTGGTCATGTTTCAAACACTTGTTGAGATGTTGCTAAACAAGCAAATGTTTACCGTTTGTCGCTCCTAAACGCTTTCAAAAACTTGTTGCCAAACATGACCAATGTTGCTCGTGCATTGCGAGCTGAATATATTCATATTAGGACAAAATTTATTTATATAAGTGCAAAGTAAATATTAGACGAAAGTAGAGTGCTAAAAGTCAAATATGAAGTAATTAAAGTTCTTATATATATTGAAGCTTGAAAGTAGAATGTAAAGAAAGATGAAGGGGTAAATATGAAAATGTGAAATGAGCAGCAAATACTTTGTGAATTGATAATAGAGTAAGAATCAAATGAGAAATAAAATTAAAATGAGGAGGGTAAGAAGAAACTACAACCGCATATTTCAGATGCACCTACATACATAAATGCATCTCCTTAAAATTCTCCCCCTCATTTGAAATATGTGACTCTAATTACAGTAATTCTTATTCTTCTCATTTCAAATTTTCTTCTCACTAGATCTCTTCCCATTGATATTTGATAATACGAAAATATGGCAATTTCATATATTTCCTTTTTAAATTTAGAAATTTTATATATACCCAAGTATGTTTTAAAAATACTGTAATTATGCATTTAATGATTACGATTTGAGTTTATATGAAATTAATTAAAAAAGTATGAGGATATATGAAATTAATCTAGAAAAGATTATACCCACTAACCAATCATAACATTACACATCATGTTTTCTAAAATGCTAATTCGTGATTGTGGTGTGGAACGCAAAACTGTGATCGGTTAGGAAGTACAAGTTGGGGGAGTGGATCCGGCTAAGCGTTGGGTGGGTTGACAGTAACGAAGCTTGACAATATAATGTGGGAGGGCCAAAAATATAAATCTCATGATTTAAGAGGGTTAAAAGTGTAATGTATATTTTATACGGAGTACTTTGTAAAACACTACAAAAGTATTCTAGCGGAACATTTTTTTTTCTTTTTTTCTTTTTTTTTGAGTGGAAGGGGGGAATTTTATGTTTTATTCATAGCTTCGCCAGTACCGATTGAGATGCGTTGAATGAAAATGGAGACCACTTCGGGTGCTCTTAAAAATTTGGAATCACAAATTAACGACTTCGATTCTCTAAGTGCTAGCATGTTGCAACTTTGGTTCTATACATAATGGTGTATGTATATTACAGAGATAAACAATATACTTAATATTAAGGTGACCGTGCCGCAACATTTGAGCTTTATGTTCAAGAAAATAAATGAGCTGTTTAAATAGGTTAAATGTTTCGAAAGCTGTTTATGGTGTATCTAAACAAATACTACTATCTTCTATGACATTTCATTTCATATGATCAGAAAAAAGACCAAATTACTAAAACAGTAGCATATATATATATATTTGTAATGATATTTAATACATAGTAATAATCCATCGAATGCTATTATCTAGCGTGAACTCGACTTAGTAGTCCATTAAGAGTAACAATTCTTGTTTTTCTTTTCAAGTTAGATTGTATGTATAGTAGCTTCAATTTATTTGTATGTATATATATTTTATCTATACTACATTATAAAGCATTTGGGACTTCCTATAAAAGGAAGTCTTAAAATTTTAAGACAAATAACATTACTATAAAAGGAAAAGTAGAAAATTAGTGTAAAATCTGAAAATTTAAACCTCATTTAAACCATATATATGTAACCGTCCTCCAATAACGATACATTTTAACGAAATTGCTTATGTTAAAACTCAATAAACTTATAACAACCAATTTAATGCTAAATTTGAAAAATAAGTGTTAACCATTTACACTATTAAGAATTTAGACATTCTACTTTAAAAACATATCCCTACCACTTTATAAGATTTCATGACACGCTAAATAAAAAGTTTAAAATAAAAATATTTCGCCATTAAAATACACCAAGACGAAACACAGATCACATGCAGACTCTTCTAGTTTTTATATATATATGTAAATGAAAGTGCAGAAAGTTTGTGAACTAAATTGTAATTAAATATTTAAATATTTAATAAATTATACTGCTTTTTAAAATTAAAGATATTTTAGTCAAACAAAATTACTCATTTTGTAAGTTTGTAATCAAGATTAAAATTTGCTCATTTTTTTTCTTTATATAATAACGATTAATGTTCGACTTTACAATGTCAAAAGGTTACCAAATGTCGACAAGGCCAACGAGCTAACAATTGGACGAGGAGGCACGTTGCTAACAGCCTATAAAGAAAGCAACTGACTAATTGGATCCCAATCCCCCCAAGTTGTGGCTTTTGTGTATTTATTATTAAAAGCATCTTCGATAGTTTATGATGTCGACAATTCAGACAATGATATTCATTCATAAATCTTTGTTTTTCATAAATGTTTTTTGTTATGCAAGACTTTGTATAACTTTATAGAAAAGTGATTTTAAAATGAGTCATAAACCAATAAGTCGTAAGTTCAAGTCCTCCCATAAGCAAAAGTGGGATTGTTATAATTTGAGAGAATGTGTATAAATGTATAATATTTGTCTTTCAAAATAAGAAAAAAACATTTTTGTTGTTTATAACCCGTGTGTACACAACTTTTTGGTACTGAAGTTAGCTTAGATTACAATATGTGGTTCTATTTTTATATTTATAACTCTCACGTATACAAAATCTTTGATATTACGTTAAGTTTATAATTATAAAATAGGGTATGGATCTCATGAAAAGAGAAATTGAAAAAGAAGGAGAAAAAATATTAGCCACACATTTCAAATAAGGGGGAGAAATATAAAAGAGATTGTATCTATATTTCTGAAATGTGATGTGGTTTTTTCTCACTATTCTGATTTTAATTTTATTTCTCATCTGATACATACTCTTATAAAATAATGTTCTTTTCAAAATTATAGCTAAAGATGTATAAAAAGAGTGGAAATTGCTCCATGTAGCCTTTAAAGCTTATGTTTAAAGTATTTCAATATGTATTAATTGTAAGTTTAAGCCCGATTTGTGGGCTTATCGATTATCTATAATGTAAATGGCCTAAAGACCTAATGAACTCTAAACCCACAAACTGGGTTTAGCTATATCTATCATCTAGTAGTTTTAACAACAAATGTTCAATTTTTGCATTTAACTTCTCTCAACCGACTTTGTGTACCATAATTTATGCTTGTTATTATTTTTGAACATAATACTTAAGGCTACCTTTAACAAAACCAAAAAGAAAAAGCATGATAAGAGTAACAAAAGATACTTGCGTATTTCTATTAGATATAGAAGAGCAAAAGGGAAATGTAGAGGACTAATAAGAGCTATAAATTCAAAACCCGTTTTACTTAATATCTAATGCATTTTGGATGTATTTGGGGATTATAAATACTACTCCGTATATGAATACTCGCGCAAATCGAGTATATTCATGCAAATCGACGATTTATAATGAAAAATAATTATACTTGCGAATTGTCGGTTTGACCCTTAACGCAAAACTTAGGAGTTCAATTTATAGTCATTATGAGAAAAAAGTTTATGTGTTAGAAAAAAAAATGATAAAAGTTTAAGGATTAAACAAGATTTATATTAATTTAGTGGTAGATGTTGTTATCATTTTTAATCAAGTGTCTAATAGTCTAGTAACATTACTCAATTTTAAGTCATTTTAAGGCTGCATACAATAGGCTCAATCGTGTGTCGATCGTGAGTGTAGGGGCGATCGATTCTAATCGATCCCCTTGTTGTCGTCTGCTCGATCGAATCCACAAAGCACAAACATACAAACATTTAACATTTCTAGCTGTTGCATATCCAAACCAAAAAAAAAAAAAAATCCTACCCTATAAATACACAACATATTTACACACTTAAACTCACAAATCTCATTTCACACATTCTCTATATCCAAACCAAAACAATAAATAAAAAAATCATACCCTATATTTACACACTATGAGTTTTAATTCTTACGAGCTATTCATTGCCGATTCGTCATCGGATGATGAAAATGAAGTTAGTACCGAGTTTATGATGTTTGCGGAAGAGTGTTGGGAGGCTTTTCAAGCGTCACAAAAACTCTCACGAACCCAAGTTAGTAGGGATCGTGTGGGTGCTCATAACCGTTTAGTGGATGCTTACTTCACGAGACCCCAAGATACGGCGATATAGCATTCCATGATCGCTTCCGTATGAACCGACGACTATTCACACGAATTGTCCGAGATATAACCGATCATTCACCTTATTTCCAACAAACTCCTAATTGTACAGCGCATTAGGTATTTCTCCATCGATGAAGTGTATCGTCAATCCGCCAATTGGCATCTGAAGTCAATGCCGATGATCTAGACGAATACGCAAATGGGTGCGCCAACAATTCGCGAGTGTCTCGAAAAATTTTGTGAGACCATAATGGAGTTATATGGTGCGTAGTATTTGCGAAAGCCGACGGTTAGTGACATTGACAAACTCTATGCTCATCACTACGAAACTCATGGGTTTCCGGGATGATAGGAAGCATCGATCAGACAGATTGGCCGTGGTCGAATTGCCCACATGCTTTAAAAGCTCAATTTTGTAGGGGTGATCACGGGCAGGATCCTTTCATTTTATTGGAAGCGATCGCGTCCCAAGATTTATGGATTTGGCATGCGTTCTTTGGTGTCGCCGAGATGAATAACGACGTAAATGTTTTACGTGCATCGCCTCTTTTCAATGATCTCAAAACGGGGAGAGCACCGGATGTGGAATTCGTTGCTAACGGCGTACCTTATAACCGCAGATATTATCTTGCTGATGGGATATATCCGGAATGGTCGGTTATTATGAAGTCCATTAAAAATCCAGGGACGAATGATAACAAACGAATATTGTATAAGACGATGCACGAAGTAGCAAGAAAAGATGTGGAACGTGCTTTTAGTGTACTAAAGAAGAAGTGGCTAATGATTAAACATCCGGCTAGAGCCTAGAGGGTTTGACAAAGAGCGTCTATCGCATATAATGTACACATACATCATATTACATAATATGATAATTCAGATTTAACAGCGGCGATATCTCCGTATTTTTCCAATGAGAAGACCGTTTTATGATCCCATAAGAACGCATGTGGAATCGTTGGAAATTACCAAGGAGATATGCAATGTAACAACTCATCTTAGCCTCAAAGCCGATTTGGTGGAAGACATTTGACATCGCCATAATCAAAACTAGTTTAGTCGTTGTATTGTCGTAATGTTTTAATTTTATTTGAATTATTATGTAACGCTTCAATTATTAATGAAATTTTATTTTGTGTTAAAATGTTTAAAAAAAAAAACAACTTGGTCGCCTTACATCGACACCTAATCGCTTGAAGGTCATTTGGAGAGAAATGACGCAAGAATGAAAAGAAGTGATTGAATCCTTACCGGGGCAAATTTTAAGTTTTTAAGAATGAATATACATTCTTTATAAGTATAGAGACTAGGGAGTACCCCGTGCATAGCAACGAGTAAACAATTATAGTTGTGATATTGTGGTTACGCGTTTCGTGTACCGTTTTATACATACAATATAAAATAAGCAAAATGTAATTGACAAATGTTATAACATGAAATAATACAGCATAAAGAACAATTCTTAAAATGTATCAAAGAACGTATAAAAAACTTAGTAAGACTAAAAATGATACATTACATTAATTTTGAAATATAATGTCTTATATAGTAAAGTTTACTGAATGAGTTTATAGAAATTGTTAATGTCGTGTATTACACATAAAGCAAGTTAATATATATATATATATATATATATATATATATATATATATATATATATATATATATATATATATATATATATATATATATATATATATATATTACTTATTTGTTTATTTATATTTTAAACTACATTTAAAATAAAAACAAAAACTGTAGGCGACTATATCATTAGGGCTATGATATGTACACATAATATTATTATGCAATGTTGCAAAAATCGCGAATCGGTAGTCGTGCGGTCGATCACCCTGTAGCGAGTAATCGGTCAAGGCAGGATTAATCGGTGATTAATCGAATTGGCATTTCCTGCAATTTTTGAGTATTTCTGGAAACCAAACTAAATATCTTAACTGATTCCAAGCCTACTATGTTTTCAAAGCTCAATAAAAGGCTCCATTCTGATTATAAGGCCCATTTTGCGTTATAAGTGAAATAAACGATCCCCATTGTGCATCACAAGTGAAATTATTAGTTTTTTAAAGTTGACCGATTCGGTCGATTTTTGACCGATTAGGCCGATTTTTGACCAATTTTTTGACCTGGCCGATTTTTAAAATTCTACAATGTGTATGGCCGATTACCGATTAATCGGCCGATTCGGCCGATTTTTGCAACACTGTTATTATGCAAGGATTATTATGAATCGGCCGATTTTTGCAACACTGTTATTATGCAAGGATTATTATGCCCTTATGTAATTTTTACCTCCTTTCATATGACCCTATCGTGACATATTTCTCTATCCTTCTCCCACTTTAGTTATGAGCAAGTTTGTAAAAATCGCTAGGCGGCCATGAGTGGCGCGGTCGGGAGGGCCAATGATTAATTGGTTAGGCGAGGATTAATCTGATGGAACTTTTATGGAAAAATTGTAATTTTAGATATTATATTATATTATATGTATGAGATAAGATAACAGATCAAAGCTCAAATATTTCAAGTGTTCAAATATAAACATAATACATAATTCTTCAACGTTCAAAGTCAAGCATAGATATTACTCGGTTTGTTGACCATTTTTAAGCGATCTTTGAGCGATTAATCGGTTCGTTGACCGATTTTTAAGCGATCTTTGACTAAACCGATTAAATAGGCCGATTTTGATAAATCAAGACGCTTAGTGAGCGATCAGCGATTATGCGGAAATTAATCGGTCACCTGGACCGATTTTTACAACAGAGTTTATGAGGGTACCAATCATGTCTATTGTCACCCACTAATCAGTCATAGCATGTATGTCTGCAATTAATTAATTTATTATTTTCTTGACATGAATTAATCAGTTCGCAATCTTTACTAATGTAACCAATCGAACATGTAAGCATAGAATTAGTTTTTATGTTTGCCATGTGATCGGAATAAAGACCTTTTGACGGTTAAGTCCAATAATTCAAACTGAAGAACATTATATTACTAGCTCTACATTTGAATCGTGTGATGATTTACTAAAGAGCGTGCGAGCCTTTTATTATGCTATAGGATATGGCCTATTTGTTCACGATTCGGAAAAAAGACGACTATGTTGCTTCACGATGTGACCGCAGTGATGCCTAGCTATCGAGATGGGACTAAAATTACAGTTTGGTTCACTTAAGAAAATCATGAAAAGCAAACTAGATAGGATTAATGGGATAAAGTTATACAATACAGATTTGTGTACGAGCATGTTATATAACTCACGCCTTTAATTTAGTACGCACATTTTTTGTATTTTAGTTTGTAATAATGAAGTCGTGGTTTTACAAAATAAAATAATGGGTTTACTGCAAGTTTTGAAAGGAACAATTGTTAACTACTATATAAAACTTGTTAAGATTGAAAGAAATAGACAGTGAAATCAGGAAAAAAGGACGAGATGTGAAAATAAAATGAAGTGTTTGATGCATGTTTTGAGAAGAAAAGTCAAATGCTAGACTAAATATGAGGGAGGGCATAACGGTCAATTCAAAAAGAAAAATTATGTGTGTTTATTAATTTACTATGTGTAAATATCAACTCTCATATCATTAAGGTGAGGAGCAAGCTTTTACCCTAATCCTCGAGGCGCCACGCCACCTCTATCCAATAAAACCTTCCAACTCAAAACTACCCCAATACTACCCTAACACTACCCTAAGTGGACGGAGTGATACCTTAGTACCCGAATTCATTTTTTTTTTTTTTTTTTTTTTTTTTTTTTTTACCGCATGTGAGTGGTACCTTCTTCTTCCTTGCACCCTTCTTCTTCCTTTAGCTTTGTTCCTGTACCTGCAAAAACAAAAAAAAAAAGAGACAAAAATACAAACACAACCCAACCAAACGCTCCCAACGTTAATTTTGCAACGGTCCACTTCGGTTTTCCAGCCCGAATTTGAACTCGCCCGCCTACCCGAGCTTTCATGGAATGGTGTAGCCGCTTCGGTTTGTGAACCCGCCCCCAACCCGACTCCACTCCGTCCTACCTAAGGCCTCTAAGAAAATAAACAAAATATCAAAATTAAGTTTTGAAAAAATATTTTGGTGATAGAACATTACTCGTTTTTTAGGGTTTTAAGTTAAAAATAATATTTTTGCTTTATATATAGTAGATATTTGAAAAATCATATTTGTAATTGTGAAATTCATAAAAATATTGATGCAACATCAAAAAATTTCTAAACTGTAAATGAATTTACCCCGCTAACTGTATTTTGCCGATGATTATTTGAGACAACACGTTGTTAAACAATATAAAAGTATTTAGTTGCCGGTAAAAATGTAAAGTTGGAAGGTATAATTTCTAATCTTTTATATAATAAAAGAATTACATCATTTTGTGTTTTAAAAAGTTCTTCCCATTGAAAAAAATTAGACCAATAGAGAGGTTGATTTTGCCACGTAATCGAAATCGGGCGACGCGACGGTTAATAAAAGTCAAAATTAAATCGATTTTGGCCAACCTTAGTTTATTGGTGTAGAATTCTATTGGTAAGAAAACACATAAAAATATAAGTGTCAAATTTGTGAAAACAAAAACTTTTAAAAAAAAGGGATAATTAATAAAATTTTAATGGTTAAATTTTTAAAAATTGTATAGAGTTAAGTGTAATGTTATAAGTTTTCATGTTTTTTAATAACTTTGTAAATTAAACAAATAGCCCATTATATTTTATACCCCCTATACTTTATAACTTAAAAATACAATATATATGTTGTTTTAAAACTCCAACATATAAATATACATAAGATTATAAATGTCATTTTTACTATATATGTTTCATAAACGCTCATTTATTTCATATTAAAAGATGATTTAACGCGACACGAATTTAAATATTAAATAAGTCTAAACTATTCAAAACGAGAATATAATTATCAAATCAGAAGACGTAGCCATCGTAATATGAAAAAAAATGCGATTGTACTTATAACAACTACTCATGTAACTTTTATTTATTTATGTAAGGATATGTAGAAAACATTTTTAAAAAACTTTAAGGAGATATTTTAACTTCATTAACGCTTATTATGTGCAACTAAACTCGTGATCTCACAGACATCATAATATCAATAGTGAAATTTAAATAGAACATCAACATCTATATCAACTAAATATAGTTGAATCTTGAGTTATTTAACAATTTAAAAAAAACAAAAATTGATTATACAAAATTATAATGGATATAATGAATTAGGGCTGAGCGTCGGTCATAAACCGACCCGAACCGAACCGAACCGACAAAACCGAGGACCGAAAACCGTGAAAAACACGAACCGAAACCGAACCGAATGTTGTCGGTTCGGTTCGGTTTTTCGTCGGTTCGGTTTTGTCGGTCTAGATGTATTTTGGCATGTTTTTGTTTGCTTTGGGCGAATCGACCGAACCGAACCGACCAAACCGAATCATGGGGACTGAATCAAACCGAACCGACGGGCTGTCAGTCCGGTTCGGTTTTTGTCGGTTCGGTCGGTTTTGTCGGTCCGGTTCGGTTTTGAACCTTCGGTACTCAACCCTATAATGAATAATGAAAAACTCGTGCATAAGTATACAATTATATGTAATTACCTTTTAAGACATAATATTTAGCATTGATACAAAATATTTTTTTTTTGGTCAAAACCCTGTGCGTGCACAGGTATTATAACTAGTTTTTTATATAATAAAAGAATTACATCATTTCGGAGTAATTTTGTCAATTCATTTTTATTGGAAAAAATTAAGCCAATAGGAGAGCTCAATTTTGCCACGTAAGCAAAATCGTCACATGTGATTGGTTAATAAAAGTCAAAATTAAATTGATTTTGATCAATCTTTAATAAATTTGGTGGAGAAATTTAGCTGAGAAAAAGAACACATAAAAACATAAGTGTCAAATTTGTGAAAAAAAAAACTTAAAAAAAGATAAGGTAATTAATACAAATTTAGCGGTTGAATTTTTAAAAATTATATAAGGTTAAATGTAATATTATAAGTTTTAATGTTTTATAATAATTTTAAAAATTAAACAAATTTCCCCTTATACTTTATACTCCCTATACTTTATATATTAAAAATACAATATATATGTTGTATTAAAATTACGACATATAAATATGCATAGGATTATATATATCAAAATATTTCTTTTACTATATAAGTTCAGAAGGACCCATTTATTTTATTTTAAAAGTATGACTTATGTGATACCGAATTCAATATTAAATGCGGCTAAATTTTTGAAAACGAGAATACAATTATCAAATTGTAAGACGAAGCATCTTGTAATATGAAAAAAATACGTGATTGACTTATAACAACGACTCACGTAATTTTATATATTTATATAAGGTTATGTAGAAAACATTTTTTAAACTTTAAGGAATATATTTTAACTTCATCGACGCTTAATTATATGCTACTAAACTCGTGATCTTGTGTACAACATAATATCAATAGTGAAATTTAAATAAGAACATCAACATATATGTCTCGCTAAATATAGTTAAATCTTGAGTTATCAAGAGAAATTTTACAAAATTTTATTTTACCAAATTCTAATGGATATTAATGTATAATGGAAAACTCGTGCATAAGTATATAATTATATGTAATGACCTTTAAACACACAATATTCAGTATTAATACAGAATAATTTTTTTTTATCAAAACCTCGTGCGTGCACGGGTATTATAACTAGTATATATTATTCGAATTTAATGTCCTAGAAATATACGAAATTGTTAACTACTACGGAGTACGAGAAATACCATTTATTTTTTCTATCCACCACTAAATCATGCATAGCAGTTTTGTATTGTGTGCATCACTGGTGTAATTTAGTGGTAGATGACAAAAAAAAATGATGTACAAATCACTTCCCAATAGATATTGACAACAAGCTGTTGTTATCTCATTAAACTTTGTTTCAAATTGTGAAACAATACATTAATGCGCGAATCATATAACATTGCTTGTTAAAATTAGAAAGCTAGTTGCCTTATGTGTCAAGTCATATATCTTTTCTACAAACAGCGAAAATAATAGCATTAACTACTTGTTAAATGAAAGTAGAGATGGCAAAACGGGCGGGTCGGACGGGCATGGGTAACGGGCGGGTCGGGCACTAGACCTAAACGACAAAAGAAATTCTTCAAACGTAACACATCATTTATATTTGAGTAACTAAATATACTATGCATATAAATTTTTGACTAAAATACACCGTTGGTCCCTAAACTTGGCAAGACGCATCGTTATGGGACAAAACTCGATCTTTTCATCGCCATAGGTCCAAACCTTGACCATTAAATACCAGAATCGTCCCTTGACCAATAACGCCTATGTCAACGTCTTTTTTCTGTTAGTTATTGGAGGATATTATAGTCCATACACATTTATAACTCAACTTAGTTAATTCTAACTCAAGAACTATTCCACCAACACATAAAGGGGTTATTGTTTGAACAAATTATATCAGTGTACATGAGTCCTCACCACTTAAGTATGACTTCATAAAAGTCAACTGGTAAAGAAAGTATGAGCTCACATAATTTTACCCAGAATTAACAAACAAATTTATACATTATCAACTACTTAGCTAGTTGACTTATAACAATCAACTATATACAGTGTTTGATGAAACCGAACATAACCGATACTAAGGAGTCATTGTCGATACATGTTAATATACCGATACTTTACAAAATATAAAAGATGAATTTGGGCCCAACTTCAAAACGCTCAATCTTGAATCTTCAAATGATCTACACACCGATCGATATCCGTAAACTGCTGAACCGACAAAACATGAACCCTAAATTGATGATGTTGTTGCCACCTTTGTCGCAAAAACAAGTATACAAACAACAAACATATAAGTTATGTATTGTATCACATAAATTAATGGAATTAAACACATGACATGGTATTCATTATCAAACATCACCTAGGGTCGCTTTTGGTAACAAAGGTTAGGACGCAGCTTTGTAATCTTTTCTTTGCTCCTAAATGGTGTCTTAACACCGCTTGAAACATCGCAAAGCAGAAGACCACCAACCCTTTCACCTTCCCTCCACATCAAAACCAGTAACTTCTCAACATCAAACCCCGCAAACTCAACCATTTTGGCCTTCCCCTTCCCATCTAAACCTCGATTAAATTGTTGAACAACTTCTCTCCCTTTTTTTCTGGGCAAAACATCCACTTCATCAACCATCTTTCCTTTTCCTTTAATTTTCTCCCTTTTTTAAGCTACAACCCCTTCTTCGTCTTTGATTACAACACCACCTTTCACTCTTGGTGTCCTAGTTCCACCCCCGCATTTTTTTCTTATCTATCCCCGCCATTGACGCCTAGTCCTAAAAGGTGTTTCGACTACATCCTAAAGTTAGCATCCCGCCTACACAACCCACAACTTCAAAACTCGATGTTTTTAAGTAAAATTGTGCTAACTTTTGGGGCTTGTGGGCTACGAAGATATGAACCGACTCATTTGTTTCAAACCATTCCAAACAAAGTATGAACATCAACATCGTGATGAATCAAATGCAAACCATTTTCTAGGGATTCTTTAGGATCACGTAAAAACAACGCCCATTTTTGTTCATTAATCTCGATAACACATTATCAAGACTTGAACTAAATAAATCTCTATCACCGGTAAAGGCACACAAATTAATTAATGAACCTCGCTCATACCGAGTGGGCTATAATTAAAACCCCATTATAGTGGATTCGAACAGACCTCACCTTCTTCTTCTTCCTTCACATCCTTAAAAGTGGAGACGAATATGCTTCGTCCTTCATTGTTACTTTTTATTTTTTAAGAACGGGTTTGACTAGATGTGTGTTTCAAGACGCGAGTGTGGATGTATGTTAGGTTTCGTTTGATAGGGTTTTGTTAATTGGGTCGGGTTATTATGATGTTGTTTATTGTTTCGGATCTTGTTAGTTGGGTTCTTTTGGTGATTCCCAACACATTAATTGTGTATAAGCGTATCAAGGAAGGCAAAAGGTCAAGTTGCGGTGGTAACAGTTTAAAATGTCACACTTGGTCCCTCAATTTGGCCGCTTAGCCGCTTTTTGCACTTAAAATTCCCCAGATTTTTTCTCACACAAACTTGACTATTTCTCTTTTACTAACTTCACAATTAGTCCCCGAATTTGAACGTCTATTGTTTTTGGTATTTATTGGTTAATACACTATACCAATTGCATACCAACAATCAAAAGAAACATATCCTAAGAAAATCTCAACAACCTCCCAATGGCCGACTTCCCACTACTTGAAGAACTCGCCAAAGCTCGAACTCGACTACATGTTTGACTCGATTTCTCTTTTATAGAGAGAAAACGATAAGGACCTCAAAATTGCTAAGGGACCCAAAACACTTTGGTCGACTTGATTCGGGTATGAAGGAAACCCAAGAATACATCTCGAGATCAAGGCTTTCGAACTACGGTGATGAACTACAAGGTTATCGAGGATCTTCGCAACAAGCAAAAGGCTAATGTCTTGAAGGCGTTGGAGATAAGTAGGATGATCTGTCAGACACACTCACAGGTGTGTGACAGGAACAACTTCCTTGATGATCTTAGGAAGTGTTGAGAAGGAAAAGAAGTGGTAATGTTTTCCCTTTTCTTTTGGAAAAATATGTACTGAATATTTAATGTTTAATATGAAGTTAATGAATCTATATGTTATGTTCTAGTGTTTTAATTTTTTAATTATGTTGTTAGTTGTTGTATTCGTCTAAGAGAGTTGTTATATCGGTTTTGATTGTATTGGGTGTTGGTAGAACTATGGTCCTTGCTCAAACAGTTTAAGAGTATAGGGGACTAAGGTTTTAGTCCCCTATCCTGTCCTCACATTTGCATTAACTTATAGCAAGCACTTTATTCTCACATTTTACCACAAATTTGAATTCATATACATAAACCCAACCCTTTCAGAGAAATTGCGTCAAAATGGGTAAATCTAGAGCTCAGAAATGCATTAAATGCTCCAATTGTCAAACTGTTAGACATAATAAGTCTAGCTGTCACAAGGATCAGGTACCAAAACCAACAAAGGAAACTAAGGTTCGAGGTAGAAAAAGGCATTGTGATGGCAGAAGACAACAAGTATTCATTTAATTGTCATTTGCATAACGATTGTTCTTGTGTGTTTACATTCTAGTAGATGTGCAAATGTATTACTTTTGTAGTGGATGGATGAAGACGATATAAGGAAGACTATGGAACAAGAGTTTCTTGAAGCTCTTTATGAGCAAGAAGAAGAACGCACAAATTTGGAGGAAGATGAAGAGCGGTCCCAGTTGGATGAAGAAGCATTCCAAAGAGTTTTGGAAGAGAGAGAATGTACAAAAGAATTGAAGAGGAATGGGAGAGGAAAATTGGCTTGAAGATGCAGAGTATGAGGCGACTTACTATGGAGTGTCTGTGGAAGAGTTATATCCAAGACATCCATATGTGCCGGATAAAATTCACGCTCGAATGGCACAAATTCCAGCAGTTTTCAAAGGTTGTAGGCTTCTACTCTTCTAGCCATTTGTAATATCGACAATATTATGTTTGAACATGTTTTTGTTTTTTTTGTTGACTTTATAAGTTGACTAGTTTGTAAGAATTTATGTTGTCTTTACTCCTTATCTACTTGTTCAACAACCACAACTCCCATCTACTTATATAATACATCTTAAGTCAGCAATTATTTATCATACCAACATATTATCACCATGGATGTAGAAAATGGTTGTCAAATGGTATGCATTGACTGTTGGGTTGAAAGGGAAAACAGGTGGATTGACCTTTTTGCAAGCGCCCACCTTATAGAGCTTTCATGTAGTATGTTTGTCCGGTGTGCCTTGAGATAAGGGAAACACATTTTATATCGGTAGATATGGTGTTACAAGGAAAACACAACCACGTGGAGATAGTGGTGGATATGTGATGGGTCTACATATTTCGCACCTACTAGTGTTGGTGCATCCTTGGCGATGATGAAGAAGAAAGTGAACCACCCACAACCGAAATAGAAAGTGAGAGCGCCAAGCCAAACACTACGTGAAGCACCGCAATCGAAAGACCAAATGGAGAACGCCAAGACAAACACCGTTGAACCAACCGCAACCGATGCACTAAATGGATCACCTACTAGTCATTTAACGCAGTGAATTCCTAGCAAGAAATGCTATGTTGTTTTTCGCCTAAATGTAGCTTAACCGATGTGTGTGCTTTTGTTATAATAATTAAATTTTGGTTACACTTGAATCATTGACTTTATAAGTCAAACAAAAGATATTTTAAATACTAACAATTCGTGTGGTTCCTCTAATAATTTGGTTTATGTTGACCTTATAAGTCAAAATGGGTTTTCCCAAGCACCCACCTAAACTGGACATGCAAGTGCAAACTACAAAATGAAAACAACATATCCAAAATATACCTACACCACCACCTAATTACACCATATGAAGCAAAATATACATGTTAACAAGTATCGCTTTCAAGAACCATCATCAACCAAAAATATACATCTTCATTACATCAACAACTAAAAATAACAGTGAACTTTGATGGGAGGCTTGATATTCATGGGGAGACTTGAGGTCCTTAGGGAGGCACATACCACTCATTCCTATTTCTCACGGAGCATCCCACACCGCCACAAGACCAAGTACAACTTTGGGAGCGGAAGCCATGGACGCCTGGAAGCTTGGGAAGTGGAACCTTTCAAATTAGTGGTCTTAGAAGACATGTTCCCACACTCATCATCGATGCGTCTCAAATAATGATGACATCAACTTCATTTCCTTTCACGTCAGATTCCGAAAGATAGACAAAGCAGAAAGAAATCAGAGTTCACCCATTACAACTTTCTTAGCTTGCAAACATTAACTCTAACATTTCTCAGACTCCTTATTCCCATATTTTTCCCACAAGTCTTCAAGTATCACATCAGCAATGTCATCTTCTATATCCCACTTATTCCCATAAGTAGCCATGGCATACTCAACCATATCGTCAGATATCTTTAGCTTGCTATAATACCTCTTTTTTACAGATTCTGACACTGCTCGGATTTCTGTCAAATAAATTAGAGTTATTTATGCTCATCCCTTAAAATGGCAATCACACAAATACAAAAAAAAACCCGACTAACCTTTCATCACTTGAGGTTCTTTCGCAAATCTGCATAAATCATCAAACATTTCATCAGACATTTCATCTTCTTTTAACTAAGTATCCCCATATTTTGCCTTCACATATTTTACCATCTCATCGCCACATCCGTAAAAGTAAGCTCCTTATCCGCCATTGTTAAAGTGTGTGTGAGGGTTGTGTGAGGAAGGAGGAAACGATCAAGATGGTATACTGAAAGCGCTTCTCGTAATTAACTAAGTTGAGTTATAAATGTATGGACTATAATACCCTCCAATAACTAATGTAAAAAGACGCTGACATAGGCGTTATTGCTCAAGGGACGATTCTGGCATTTAATGGCCAAGGTTTGGACCTATGGCGATGAAAAGGTCGAGTTTTATCCCATAACGATGCGTCTTGCCAAGTTTAGGGACCAACGGTGTATTTTAGTCTAAATTTTTTATTAAAAATAATTTAATGTTCGAGAAAAACAGATGCCCATTATGCCCATTTAACTTCTAAATGAGCAATATATGCACATTTCTAAAAAAGAAGGGGGTTAAATGTGACAAAATCTTTTAAAAATTTATCTATTTAGCCTATTTTTTTTATTTTGGGCACAAATTGCCACCTCTAAATGAAAGTATCAACTCCAAATGGTAATTCATAAATGAAAACCATTTAACAACTCTTTATATTATACTTTATCTATATTACGAGGCTTTATGAACCCGTGCGT
The DNA here is from genome assembly GCA_022545495.1 of Chrysanthemum lavandulifolium. NCBI lineage: Eukaryota > Viridiplantae > Streptophyta > Magnoliopsida > Asterales > Asteraceae > Chrysanthemum > Chrysanthemum lavandulifolium. The sequence goes on along the minus strand of CM040242.1, from coordinate 219,712,745 downwards.
TGCACACAAATTGTATCTAATTGTTGATTGCGTAATGTTTGAGTAAATTGCTGAGTTGTTACCGCGATGGTGAGGCTAAAATATACAACAATGTATAACTTGGGCTTCGTCAGTAGGATTATGTTAATGTTTAGGTAGTGGTTATGCGCGATTAATCGTCTAGTTATATGAAACTATGAAAGTGTCAACAATATAATTTCTATTTAAACACATTTAAGTAGAAACTATAGATAACAAATTAACTTGAAGTTAGGAAACACAATGACACTAAAATGAAACATCCGGTCACAAGATCTAAACAAGTTATGGCAACTATAATTCTGAGGGGGGGGGGGAGGGGGTAAACATATGCGGTTTTCTTGTTCAAAATATTCGGAAAGGCCGAGTATTTATCTCGTATGTACGTGGCCTAAGTGTGGCATCTCTGTAATTGTTTTCGACATTTTTACTTGCCAACTCTTGGATACAATGTAGTTTGAACCTGAAACCTTTTTGAGAGTATTTGAATGTCTAACGAGTAGATTATTTTGACGGTTAATCTGACAACATGACATTTCAGATGTGTTTGGAAAAAGTAGCAGTAACTGTTTTTTATTTATAAAACGTTTGGTAACGTAGCTGTAATTGTAATCATAATGTGTTAAATGATGTAATTTTTAATCATTGGAACTCCTAAGTGCTCAACGCTCCTAATCATATAACCTTCCATTAGTTTGTTAGTTTTGTTATGTGGTTTAATAAAATTTGTTAACACTTCATTAGTTTTGTTATCTGGAGTATTTAAATGCTATTTCATGGAACGTTGAAAACAACATTTCTAAAAAAAAGATAATGCTAATTAATTCTTGCCAAACAAACATTAAAATAACAACGGTCAGCGTCTAGTGCATTTAAATACTCCGGATAACAAAACTAACAAACTAATAATGAATAATATATTAAAAATAATGTGTGAGAGAGAAAAAGAAGAAGGGTGGCAAGAGGTTGGAAAAAAAAGAAGACAAAGGGACGGCAACAAAGGTAGGCATGAGGGTGAGAAGGGGAAGGAGGTAGTTAAGTTTTTCGTGTCTAATATCCCAGAAGGGTGTCGCCCATGGGACTTAGCCTCCTCTCTGGAAGGTTATGGTAATATAGCAGGGGTTTATATTGCTAGGAAGAGAAACGCCCAAGGGGTCAGGTTTGGATTCGTAAGCTTTAAAGGAGTGAAGGATATCAGAGATCTTGAAAGGAAATTGAAAGGGGTAAAGGTGGGAAGATCGACTTTGGACATCAATATAGCGAGGTATGCAACAGAAAATGAGAAGGCAGGGGTTGGTAAGGTGAATCTCCCCACTAGTAATAATCGGGCTAGTGGTGTCGGAAACATTGGCATTGGCATTCAAGACAGGAGACCTTTCGCTAGTGTTGGCTTTCAAGATAGGAGACCTTTCGCTAGTGTTGTTAAAGGAGTTGTGGGTAATGAATTGACAGGGAAGGAGATCCGTATCGATCCAACTGTCAACGAATTGGTTAGCTCCCATGATAAGTCTTTGGTGGCGAGGTGTGGGAGTTTCCTCACACTCTCTAACCTAGGGGAGTTATTGGGTACCCTAGGCTCATCTATTTCTAGCTTCCAATATCTTGGAGGGTTGTCCGTCCTCCTGATGTGTAATAGTCAAGAGAAGGTGGAGGAATTCCTGCGTAAAAAAGAGACGTGGAAAGAGTGGTTCAATAAGGTGGATATTTGGAGGGTTCAATCTTTCCCGTATGAACGGTTGGCGTGGGTTGGTATCTATGGGGTTCCGCTGCACTTAGCTTCTCCATCGACTTTCAACAAAATAGGTGAAAACTTTGGAAAGGTGGTTTCTCCCTCCGGGTTAAAAATTGACTACTCTAACAGGTCCGTAGAAGGCATTGGCATCCTTGTGGGGGATGGGAAAGAAATTAAAGAGGTTGTGTCTTTAACATGGAGGGACAAGAAGTACCAAGTGTGGATTGTGGAGAAGTTAATCGATTGGCATCCTAGCTGTGTGATTAACTTTTCTGGTGGGTCATCACCGGAAGGGGGTGGTAATCTTAGTCCCGTGTTCTCCGCTGCGGAACCATACGAGATGGAAGAAGGTGAAGTGGAGAAAGAAGGTGGGGGGACGATGCATGGGGAAAAGAGGTTAGACGAAAGGTTTGTGCATGGGGAGAAGGATGCATTTAAGAATACGACGCTCATGCAAAAGGAATTTAATATTGAAGACAGTTCTAAAGGTGGGGGTCAGTTTAATTCTTTCTCTTTCACCACTGAAGCACATGGGGAGAAGGAAAAGGTATTATTAACTAAAGAGAACGAAGCCTGGTCTCACTTCAATATTGGGCTTTCTCCTAGGCCAAGAAAGAGGCCAAGGGAATCCGATCCATTTTCTTTAGATGTTATTTTGGGCCTTAAAGATAAAGAGCCCACTGATAAGGAAAATGGGACTGAGGTTAATAGTCCTTTGACTAAAGTTCCATATAACAGAGGTGAGTTATCAAGTAGTCTTGATCTCAATTCTCCTCCTATCGCTCCTATGGTGAGTCCCCTTCCAGCTGATGCTAGCCTCGGGATGGGGTCCCAGCGAGTTGGTAGTGAGCATGAGAAAGAGGTTAACACTTAACACTGCTGTTTCGGAGACATTGGAGATGGGGAAGTTAGTGAGAGTAGACTTATCCGCGGATCACAATAGGATCAGAGGAGTTGTTTTGGAGGAAGGTAATAATCCCGTTTATCAATGAATTACATGTCCATTAATATTAGAGGAACGGGGGAAAGTCCAGCTGGATTAGGAAATTAATTTCAAAAGAAAAGGTCTCTTTCCTAGCTATGCAAGAAACCCAAAGTAGTAATTTAAATGATTCGGTGATTAAAAGTTTCTGGGGGAAATCAGTTTGTGAATTTGAAGTGGTAGAACCTATCGGCAGGTCGGGGGGTATGGTAAGTATATGGGATCCTTCGGTTTTCAAGAAGAGGGGCGTGTTTAAATGTAACAATTTCCTCATGGTTAGAGGTTCGGTTAAAGGCTACAACGAGGTGGTGTCGATTGTTAATATTTACGCGCCTCAAAATAGGAGCGACAAGATGAGAGTTTGGGATGATTTAAAGGTTTTGTTAGATGGTAGTAACGGGTTATGGATCTTGATTGGTGATTTCAATGCGGTGAGGACTTGCGAGGAAAGAAAGGGGTCTAAGTTTAAGAAGAGGTGTGCGAGTGACTTTAATGAGTTTATTGGTTCCTCGGACCTTCATGAATACCCTATGAAAGGAAGTAAGTTTACTTTCTTTAAGGAAGATGAAAGGGGAAAGAAGTTTAGCAAAATTGATCGTTGTTTAGTTAATAGGGGCTTTGTGGATTTATGGTCGGATGCCTGCTTTAGGTCTCTCCCCCGTTTATGGTCGGATCATAATCCGATCCTTTTGACCATATCGGACTCTAATTTCGGGCCTAAGCCATTCCGTGTTTTCAACTCTTGGCTCGAGTATCCCGAGTGTGGTGATGTGGTATCCAAAGCGTTGAATGACTTCTCTTTTGATGGTGATCCGGATGTGAGATTGGTTAAGAAATTTAAGTGGTTACGGTTTAAATTAAAAGAATGGCGAGATGAATTGGTTCAAAAAGAAAGCGAAGAGTTGGACTTATGTAGGAAAGAGTTAGAGGAGTTAGATTTAGCGATGGAATCGAGGATCTCCTGGAAGATGCAGAGTGGGCGAGGAATGAATGTGGAGGAGAATCGATGAAATAGAAGCTCGAAAAACCAAAGATCTTAAGCAACGGTCAAGGAACAGATGGGCTAAGGAAGGGGATGGGAACAACCGTTTTTCCATGGCCTGATAAATAATAGGCGAGTTAACAACGCTATTCATGGTCTAACGATTGGTAATGAATGGGTGGATAAACCGAAGGTGATAAAGAGGCATGTGTATAACTTTTTAAGGAGAAGTTCAATGAGGAATGGATGGAGAGACCGCATTTGGATTGTGATAATGTTAAGAAACTTTCAGAAGAGGATGCTAACTCCCTGGTCAGAAGATTCACTAAGGAGGAGATCAAAAAGGCAGTTTTCGAGTGAGGTGAAGACCGGGCTCCTGGCCCGGATGGTATCTCCTTTAAATACATCAAAAGATTCTGGAATTTTTTCGAGAAGGATTTCAGTGATCTTTGTGATTTTTTCTTTGAAGGCAGGGGTTTAAACAGAGGATGCAACGCGGCTTTTATCACTTTGATTCCTAAAGTCAAGGACCCGGGTCACCTTAATGAGTATAGACCCATAACTCTAGTGGGGGTTACGAGTAAAATCATCTCGAGAGTCTTGGCTAATAGACTCAAAAAGGTGTTAAGTCCGTTGATTTCTATCAACCAGTCGGCTTTTTTGAGTGACAGGCTTATTTTGGATGGCCCTTTGATTCTTAATGAGGTTATTTCATGGGCAAAGAAAAACCAGAGAAAATGTTCATATTCAAGGTAGATTTTAATAAAGCCTATGATAATGTCAATTGGAGTTTTCTTATGTCGGTGATGGCTCAAATGGGTTTCGATTTGTGGTGCAAGTGGATTTATGGAATCCTCTCTTCGGCCAGATCGCTTGTTCTAGTTAACGGTTCCCCCACCTTTGAATTCCAGTGTCGTAAAGGCATGAGACAAGGGGACCCCATCTCGCCTTTTCTGTTTTTGATTGTCATGGAGGCCTTATCGTGTATGATGAAGAAGGCGAATATAAGTGGGTCGTTTCGGGGGGTATCCTTGCCTAACGGGGGCCCGGTTTTCTCACCTTCTTTATGCGGATGATTGCACCTTCCTGGGAGATTGGTCCAAGCTCAATGTTAAAAAGATTAATCTAATTCTTCGGTGTTTTTACATTTGTTCAGGTCTTAAGATAAATTTGAATAAATCCCATCTCTTTGGAGTGGGGGTGGAGGATGCAGAGGTTTCTAGAGTTGCTAGGAGCATGTCATGCTTATCAGGGGTTACCCCTTTTGATTACCTGGGAATCGGGGTCGGTGGTAGAATGAATCGAGTGGCGAGCTGGGATTTTCTTTTCGATATTTTCAGAGCTAGACTTTCGCGATGGAAAGCTTCTAATTTGTCGATTGGGGGGAGGCTCATTTTAATCAAAGCTGTTTTAGAAAACCTCCCGACTTATTACCTATCCCTGTTCAAGGCTCCAATCAAGGTTCTAAATGGCCTTGAAAGTATAATTAAGAAGTTTCTGTGGGGTGGGTCGATGGAGGTCAAGAAGATTCATTGGGTAGCGTGGGATCGGATCGCCTCCTCGGTTAATGTAGGAGGCTTGGCTTATGTAATCTTCTGGACATTAATATCGCTCTGCTCTCCAAGTGGGTTTGGCGTTACAGGAATGAGCCTGACAGTTTATGGAGAAAGGTTGTGGACGCTATCCACGGGACTAAAAGGTGTTGGTCTTCTCTCCCCGTTTGCAATGCTATTCCGGGGGTGTGGAAGTCTATTGTCAATACGATTGCTAAGGTTAGTGTCGCTAATGTCAATCTCAATCAGTTATTTAGAGGTGAGGTGGGAAACGGGAGAGATATTAGATTTTGGCTTGACCCTTGGATTTGTGATATGCCTTTGAAAGATGTCGTTCCGATAGCTTTTAAACTTGATAAAGATAAGAGGTGTATGGTAAGTGATAAGTATAATTGGGTCCTTGATTGTTTTGATGAAATTGGGGGGATGTCCAATGGTCCTTTGTCTAGTCTCGAAGCTGACGATAGACGAAAGCTTAGAGGTCTTCTGGAAGGCCGGTCTTTAAGTAATCAGTTGGACAAATGGAGCTGGACAAGTAGGGGGTCCAAAGGTTATAGTGTTAAGGCTGTAAAAGTTTTTCTTTCTAGTGAGAATGATTACAGCAACAGATTTGTTTTCAAGTGGTCCAAGTGGGTGACAAGGAAGTGTAATATCCTAATGTGGAGGTTGGGGTTGGGTCGGCTGCCCACCTCAGATCAACTACGGCTTCGGAACTGTGCCGTTGGCTGCTCGTTGTGTAGCTTATGCAGGACCGAAGAGGAGTCAGTGGATCACATTTTTAGTTCGTGTGAGGTCACTTTGGATGTTTGGAATAGAGTGGAGAAATGGTGCAGATTACCTCCCCTGTTCTTGTTTTCTCGGCTCGATATCTTTAGCCTTCACGAAGCTGGAGGTCTGAAGGGGAGGAAGAAAGAAATCCTGAAAGGTATTGTGTTCTCGACATGCTGGTGCCTTTGGATTGCTAGGAATAAGAACCGGTTTGACAATGCTAATCTCGATAGCCGGAAAATCTTTCAAGATATTAAATCTATTAGTTTCCTTTGGTTTAGTAATAGATCTAATAGTTGTAACATAGAATGGAAGGACGGTGACTTCTTTCAATCTCAGAATCGAGTTGTTTCCCGCCTGCGCCCCCCGATTTGGAGAGTTGCGTGTTTCTTGTGAATGATGGTCAATTTTCAAAAAAAAAAAAAAAAACTAATGAAGTGTTAACAAATTTTGTTAAACCACATAACAAAACTAACAAACTAATGGAGGGTTATATGATTAGGTGTATGATGAAGTGAATCATATTTTTTTCTAAAAAAAATAATAATAGTAGTAGTAAAATCACTCTCAAACAGCTCATACTCGTTCATTCATTCATTCTTTGCTTGTTTCTTGTTTCTTTTATTTTTATCACGAGATCCCCCATCTTCTTTTCTTTTTCTTTCATTTTCTCACTTCTTCTTCTTCTTCTTCATGTACACATTATTAGCATTTTTATTCAATCTTTTTTTAATCAAGTTTCAGTTTTTATAACTTATATCATTGTTACCTTCATTCTTAATCAATACCCATCTTTTTATTTCTTCAAAAACACCCTCATTTTGCTCAAAATGGAGCATGCTGACAAGGTGTTTGATGAAATGCCTCAACGAAATGTAGCTGACCAAAACAAGCCTGATTTCAAAGAACTTGATCTGGGTTCTTTGAGTTCTGTTAGTATAAGTAGTTTTAGCAAAGACCCATCTCTTAGAAGATCTAATAGATCTCATTCTGGTGAACTTAATAATGCTAGTGCAGTTACCACACCCGAAAAGACTCGATCTGGTTCGAGTTCTGGTTCGGGTGAAATGAATAGGAAAATGGGTCATAGGAGATCTTATTCAACTGGTGCACCTTTGATATATTCAGGTAGTGGTACTGGTTTTACAAATGCAAGTAATAGTACTAGTACTAGTACTAATAGTACTACTACTAGTGGTGGTAGTGGTGGTGTTGTTGCTGGTGGTGGTAATATAAGTTCGGTTAATTCGCCAAATACTAATATGTTGTATCCAAGTGGCAACATTTGTCCATCTGGTAAAATACTTAAATCCAATATGAATCTTCGTAATTCGACTACTAAGACTGAGAAGTTGGGATTGGGTATGGGGACTGGGAATTATGGTCATGGGAGTATTATTAAAGGTGGGGGGAAATTGGCGGATCCGAATGGGGAAATTGGGGTTATTGTGAAGAAGGCGATGGGTAGTCATGATGTGGAAGAAGTTAAGAATGCGGGTAATGAGTTGTATAAAAGAGGGAATTTTACTGAGGCGTTGTCGTTGTATGATCGTGCGATTATGATAGCGCCGGACAATGCTGCTTGTAGGAGTAATAGAGCTGCGGCATTGACGGTTTTAGGAAGGTTGGGTGAGGCTGTGAGGGAATGTGAGGAAGCTGTGAGGTTGAATCCTGGTTATCAGAGAGCTCATCAAAGATTAGCTTCTCTTTATCTCAGGTAATGGAACATAACGATAATCTGGTTGATCTTCTTGATTTCGTGTATGAATTTAATTGTGTATAGAAGCTTGATTTTGTTTTGCTGACACTTAATTATGTATTTGGTCTTTAAATTTAGATATTGAATTGCAAATAATATACATTGAATGTCATTAATGATATGTTTTTTTTATTGGAATCCATATATGGTAAATTTTCCTACATTGTTGCAAGTATTCCCATTTTTGTGGGAATTGCTGATACTCCAGATCCGGATGTGCATACTGTACGGAATTTTATTGTTATCTCAGTGATCAATTTGCTTAGATGATTTTTAGCCCTATATACTGATAATCAGTTTTACAGGTTAGGACAGGTGGAAAGTGCCTACCACCACCTTTCTCATGGTCAACAGAATGATTTGACTGAATTACAAAAGGTGCAAACTTTGGAAAAACATATAAACAGATGCTCGGATGCCAGAAAGATCGGTGATTGGAAAGGAGCACTTAGGGAATGTGAAGCAGCCATGTTAACCGGAGCCATCTCATCTCCTCAAGTACTCATCCGGATTTTTCCTTTTTATTATTTTGAGTACTATGGTTGAAGTTAAGATCAAGTGAAATTAATGGTGCAATCTACAGATATTTGCTTGCAAGGCGGAGGCGTTCTTGAAGCTCCACCAACTTGAAGATGCGGATTCTGTTCTTGCCGAGTTACCAAAAATAGAACCTTTTCCTGTTTCATGTTCTCAAGTAAAGTTCTTTGGAATCAACTGTGAAGCATATGTGCTTTATGTCCGAGCTCATGCTGACATGGCGTTTGGAAGGTTAGCTCTCCAAATGATCAAATACTTGTGGTTAAAATTGTTAATTCCATTGTTATGTATCCACTTCTATTTTAGGCATCCTATTCTCAAAAATCACAGCCACTAGAATATAATTCGTTTCCATGGATGCATGAGTGATTATTAAATTCAAGCATGGTTCCTTATTGCATAGTACCAAACAAATGGGCAATGTTATATCTGTGGTTTTATAAACTATCAAAAAGTTAACAGTGTGTAAATCCTTGAATAGAAATGAAAATGAAGTGCAGTTTCCTATTTATGCCAATAAGTGGTAGCAACTGATTACCAGCTGAATCGGTAACATAGTCCCAAAAACAGAAAGGGCAATAAAGTAGAGTCCCTAGTATTTGTATTTAGAGTGTACAAACCCTAATATAAAATATGTGTGCATGATATATTTTACTGCAGTTAATCTCGTAGAAGTCCAAAATTATGTTAGAAAAGCTATTCCATGACTTAATAGTAGTTATTTTCAAAGGATATAGAGCTTACACTCATTTATCGTGTATTATAATAACAATTTATCTGAATAAACATAATTCATAACCTATCATGGTTTTGGTTGGTTAACCGAGCAGAGGATATCGAAATACTGAACCATGTGCACTTGTTTAGTTGGCTTTACTCCCTACGTTATTCCCGTGAATAAAGATAGACACATTTAAATATTATTATGGGTAAAAGTTAATATCAAAAGTGTACTTTTAAAATAACAAACCCTTACCCTGCTCCGGCGGGATTGGGTTTGTTGTTGTTGTACTTTTAAATGATGACAATGAGCAAAACGGAAATATCAGCTTCAATTTTTTTATTATTTTTTTATTTTGAAGAAATGAAATTTGGTAATTTTTGTGTTCTATCTTAAAATGGAAGCTGTTGCGGCTTTCATGGGACAAAGGAATATTTATAATGAGCTAAAGAGCACGATGAATTATGATAATGGCAGGTTTGAGACTGCGGCTGCATTTGCAGAGAAGGCTAGCTTGATTGATATTAAAAACATGGAAGTTGCAATGTTACTAAAAAATGTGAAACTAGTAAACCAAGCACGTGCTCGTGGAAAAAATTTATTTAACTCGGGGAGATTTTCAGAGGCATGCACCGCTTATGGTGAAGGACTCCGATTCAACCTGTCAAACTCAGTTCTCTATTGTAATAGGGCGGTTTGTTGGTCGAAGCTTGGTTTGTGGGAGAAATCGATTGAGGATTGTAATCTAGCCTTAAACTTCCATCCAAATTACACAAAGGCCATTATGAGGAGGGCAGTCTCAAATGCAAAGGTGATCAGGGTCCTTTAGTTCTTTGTTTCTCTACTACTTTTGTTGAATTATACTATGATTTTTAGAATTTCATTGGTTTAATTTCTGAAATATGGCTTTTTTGAAATGGATTTATAGCTCGAGCGTTGGAGCGAAGCTGTGAGAGATTATGAAATTTTGAGGAAAGAACTTCCAGGAGATACTGAGGTAGCTGAATCATTATTACGAGCTCAAGAAGCATTAAGATTGACCCGAGGGGAACCTTCTGGTGTTAATCGTGCTAGAGCTACGGCAAATTCATGTGGTATTTTTCACAACCTTTGCCTCAATCTGTCATATATCATTTTTGCTTGAAATTATCCTTATGTTGAGAGATCACATCAACTTAATCCTAGGGGGGTGGGGTTGAGAAACGAGTTGACCTTGACCAAGAAATTGACCTAGTGGATTATCTGTTGTGAACTTGTGTCCAATGTAGAGTTGGATCTCACATTTGGTTTTCGCTTTGTGTTGTCAATGCCTTTAGTCGGCCATGTCTATATTGGCCAGAATTCCTAATCATGGGCACGAGTCTAGTGAACTAATTCGACCAAACTCCATAGGTGTTACACACGTGCACTTATAGGCTTTGTTTGTTATGCTATTCTATTTGCCAGTCTCATGTTCCGTTGTGAGAAGAAATGAAAATGTAAGTGTGAGTTCTCTATTATTAAGAAAAATAAATGGGATCCCAAAATGAAGATAACAAATATAAAATCATTAGACTAACTATTAAGTCATATTAATAGCAGTCTAACAATTTCTTATACCAATACATCTTATAAATCTATTACGTTTAGTTTAGTTTAGAATTCTAGATGCTCAAACAAGAATATGGAGTAGTTTTACCGCAAGAAGTATAACTGCTTATAAGCTTATTGCATTACTAGACGAATGCCCGCGCAAAGCGACGGTGTATAGCGGCAAATAAGTATACTTGCGAACTTGTGTTTTGGGGTGACCCTTGATGCAACTTACGAGTTCAATATGTAGTCATTGTGAGAAAAAAAAAAGTTATGGGCTATAAACAAAAAATGATAAAAGTTTGAGGATTAAACAATATTAAAAATATTAATTTAGTAGTGGATGTTGTTACCATTTTTAATCAAGGGTATTTTAGTAATTGAACTTTTTAACTTTTCAAGATTAAGGATAGGAAAATGGTGTAAATGCTTTATAGATAGTAGTATAGAAGATAGGTGTAGGTTTAGGTGCCTGAAAATTTTATGAGACCAGGTAGACCTTTTTTCTAGCCTCAATATGATCATCGGTTTTATAATCTGGTATTGGAAAATTTGGTTGCTGCATTAAGCTAAACACAACTGGTGCCTAACAGAAAAATCTTGTTGCTAAATATGTAAATTTATACCTCGGTTTAGTTTAAAAATAAAAAAAGTAGACCTTAGAAAGTCAAAGTGCATAACCATCTTTGGAATCTTGTAATAAATTTGTCCCCACTGCTCACAAGACATATCTACCCTTTTCACATGAGTAGGAAATGATGTTGAAAACTAAAATTTGACCATTTCAAAGCATTTCCTAAACTGTTTACGCTTTTAGATCCATGAGTGTATAAATGTCTGCGTATTGAAAGGAATTATGTGCTTTTGAATAAACAGAATTAGATAGTGTAAGGATGTGCTAACTGTATGTCAGATAACAAATTGTTCAAGTGCTCGAAAGTTCTAAATACTTAAAAAAATTCAGAATGACCAACAGGACATTCTTGTGTAAAGGGTAGACATGTTCCGAGATGAGAGTAATATTCTCAAACAAAATCTAATTTTGGCAAAATTGACAATTTTGTTTACACTTTATAATCAGTTGTCGATTAATCAAAACTAATAACACACCATATTATGTTTTTCCAATTGGTATGTAATTTGAGAACACAGATTTTATCTTTAGAATGATTGGGATATGGTCTCTAATAAAGGTTTTAATTTTTCCACATGAAGCAGAGCCCCAACCTAGTAGTATCAAGAGTCGCAACCATTAAGTCTCTTTGCACATGGCAATTCTCTTGGACTCGACATATGGCCACATGGCTATTCTTGTAAACCAACCAACGCCCACATGGCAATTTTCGATTATTGACTGCGGATGTTCTCAAACACAAGTGCATCAGTACAGTTTGATGAACAAGTGCCTTCTTTCAAGTTTCAAGTACCACTGCTACACCTTCCCTTGAATTCGGGACGGACGAAAAGGAGATTTTACTTGAAATAAATTCATATATAATAAGATTTTTATTTATTTTAGTACAAAATTTGTGAAAACATCAATATGTTGATTACAATTTATTTTATTTTCCATTGATCCCAATTCCACTGTCCTTTTTTTATATATTTGTTTTCCCCCTTTGTGCGATGAAAATATTGAGTTATGTGACATCCTTGTAATATATGAACTTTATTTTTTATTCTACTTCAGAATCATTTTATACCCTTTTATATTATTGTGTCTTATCAATTATTCAATCTCTTATTTTGGAGAACAATGGAAAAGTTAACATAATTCTGTAAAGTGCTAGGTAGGTGCAGGTGGCGTTATCCGTCAAGTTATATGTGCACAACATCATCTTTTATTATATAACATTTGTATGTCAAAACCTCAAAAGCACATTCCCCAATAACATTCTTATAACACACATTTTACACACAAAAAATAAAAAAATACAAAAGAATCACACACACAAGCTTGCTCGTTATGGCTAGAACGGTACGCCAATAACGCACCATACGGTGCCATTATAGCGGCGTTATAGACACTTAAATGTGCCTATAGCGAGCTGCACCCAACTCTCTTACGGTGTTATTAGCGTGGGTTTTCCGTGTATATATATATATATATATATATATATATATATATATATATATATATATATATATATATATATATATATATATATATATATATATATATATATATAATTAGGATCGTGCATGGATGGATGCGGATGGATCCTGATCACCATTCCAGATCCGATCTTGACTTTTTGTAAAAGTCAAAATCTGCTTAATTTCACTGCAGAAGAATCGACCACGTAAACGATTTTTTAATTTTTTCCTTTTGAGCGATCGTTATTATCATATCTTCTTTCATTTTTAATTTTTTGATTTTTCCGAGCAATTTTGTTTTTTATTATGAGTTCTATCGCGATATTAACGATATTATGAGTCCCATCGTGATATTAACAATTTTACTTAATATCACCGCTTTTTATTACGATATTAAGAAAACTTACGGTGATATTAAAAAATTAACTTTGATATTAAGAAAACATGTAAAAAGTAACTGAATATTAACAATTTTACTTAAAAGTTACTTTGATATTAGAAAAAACTTAATATCATCGCTAGTTTAGAAACTACTCGCTAATTTTAGTGAAACCATCGCTAAATTTTAGTTAAGAGTGATATTAAGAAAACTTGATAATTACGGTGATATTAACAAAATTCATAATATCATTGACCTTTTAACCATGAAAATGATTTTTTCCGAATTTTTTTCAATGATTCTTAATAAATTGTTGTCCTCTTTCTTTTTTAATTTTTTTGATTTTTTGAATTAATTTTTTTTGAATGTTCTTGTGATATTATCCGCACCATCCCTACTTAAAATGTAATCCGCACCGATCCCTTCCCTATATATATATATATATATATATATATATATATATATATATATATATATATATATATTAATGTAATGTTTGTTATGACTTTCCATTTGGCATTGTATTGTTTTCATTACCTTTAAACCTAACTAGCACTACTAGAAAAAGTGCCAATAGCAACGGCCAAATTTCGTTGCTAAATGGCCCAAATTCGTTGCAAAACGATGTTAGCAACGATATTGGCAATGACATTGGGTCGTTGCTATATCGCCCGTTGCTAACATGTAAATCGTTGCCAATTTTGCCAGGTCGTTGCTAATTAACAACGAAGTTCCAAGTCGTTGCTAATATCAGTCCATGATAAGTCGTTGCTATTTTTGTAGATAGCAACGAAAACAAAATTTGTTGCCACTTAACAATTTGCAACGAGATAATGTTGTTGCTGATACTAGCAACTATGTCTAGTTTTAGCAACGAGAATTCCGTTGTTGCCAACATATCCAGTCACAACAACTACCTTCGTTGCTTTTTTTTGTTATGATTGCAACAAGCTTAGGTCGTTGCGAGATTAATTTTTGACAAAAATATGCCGTTTGTGCATTGATATTGTCCGGTTTATAAAATAAACCCGTAACTCTATAAAATAAACAAGCTCATTACACCAAAAGGAACCATTCCCATATATCTGCCTGATGCAAGAATCATCTAATACTAATTTACACTTACAATAACCATCAATGTAAATATAGGAAAAAAAATACAAAATCTAGCTACCGAAAAGTTTTAGTACAACTACCACAATACAATAATGGCTTTTACTCATGCCTCGGAGTCCAAGAGAAGATCAAAAGCTCGACCGGAAACATTAATAACTAGAACAGACGCTACCTTTTATGATCTTGTATCACAACGATTACCTTCATGTCTGGTTGTCTTGAAAAGCTTCTCAAGCGGATCAAGTTAAAGTAGTATTATCCCGAAGTCATTGTCCTGTATATACAACCAAAACTTAAAATGATATGAAACACTTGAGTGTGCAAAAGATATTGTGGGCCAAACACAACAAATAAGAACAGGTTTAAGTTCTAACAACACTAACACTGAATTATCAACAAGAACACAAGAACAGACTCACAACTAAATAAGAACAAGTCGTGAAACATTGTAAACTGAACTGTCAACAGGTTTCAAAATATTATAAACTAAATCTTCAACAAAACTTGTTTTTAAACATTATAAAGTGAGAATACCTTTTAAGTTAACAAAAAGTAAAAATAGATGACATACCGGTCAGCGACGGTGCTTCAAATTGATAGATATCCTACAGAGTCATCTCGACATCTTTCCATCTACCTCTTCTACCAAAACCTTTCTAGCTTCTTTTGCCACTGTTGTCTCCTATTGATATATATCCTACATGAATCATGAAAGGTATGCGCATAATGTTTATAGATGCTCGCAAAACACTAAAACACAGTAAAAAGTTAATTTCCAGTTTTAAAGTCAAGCTTTAAGAAACGATAAATGACATAAAAAAATATTGTAAATAACTACCAGAAAAAATTTAATAAAAGTTTCCACAAAATCGCCATTGAGATGTCTCCACTGAGTTTGTATCCAACACAAGTGTGCCTTGAAGTCCTTCGTAATTGAGATTGCAGCACATGTTTTTAGATAGCTTCACAATAGAAGATACACCCATTAAATACTAATTCATAACAAGAGATATTATGTTAACAACCCAATAAAAGGTAAACATGCTAACTACAAACACAATTTGAGACTAAGCAACAAAAACATATGAACATTATTTTTTTTAAAAGCAACAATTATTCTTAGGCACAAAAGGTCGAGCCTACAAGTTACAAAAGCAAGCTAGCCCCCAAGCAATATTATCGAGAATGAAATGGGTGAGCAAAAAACCAAACAACAGAGTACGAGTAAAAAATGAAACATATAATCAACAATTAGAATGGAGCCACAAAAGAATTCACGCATACAAAACACCAACATCATTGACCAATAAATGTTACAACAATTGACATCTACCACATAAATAACTATAAAAATAAAACAGGTGGTAAGATTGATAATGCAATTAACAAGCAAAAAGAACCAACATATGAGATCTGGAGTTTACTTGAACACAAGACAACCATATATAATCAAGAAAAAAAAAATTGTCTTACCTCAGAGTGAAGAAAAGAGAATGAGCGGCGAGTTTGACTATAATTTGGGGATAAGATCTAGGGTTACTTTGATTATACCTTTTTGAGTTTTGACCCGCTCTTTATCCCGCCCTCTACTTTCGGTTTTCCCTCTCTTAAATTTTCATTTTTACTTTTTGTTTTAAATGGAAAACTTTGTAAAACAATTAGAGTTGACAAGCCTCACCCTCTTCATCAGTGTCACCTCAGCGCCACATCAGCATCTCACTTCTCCACAACTAACCACAACAAACTTTCTCTCCCTCATAACAAACCTCAACCTCTTCATTTGAGGCCCACCACTACCACTTTATTGTTTTTATTCAATTTTCCAAATAAACTAAATTCATTTCATTAAAAATAAAAATACAATACATAACATAATAAAAAACATACGAAACGTAAAATAAAGATACGGAAAAAAAAACATACGCAAGAAATACATCAAATTATAACGAAACGAATTATTTGGATTCTGTTGTTGAAATTGACCCCATTGAATTTGTTGCCAAACATGCTCGATGAGACATCGTTGAAGCTTTGCGTGTTTGCGTTTATCATGTAGTTCTTTGGCTTTTTTCCTTTGCAATTGGCAACGTTCAATCCATGTCATGCAATATGATGCACGAGTACATGATTCTCCGTAACTTGCCAATAGTAAATTGCCGCGCCGGTTGGGCAATGATATGCCAACGTCCTTGGAGGACACCAAAAGCTCTTTCGATATCTTTTCGAGCACTTTCTTGTTTCGCTTTGAATGCGGCATTTTTTGGGTTAGTTGCAACTGTAAATGACTTGACAAAAGATGCCCACTCCGAGTAAATTCATCGACTAGATAATACCCTTGCTTAAATTTAGACCCGATACTTCAAACTCAACCTCGGGCGATGTCATCAAGCAAGTCGTCGAATAACGGAGAATTATTTAAAACCGTTAGATCGTTATTCGCACCCGCTACCCCAAAAATGCATGCCAATCCATTAAATCGTATGAAGCAACGGCTTCAAGCATTATAGTTGGATATTTTTATCACCTCTATGAAATTGGCCTTGCCATTCTTTCTGACGCTTTTTCCATTCCCAAGGCATACAATCGATGCTCCCCAACATTCCGGAAGCCCATGAACAAGTGTTATGTGCATGGTATAAGTGACGAATGTCATCCTCATCTGGTTTTCGTAAAAACTCCTTAATATATAGATGGATTATGCACATAGTAAAAAAACCTAGGCAATCGCGTGCACAATGTTCACCTATTTGTAAATACTCATCGAACGCATCAGGTGCTACTCCGTAAGCCAATTGTCGTAGGGCACATGTGCATTTCATAATCACACTAAAACTCATTACACCCCTACAATCTGGTCGCACTCTAAAGAAATCAAAATGCTTAGGAAAAGGATGATGAGTTTCAATATATGTTTCAATACCTTGTACTATTTGCAAAAATAGACGACGGCCCATACGAAATCGACGCCTAAAATTATCGTCCGTATATTTTGGGTTGTTACCAACACACTCGCCCACTCCTTTCTTCTTTGTCTCTCCAAACAAATACACACACTCACCAAACCGACATCCACGACCTCCTCCGGCGGACCAGTCACCACCGGTTAACGACTGGTCAAACCTCAAACCCCAACCGGTTAACGACCAATCCAACCCAAACCCTGACAGGTTAATAATTAGTCAAACCTCAAATCGAAACCTAAAATCCGACCAACGGTAAAAACTAAGAAAACTAGTTTAACACCACATATTCTTCATCATATATCTTTTCGGGTATAGTTCATCATCTATTTCACTTGGTCACAAACACCATCGATTCATCGAACATAATTTTTTTCTAGATTTGAAAATAAAAATTAAAAATGAAGAGGTAGATTAGTGTGTTTGCGACTTGGTGGCAACGGTTGTGGTGGTGGGAGATGGATGGTTTTATGGTGATGATGGTGTTGGCATATGGAGTGATGTCGGATGAGTATACATATAGTCTTTTGATTGAGGCGTATGGGAGAGTGTCAGGATTTTGTTGAAGGATATGGTGGAGAATAATGTGAAGGCGAGTTTGTATGTTTTTTGTAGGATTTTGATGGGGTATCGTGATAGAGGTGAGTGGCAATGTTTGTTTCAAGTTTTGAAGGAGATGCAGAAATGTGGTGTAAAACCGGATAGACAGTTTTATGATGTGATATTGGAGAGGATGAGAAATGATGGGATTGAACCGGATACCATTAATTGGAATACGCTCATAGATTGTCATTGTAAATGTGGGTATCATAGTAAAGCAGAGGAGTTGTTTGATGAATTGCAGCAAAGTGGTAGTGTATGGAGTCAAAGTGGGGGAATCTGATGTATAGTCTTTTATGGTGATCCTGATGCTTGTGGGTCAAAATATTGATGTCTAAAGATCTAGAGGTTGATAATAAAGGCTATGGAGTTAGTAGATGGTGATGGTGGATAACAATAGTAACAGTCGCGGGTGGCGAGTGATGATACTGGTGGCGGCTGACGGTAGGTTGGCCGGAATTTAAGTGAGGAATATAGATAGAAAGTGATGAGAGAGAAATGTGGGTATATGTCATTACAAGTGGGCCCCAATAAGCTGATTTGGAAACTCAAACGGTCATATAGCCTATTCTAGTAGGTTTCAACAAGTTTCATAGGTGATACCAATATTTTACAAAGTTCGTTACTAATAATTAGAAATTTCTAAAAGTTCATGGCCAATCAGTGTAATTAACAAAAAAAACAATTGTAATGTTTTCAAATTGAGAGAAAATATGTGTCCAATAATGCCCACTTAACTTTTAAATGGGCCATACATGCCCATTTCGAAAAAAAAATACGGTTAAATGTACCCAAATCTTTTACAAATTAACTTAAATTAGTAAAAAAAAAAAATCATTTTGAGCACAAACTGCCACCTATAGTGAAAATCATCAAATAGAAACCAAGTTTGAAATCAGTTCGAATTTAGTCATTCAAACTTTAAATCAATCATAAAAACTCCAAAGTTTCAAAACTGTTTCTTTTTTATCTTAAAGTGACCTTCTCAAACTTAATAATCATTTTGTGGTTATTGTTTATCTTTAGTCGTGTATTAACGAGTTTTGCATAAAGTTGGTTAAAAATAGTTAAATTTAGGGGTGGGTGTTTAGAATTAATGTAAAAAATGTTAATGCATATATGGATACTTTAAGCACACCAATTTTAAATGATTAAAGAGGCTACAAAACCAGGAGAGAGGGTTCTACAACTTTGGTTTTGGAGCAGAAAACTTATATTTTATCATGTTAGCATCGCGAGTCAAATCACATAAAAGTACGATTTTTGATGTGAGTCAAACACTCGCGACACGGGTAGCTGCATAAATATGATCATAACAACCTTGGGGTTAGAGACCAAGAAACGAAGACTAAATGGTTAAAATTTGACATAAGATAGATAATCAAGTGAATAAACAAAAAAATAAATAAAGAATTGCCGATAACACATCATATGCTTACATAGTTACATTGTTTTGGGGATAACTTCTTCAAACGAGTTCCACTTTTGATGATCCAAGAGGTCACGGAACCGGGAGTGATATCTACAATTTTCATTTTGGAGCTGAAAGCTAAAAGTTTAACGCGTTTGCGTAACGAGTCAAGTCACATAAAATTTCAGTTTTGACGCGAGTCAAAGACTCATGATGTTGAAGTTCATGCTTTTAAGAAATATAAACAATGTACATTATTTATTTACTCTAGATAACCATAAGTTACATATTTATCCATGTAATGGATTGCATGTTATATTTATATGTGTATACATTCTCGTAAGTAGACTTAAATTAAACCGCTATTAGTTAATAATGTTTAGTAAAAAGGTGGAAATTTCTTCATAATAGTAACCAGAAATTAATTTAAAATAAAATTGGTTGACTTGTTCTTAAAAAAAGGTCGGGAATTTCCCATCCACTTTTTCATAGATTTAGCAACAAAAATGTTCAAATTTTTTGACTAATAATTTTGGCAACAAATGATTCGTTGCTACATTTGCAATTTCGTTGCTAATAATTGATGGTTTGAATGGCAAAAATTTAAACTTCGTTGCTAATTTTTTTGCAACGAAAATTCAGAGAAAGTCGTTGCTAAAAATTGTAAGGGAATGTTCCCACCAAATTTTGTGAAGATACCAATGAATTTAACAACTGAAAATCGTTGCTATCCGAAGATTCCATTTTTGCTTAATTTCGTTGTTATATTCGTTGCTAATGTGTGAATTTAGCAACGACTTATTGGTTGTTGCAAAATTTTCGTTGCTATTGGCACTTTTTCTAGTAGTGTAGTCAATGAGATCTATAATCAATTACCCTCATTCATATGTATCTACAGTCTGAATTACAACTAAACGAAGCGGCAAGTTAGTAACAATTAACACTCTAAGTAGATTTATATAAATTATACAAATGTGTTATGTACGCTGGAAAAAGCAGATGATTGCATTTCGATTTTGGTTAAAACAAGTGCTTTACAATTTCCATGCGTACATACATACATGCATATAACACCACATTCACACCTATAACACCAACATGCGATGCAATATAAGTTTTATAGTGATACCATAGATGGTAAAATGGCACCTATAACACGTTATGTGCAACTACGATCTCTTACAAATATAGAAATAAGAGATGGTAGATAGGAAGTTGTAACAAATAATGAGAAGTAAATAGATAGATAGCATGGGTGACATCGACAAGTGGCGTTTAGATTTGTGATGGGCAGAGCATGCGAACATGCTTCCCAAACCACCTGTGATGCCTCTGCCATCATATCATTTTGGAACATGCCCCAGCTTGGACAAGAATATATCATATGCTACCTATCAATCTACATCCAATCATTATACACTTTATTTATAATAGTAATAAAAACTATTTAAAAAGAGACTCAACATCCATTAATGGATTATTGGAGGGTGCTTAAGGTTGCATTTTGGAGAGACTGCTACATATATGTCATTGAAATAAGGGAAGATATCGACTCTTTTGCAGTATTATTGACCGGTCTTATGGCCAACATAAAATATATCACGTACCACTTGAATGAAGAACAAGAGGTCAAGATTTGAACTAATGACATCCGTTTTACGCTTCATGTCTTCCAACTTTTTTTGTAAAATTGTTCGCATATATAAATATGTAAAACTAACTTATATTTTGTGTAGAAAATTTACATGTTTTTATTAATGTAAAAAAACAAATTCACATTTATAAGTGCTAAAACCAATATGATTCGAGAGATGGCAAAACTTAAAATTAGGCCCTTCAAACATGCAAAATTTTGTTTATAAAATTGTTATAAATATACTTAAGAAAATACAACACACATGTTATTGATTAAATAGTTTCATTCATTGATGATTTTGTATGCAAAGCTGTTGATTATCTCCTCATAATAACTGTTTTAGAACAAAACTTACGACAAAAGTAAATATGATTCAACTAGATAAACATTTACATCCAATTGTTAACAAATTTATATCCCAATTCACAACTAAGTTTAATACTCAAACGCCTCAAAATAACACAAAACAATTTATTGATAATTAAAATTGGTTTCTTATCTTTAATTAAGCAGTAAGTAATTAAATGATTACTGGTTTAGTGGTTTGCACTTTACATCTTTACACGTCAAAAATCTCAACGACTCAATCAGAATTCAGAAAATATATTGGGCTGTAAAAAGGCCTAAAAACTACATACATGGCCATACTATTTGGTTGTGATACATATATGTATATTGGACTTCAGAAATTTGGTGCCCCTTAAACATTATGGGCCCTGGGCAGTGGCCCAGCTTGCCCTTGCTCACAACCGGCCCTGGCTAAAACAAAATATATTATTTCACATAAAAATCCAAAGGAAACAAATTCACGCTTATAAGCATTCACAAACATAAATTTATTCACGTACACTTGAAAGTGAGTTACAAATTTGTTTTATCCATACTTTATTTTGCCTGAAAAAATATTGGTGACAATTGATATTTACACGTTTAAATGTGGTCAAAACTTATGTTTGTGTACGCTAGGACATGCTTGATTAGAGGTTATAGATATTAAGAGCGACATGTAAAGTTGATAAAAGCTTTTTACTATTTAAAAATGTTATTTGATAGAGTTTTTTGTATTGCATCAAAAGATTTTAAGGTCGCTTCACAGAGAGGATTCAATCCCCTACTTTTCCCCGCCACGCCGCCTTTTCTCTCCAAATGACCGCAGGCGATTAGTGCCCCAAGAGGGCGATTGGATTTTTTTTTTTTTTTTTTTTTTTTTTTTTAACAATTTTAACACAAAATAAAATTTCATTAATGATTAAACGTTACATAATAATTCAAATAAAATTAAAACATTACGAAACTTATTAAACATTACAACACTTAGTCAAAATGTAGGTTGTATGCGTTCCTTGATCGCCTCTTTGAGTTTCTGATTGTTTGGCGTTCTATTGCCGGCCAAGATGGGTCGATTGGTGTGCAATAGAACAAGAGATCTGCATCATATTTCTTTTGAGTCTCTAATTCAACTTTTCGTTCTTCTAGTGCCAATTTTTTGTCTTCCCTAGCTTGTATTTGTTGTTGTATCTCTAACTCGATTTGCCGTTGTTCTAGCTCTTTCTTCTTCAAACCATAGTGCAGGTCTGCCAGCTCCTTCTTCTCCCCGAATGCCTTGGACTTGATCTTGCCCCATGTCTCTGCAACACCTTCCATAGAAAACTCCGAAGATTTCTTTTTATTCTTCTTTGTGGTATCACGACCAATTGGTCTATTAGGCACAGACGAAGGCACATCCGACTGCACATCCGAGTCAGTTGAAGTCCTTGCTTTTTGCGACCTTCCTCTCGCTTATGAAAGCCAGATCTCATTATCCTTCCAAGCGAATGCTCCTCAAAATCGCCAACAATGCTCCAAAACAAACGGATGACCACACACTAGTTGGTATTCATCACAAGCTCGTATATAACAGTGAGGTCATTCTCACCACTCCGTAATTCTTGAAAGCATTGTTGTAAATGGCACAAAATGACCAACTCTAGGACGCACCTATTTTTCCACTTTGTAATGATAGAGTTGTACGCTCTTTCCGAACCAACCTCATTCTCAAGTATTCAATGACTTTCGCCAAAACCTCTAGCAGTTTGGTTGTTTCGGTTACACTATTCTCTGATACATCACACCAACCGTTGCACAAGGCGATCTCTTCTTCTTTGGTCCAAGGCACCGTATCATTCTTGCCTTCTTTCTCGTGACCTTCTTCTTTGCTTTGTAGCTCGTTTCTTTGGTTTGACCGGTGACGCCTCTTCTCGACATTCTTCTTCTTCTACGTCATCAAGGTTGATCAAATCGTGATACGATCCATGAGCCGAACCGGCACCGAACCGTGATACTCTTGAGCCGGATAACCCGATCCGGTTCCAAAGATAAAATTAAGATTGTTGTATAGTTGCTCATCAAAATCAAAACCCTCAAGATTGATACGGCTAACCGGAGAATATTCTTGATAATTTGAATATGAAGACGTTGATGAATCCATTGTTGGACGGTACACAGATTCGTGTGACCCATACATAGATTGGTTGCTTCGACGGGAGTAGCTTTGTTGTTGTTGTTGGTAGTGGATGTTTTGTTGCGGTGGAACAAATGGACGATTCATACTAAATGGATTGTTAGGGTGTTGTTGTGGAGCTTGTTGGGATGGATATTCGAAACCAGGGGGTTGAAAATTGATTATTGGTGAGACACCGGTTAACCGGAAATTCGGATCCGGTGTTAAAATACGCGGACGTTTGTGACAAACGGATTTTCGGCCTTTGGTTGGTGGTGTTTTCTTAGACATTTTGATAAAGAGGATTGTGTAGAGAGGATTAAGATTTGTGAGGATTGTGTTAAATAACTTGTGTATTTATAGGATGGTTTAGTATAGTTTTTTTTTTTTTTTTTTTTAAACCAAACGGTAACTTTTTTTTTTGTTTGTATTAAACGGCTAGCAAGAAAAAAGGGCCAAAGTTTCTTTGTTTCTATCGATCGAGCTAACGAACGAGAAGGGTGGTTTTTTTGGGCGATCGACATCTCCCACAGTAGCACGATCGACAAGTGATCGATCGCTCCAAGCGACGATCGACACTCGATTCGTACTACTGTGAGCAGCCTAAAAAGCTTTTCAATAAAGACTTGGTAAATATCAAGTTTTTGCTCAAAGCTTTTGTTATTGAATATCTTGTGCATTTAAATCATTAAATGTATCAAGTTTTTAATAACTTGATGCATTGTAAATGTTTTAAGGAATAAGAAAAGTAATTAAAAGTGATGGTTGGTTAAAAAAAATGCAATCACTCATTACTCCATAGTGAGTAATACATTATACATACAGGGAATGGATCTTTTTGAGGGGGTAAAAACATTTATCTTTATTTTTTCCACTTAACCGCCACAATCTCTTTTTTCTCAATTGCCATATATCAACTTTTTTTCTCTCTCTTTCAGTCTTCGCTACGGATCTATTGTTATTATTTGTACCCACACTATCTAATTTTTACGGTGTATATGGGTTTTAAAAGTTTCTTAAACATCAAAATGAATATTCATGCATGCTTCTTTTTTTGTGTGTTCTCGGTTCATAACCTTTTGTGGTTGTGGTATTAGTTTCTGACATATTTTAACTAGTAGTGGATGAAGTCTGTTAAGAGCAAAATTGATGTTCATTATGTTCTTCGATATACGCAATTTTGCACTTAGATTTTCATCTTTGCTATATATTTTTTGGTTTCAAATATAATTTGTTTTTGTTTGATATTTGTTGATATTATTTGATGCTGATTTTGATCCGATATGATATTGTGTTAAGCTATGTTAGTTCAACCAATTTATTTTTCAAGTTCATAATAAACAAATATCATTATCATTTTCAAACATTTTAACCGGGAAACATATCAGTGGGGTGATTAATATGTGCAAGTGGAACAACTGCAAATGATCATTATTTGTGAGAGTCATCCGATTTAATATATTTTCATTAGTATTTATACATGTCTAAGTATATTATGTTTAGAATTTTACTTTTTCGTGATTTACGGCTCATTTGTAATTTCGCACCGAAACACCCAAATCAATAGAACGAGCCTGCAAAATATGCAATAGACTTTTGCATTGTTATCATCATTCTCTTTACCATTCTTTATTTCAACCAAGCATCCTCATACAACAAGGATTTTTTATACGACTAAAAGTGTGAAGTGTGTAATAACGAGGAATACCTAAACTGGCATGGCCTCATTTTCTGGAATACCTACTTACTCGACTAAACAGACTTCAATACTTTGCAGAATACTTTCATTCAACATACAATTCATAGTTATGTATATTTTTTTTTACCTCAACGACAAGCAGAAGCTAACTTTACCAAATCACGGGGTATACCAAACACCCTTTTATTTACATTAAAACATCAACTTGTACATAACACTGTAACATACTTCAATTTCTGCAATTATGAATTTAAAACTATAACAAGACTCAACAATACTCTCCCTTTTCAAAAGACTAGAACTTTACGACACATTAGGGGTTTAACTTGCTTCAAGTACATCATTCTAATCACTACTTGCCTATACGCACAATGGCAATACGCCAATGGCAATACGCTTCCATTTTGTGCTTCCGATCATAAGGCCTTTTAACCAAGACATTTCTTGCATTACTTTAACAATTAAACTGTAAGCATTACGCTTAGCAAGTAAAAAGGCAATAACATAATATCATACACTATTTACATATACTTGCATGAACCACACTCGTCCAAAAGACTATTCTACACCATAACTTGCATAAAGGCACTTTAACCGATATCATTCGATAATCACTTAGCTTCCCATACTTTAACTAGCATATCAACTAGTCTAAATATGGTATAACTTTAACATTGTGACAATTTAGGTCCTTCAAGTCTCATTTTCACATACTTGGGCCACATAGTATTTTCTAGGGTTAATGGCACGAAAAGACATTATACATGCCACCTTTTTGTCATTGTGTGTAGCGTTTTTTTTTTTTTTTTTTTTTTTCACCAACATTTTGAATTCGTGCTATTGCGTGTATTTTGTGACCATTTTATCCTTACTTTTCTCAAATTTTGAAAAGTAAAATGGTCATTTTACATGACAAATAGTCGCAAAATACATACAATAGCACGAATTTAAAAAGTTGGTGTCAAAATTGAAAAAATTAAGTTCACTACACACAATGACAAAAAGTGACAAGTATGATGCATTTTCGTGCTATTAAACCTATTTTCTATAAATATATAACATACTACCTCCGTCCCATATTAATTGTCCTGTTTTGACTTCTTCAGTCTTTCTTTCTCAACTTTGACCTTAAATATTTTTATTTGTGTTATATAATATTTAATAAAAATTACACCAATGAAAAATACATTTAAAACTCAATCTATTCATATATTTTACATCAAGTATTATATAACACAATTAAAAATATTTAAGGTCAAAGTTGAAAATGAAAGACTTTGAAAAATCAAAGTGGACAGTTAATATGAGACGGAGGGAGTAACATTTAACTTAAGTTTGACTATTTGATTTGACTTTCTATTTCAAACATTTGACTAACCAATCAAATGAAGTCTTTTAACATTAAAAGTCATAATCAGACTATCACAATGACACTTTTGAAATAAGATACTCAGAATTCAGAAACTTGGTTTTGAGGTGTTACAATGAAATTTGATACTTTAGATATCGTTTAAGTAATTTACTATCGAGTCTTAAGAAAATATATGGCTTCAGTTTCTTGTTCTTTTAAGAAACATGTTCATTGGAAAAAGTGGAAAATCCTAAAATCAAGGGCAATTTTCAGCAGTTTCAAGCCATATTTCAAGGAAAAATTCACAAGCAATCATCGTCATTATTAGCTCTTCGTCAAGTAATTTTGTATCAAAAAATATGTTTAATTCTATTCATGTTTTATTTATCATTTTTGGTATAATTTACTATATGTTTGGCTAAGCACCTTTGGTGCTAGCCTAATTATGATTTCTTAATTGTTTTGTTTATGTTTTCCCACTTCTATTATTGCTTCTAGTGTATGCGCACATAGTTCGTTGGCAGCCACCCTTACTTTGGTAGTTTTTAAGCCCGGTTGTACTTGTTTGTTTAGGAGAATTGACCAAAGGACCCTATGAAAGTAGGTTGTGAGGGTTGATAAGAATTAACAAAAGGACTATCAATCTCTCTCGTGCGAATTGACCAAAGGATCACCTTCCGGAGGGAGAAACTTAAGAAGTTAGGGATGTGTGTCTAAGATGCTAGAGCCCGGGCACACATTGTTATGAATCTTGCATGTAGGGCACTTAATGACTTAGCATAGATTACCGGGGACCTCGTCAATTCGAAGGATAATACCTTTGATATCGGGTAGAGATCTATGTGTGATAGGCCAAACGAATTGACCAAAGGAGTCTGGCGAATTTAAACCACACTTGAAGCGATATGAAGTATTAATTAGAAAACATAGACATAACATGATAGGATGAATAATTACGATAACATACATAACATAATTTAAGTTATCAATCAATCGAAACCCCCCTTTAAAACGTGACATCAGACTTAGAATAGGATCCCAGTACATAGCTCTTGGGATGACCTCGACTTTACCGAATACTACACTACACATGACCGGGTACACTGCCCATTAGTGCATAAGGTAGACCTTAGGTAGACGAGACCATTATAAATATTAAAGCCTGGTCATAAAATCCTGCATCAATATTTAATTATTTAAACTTTCCACAAAAAGGTGTAGATTGGCGGGAACACCCTGACCCCGGGTGCCTTTTGGCACCAGCCATTGTGCACCCCACAAGGAATAGCACCAGCAACTCTCCTAGCCTAGTGGGGCACCAACTAGAGTGAGCACGAGCCAAGACTCGGATCCCTGAGCTCTTATTCCACTAAATCTCTCCAGCGTACCCATAGGTTTTGCAGATTATTTAAACTTTAATTCTTATTACGTAAAGTGTGCAATTCCGTGGTCTCGAGTTCGATTCAAGACATACACATATTAGGGTCCGTTTGGTTTGTAAGTAGGTTTAGAATTGGATTTAGATTTAGAAATGGTTTGAAAGAAAATTAGGAGAGACAAAATAAATGATTGTATAAAATGTTGTTTGTTTTATAAAATATGATTGGGAATAATTTAAAATTTTATATTACTATAATAAAAACGTGGTCCTTTCTCTTGACTTTTGTAATGGGAAAAAAAATGTGTTTGTAGTGGGAAAAAATAAAATATTGTTTGCTTATATTTATTTAGTGGAAAAATGGCCCCCACTATAGTACTATGATTGAATTTTATTTAATTTATTTGCTTTATAGTGGGAAAAAAAGGTAAAAAGTAAGAAGTATATACAGATGTATCCTACCCTTCTTTTGACTTTTGTGAAAATCATTATCTATCACTATCAAACACTATTTCGACACCCATATACCCAAAACAAACAATTTTTTTTCTTCTATCATTTCATTCTTTGAAAGCAATACCCCTACACCAAACAACACCTTAACTATGTCCATAAAAACTAACAAGATTAATAGGCCGATAAGAGGCATTAAGAAGCCAACCTGGATGAATGAGTATGTGAGGCCCAAGAGTAAAGCTTCATATAGTCATATCAGATTTAATCTTTATAGTTGTTAAAATTCCCATTGCTATTTTGTTACAGATTTAATCTTTATATTAGATGTAGGCTATGTTTATCACATGAAATTATGAATAGACTATGCTTATTTTTTCAAAAAATAAGCTAAAAAAATAATCTTTGTTAGGCAGACAGAACTTATAAGAGAGTATTAAAAAAATAATCTTCCATAATCTCTAAAAATAAAAGGTTATTTCAAGTAGCATATAAAAATAATCTATTTTTATAATTTTTTTCTGCAACGACATCAGCATCAGCAACAACAACTAGGGGTGTTATTCGGGTTGACCCGGTCGGGTTCGGGTCAAATCAGGTTAAGCCTTAAAAAACATACCCGAACCCGACCTTGTTTAGAACTTGGGTCAACTCGGGGGGTCAATTCGGGTTCTGGTCAACTTGGGTCGGGTCAACCCGAGTATTTTTACATTGTAAAAGTGTTGTTGAGCCGGGTTAGTCGGGTTCGGGTCGGGTCAAGGCTAAAAAAACATACCCGAACCCGACTTTGTTTAGAACTCGGGTTGACCCGATTGACCTGAATATATATTTGAACCCGATTGACCCGACCCGAATTGACTCAGGTCGGGTCATCCCGAATGACACCGTCAGCAACAGCACCAACGCCATCTATTTTTACCAAACATACACGTAATGATGATACTTGAGTAGTAGTATTAGATTTTGGGTTGTGAATATTCCGATCCGTAATAAAGCTGCCTCAATTTCAGAGACAAGTTCCCATAATTTCTATCATCACTTATTCACTTATGGGCCTGTTTGGCAGGGGCTTTTTGGAGGAGCTATTAGCTTTTGTTACAAAATAATCTCCTATAAACTAAGTAGCTTCGTTTGGATGCATTAGCTACAAGCTTTTATTTCAAACAAATAGCTCCAAAATGAAAAGTCGATTCATGAAGCTTTTAAATGTCTATGAGTCGTTAAAACTTTAAATTACTAATATACCCTCCAAATATTTATTTACAATTATAAATTTGTCCTTTTATGTCATTTTACATCTTATAATTACATTTAACAAACTAATTTACCAAACACTTTTATTAAAAAGATACGTTTTGTCGCTCATGTTAACAACTTTGCAGTTTATAAATTTTACTTACTTACAAAGATACAACTTACAGCTAGTTTTGCCAAACATACCCTATATCTTTTTTTCCGAGTACCATTGTTTTTGACCATGAAGCATACAAAGCTAAATGAATTTTGCCTTTCTGTCCAAGAAAACTAGTTATGGTAAAGTATGCCAATATGGCTAATTAAGTTAAGGTTAGTCTCTTTGGTTGATTACGATGCAAAAGAAGTAGAGGTGGCAAAATGTGCCCAAAAGCAAAAAAAAAATGACTTATGGGCTCGTATCATTCGGAGTATTTATGGTTATAACGGGGGTATTTTTAACACATCTCATGGTCGGTTTAAAAACTCTACATGGGGCACTATTTTGTCTTCGGTTCATCGGCTCAAAGACAAAGGTATTGACCTTCTTTCTTTATGTGGTCGAAAGCTTGGCAATGGGTCTTCTACTCGGTTTTGGGAAGACTCTTGGTATGGTAACTCCCCCTTAAGATCCAATTTCCTCGCATTTACAACTTAGAAACGGATAGGAACTGTTTTGTTTCTGCTAGAGTTCCTTTCTTGGCTTCGGTTCTAAGGAGACCTGCAAGGGGCGGCGCTGAATTAGCCCAGTTCAATTCTTTAGTTGATGTTATTCGAGATGTTACTCTAACGGACCATTGTGATACTTGGTCTTGGTCCCTTGGTTCTCGGTTCACGGTTGCCTCCACACGTGCTTTGGTTGACGAAAAGATGTTAAATTCAAGTCTTGAGACCACTAGATGGGTTCGGTATGTCCCCATCAAGGTTAATGTTTTCCTTTGGAGATTGCGTATCAATAAGCTCCCCTCTAAGGTGAATCTTGACCGGAAAGGCATCGAGGTTAATTCTTTATTATGTCCTATGTGCCATGTTGATGTTGAAACGGTTAACCATACCTTCTTTAATTGCGAGATTGCTAAAGATCTTTGGTCTCTTTTGGCTAAGTGGTGGAATTTGGATATTCCTTTTTGCTCTAATATTGCAGATTGGCTCGATTGGCTTGATCATGTTCGTGTTGATGCTTATGTTCGTTCGGTTCTTGAAGGCGTGGGGGGAACGCTTATGTGGGCTATTTGGAATTTTCCAATGGGCAAATTTTTAAAAGATTCGGTCACATTTAGCCCTCTCTTTTTCTTGAAATGGGGGCATATAGCCCATTGAAAACTTAAATGGGCACTAACGGGCACATTTTTCTCAATTGTAGAACATTACGATCGTTTTAAAGAATTTTTTTTATATAATATATTTAAGTTTTTTAATATAAATAAGATATTACGTTTAAGGAATTTATTTCTTCGTTTTAGATATTTTATTAAGCGATTTGTATAACATATGCTCGTTTAGCCCGTGCCCGTTTAAGCCCGTGCCCATTCTAGCCCGTGCCCGTTTTAGCTGGTGTCCGTGCCCGCCCGACCCGCCCGTTTTGCCACCTCTACAAAGAAGGGTTTTTTTAAGTAATGTTTAGATTGAGACCCATTGGTTAAACATGGGTCTGGTTGAGTCTCTAAATATTATAGATTGGTTTAATTTGGTGTTTGATAGAAAGTATAACTATATAATAATTACCCAACGGGTCTAGGCGGGTCATTTCTTTTTATCTTTTTTTCATTTTTACTAAAAAAGAAGAAAAAATTGTGGACCGGACCAAACCCATCTAGACTCAGACCCATTTAGACCTATGATTCTAGAAGACCCATCTAGACCCGGACCCGTATAGAACCAAACCCATCTAGACCCGTGATCCAAACTTGACCCGACCCACCTATTTTGTCGCCTCTACTTTGGAACAGCTTTATGCTTTCTTCTGGGGGCATGTGAATCATTTGTATACAACAACACCGAACTGTCAAACGTTATTTGGTAGTTTTTAAGATAGTGGTAAGAAGATTATTCTGATGGAGATGGTGATGAAGATGATGATTATTGTGTTGTGGATGAAAGTTTTGGGAGAAGAAAGCATTGGTGGGGAAGAGAAAACTTGGGAAGTAGAGAAAAAGTGGAGAGAAGAAAATATCATGACCAAAATTACTATTTTACCTTCACTGTATCACGTGGTTGACTTAACAGGCGTTACAGTCATTAGAGGGAGGGATGAACGGTACATAAGGTTTGGTGTTAGGGACCAACCAGGGGCGGACCTATGTATTAGGTATGGGGTATGGCGCCTACTGGCATACCAAAAAAGTTGCGATGTTAGTGTAATTTTTTTTTTTTTTTTAATTTTGACCTTTTTGTGAAAGTGCACCCTACTCAAAACTCAAATTGCCCCCCACCAACATTCTAAAACACAACATTCAACACTTTAAAACTTTATAAATCCTCAATCTCTAAGGAATAATACTCGATTTATCACTTTAAATCCAATTTTTTCATCCGCATTTTGCTGCTATCGTCAAAAAAAAATTTTTGCCCCCCACATCGGATTTTTCTGGGTCCGCCACTGGGACCAACGGTGCATTTTTCGGTCGATGGACGAACCACGTCGGTCAACGTAAACCACAAGGACGAACGGTGTAATTTACTCTAATAAAAATGGGTTTTATAACGAATCAAATAGCTTAACGCATTCACAAGTATCGGTTTATACAGAATGCAAGCGAAATATGAACCTATTTTATTATTATTTTTTTTTCAAGTTACCGCAACACTGGCACATGCGCTGTTACAAAATGCTAAGAGCATCAACATCACTTGTTCTGTTGTGTTATGTGATGGAATTACAGTAGCAGCAGCAGTGAAAAACTCAGCCATATGCGACTGAAACATATATGAACATAGTAACTGTTATACAAATTTGATGATTAACCGATGCATTTGAATGTCTTTATTAAAAGCACCCAGGTGACAAATACCTTACAAAATATTAAGTAAATCATGAACACAATATTAATAAGGACAACATAATTAAAAGACAAAATAACACGTAATAATATATATATGACCGAGTATTACTTGCATTCCAGATGACCTATGTGGATTCTCTTCCTCTCTTCATCTTGTCAACTCTTAGCACCACTGTGACGTATATCTTGTCCATGATTTCCTCAGAAAACCTGTAAAGCTTATGTCTCCAATCTCTTTTGAACAACAAAAGTCCAATAAAACCCCAAAACCCTGCTGCAAAACCACTCATTATGACCATGTAGAACCATACCTTGTTTGATTTATGATTAGCTGCTTTGGTTTTTTTGTGCATTGTTGTTTGGTCTTCATTATTGGGGCAATTCTTTGGTAATGGAGCACCACATAGGTCTCTGTTCCCAACATATATGAATGGATCGGTAAGGGTCTGCAATTGATTTCCTGTTGGAATTCGTCCGGACAAGTTGTTGTGTGACAAATTCAAATGGCTCAAAAAGTTCAAAGCTGCAATGCTTGGAGGGATCGGACCGGTCAACTGGTTTCCTGAGAAATCAAGAGAATTTAACGCCTTCATGTTTCCAATGCTGTCTGGAATGCCACCGTTGAGATGATTATTAGACAAATTGAGACCCAGCAATGCAGAAAGTGACATAAGCTCGACAGGTATTTCTCCGACAAGGTTATTGCTTGAAAGATCCATGTTTATGACGTATTTGAATGTTGTTGTATATTCAAGAGAGACACCTTTCATCACCTGAATCAGATTTTCGTCAGACCAGAAACCTCCATAATCTGTTTCATTACCTGAATCAGACATCTTCATACGATTCAACTTTCCTAGACAATGAGGGATGGGACCCATTAAGTTGTTGTGTGCCAGATCCAAAATTTGAAGATGTGAATAATTGCACAAAGATCGAGGAATACTTCCAAAGAAGTTATTCTTGTGTAGCCTGAAAACTACCAAATCTGTTAACTCTTCTCCAATCCATTCGGGTATATTCCCAGAAAACCCATTATCACCCAAATCTAAGATACTCAATCCTCGTAAATTCCCCAATTCTCGAGGAAGCTCGCCCATGAAATGATTGTCGTTCAAGTTTAGACGAATTAACATTGATGATAATCCTCGTAATAGAGAACTTGGAATGACACCAGATAATTGATTTGAGCTCAATTGCATGGTAATCAAGTTCCACATATTCCCAAGACATTCAGGAATTCTCCCAGTTAACCTATTTCTGGAAAGATCAAGAATTTCCAAATCTATTCTTCTACACAGTGAGATAGGAATCGACTCATTTAAAAGGTTATCTTGCAGTAATAGTGCTTTAGAATAAGAAAGCCCTGAAAATTCTGAAATCGACTCCGCAACAGATCCTTCATTAGGAAGGTTTGTTAAAGGTCCCTTGAGTTTATTGTGAGAGAGATCTAATAAATCAATGACAGGCATCTTCCGCAACCATGTCGGCAGAGGTCCTGTAATGCTAGCATTAGACAAAGTTAACGCTTTAAGTTTCTTTTGTGTTCGGAGCCACTGTGGAAATCCATTTATAATCTTGATTGAACCGAGATCAGCTTCTATCAATTGAAATGGAGGTTTCCACTCACGTGAAACATTGAATGTCAGCTTACTGTTAGAAGAAGCACGCAAGTACTTCAACATCGAAAGCTTTGCAAAGTGGGCCTCAGTAATTATTCCTTTTAAAGAATTGTTATAAACATCTAGAACTCTGAGTTTGGTGAATTGCCCAATAGAAACTGGAATAGTTCCATTTAACGAGTTTGAAGACACTGAAAACACCTGTAATGAAACAAGTCTTCCTAGAGATGTTGGGAGTGGGCCAGTTAACTGATTTGAACTAAGA
This sequence comes from Chrysanthemum lavandulifolium, assembly GCA_022545495.1. Classification (NCBI taxonomy): domain Eukaryota; kingdom Viridiplantae; phylum Streptophyta; class Magnoliopsida; order Asterales; family Asteraceae; genus Chrysanthemum; species Chrysanthemum lavandulifolium. The sequence continues at coordinate 219,678,440 of CM040242.1, read as the reverse complement.
TCCAACTCTTCCAATAATCTTAATCTTCCCACAGATTCAGGGATTGGACCTGTTAATTCGTTGCCCTGTAAACTTAAGCCTCTTAAATTGGCCATTCTTCCAAAGGATTCTGCAGGAAAGGCACCTTTTAAGTTACTCCGATCTAAGTTCAGCCTCTCGAAAGCGTATTGGGAGCATTCCGATACATTTTTTGGTGAATCACTCAATTCAATATGAAAGTTATTATCCGATACAGTCAGTTCTTTCAAGTGACACTGTCTCCAGATTCCAACATCCTCAATATGCTCAAAGTTGTTCCTTGAGAGATCAAGCCTTAAAAGGTTAGGCATGATAGGAACCGATGAATTCAACATGTTTGATGAAAGGTCAAGGCTTAGAAGGTTAGGCATGATAGGAACCGATGAATTCAACATGTTATATGCAAGGTCTAGGGATAACAGAGAACTCATGTTTGTTAAAGCAGATGGAAATCTGCCTCCAATTAGGTTATAGCTAAGATCCAGGTGTTGGACGATAGAAATTGTGGTGAAATTAAGATGATTGGGAGATAGGTGCATATTATGGAGGCCACAACTTGACAAACGCATCTTTGGAAAATAATGGATCGTGCTTAGAGAGTTTGTAGAATTCTGTGAAATACTAAAATTGAAGTCTGAAAGGTCCAGGAATTCTAGGGATGTCATATTCTGAAAAAAGCCTGGAAATTGACCTTTGAAATGATTGTAACCAAGATCTAGATGCTTAATGTTGGCAAGTGTTGTACTCGAATTACTAAGAGTACCAAGATCAGCATTCGTAAGACCACATCCCCACAAAATTAACATTTCTAAGGAAGGCATCAAGTAAAACACCATGTCACGGTTTTGAGCCTTACTAAGATCTACTCTACTCAAGTCAAGATACTTGAGTAATGAAAGGCCAGACATCCATGACATATCATCTGACATGTACATTTTGTAACTGTATATTGAATTGAGATCAAGAACTTTTAAATTTGAAAGATTTCCAATGTGAGGAGGAATAACACCAGAAAAATCGGCATTGGAGAGATTGAGGTAACTTAGGTGTTTAAAGGATCCAATGAATTCAGGGATCCGGCTTCCTTGAAAATGATTAGCACTCAAGTCCAAGAATTTTAGATTCCTCAAGTGTCGTAAAGAAGAGCTCACCTGGTTACCAACTAACCATTTTTGATCACCATATATGTCTTCACTTCCTCTGAGATTAAGGCGTTCAACTTTCCCAGTTACTTTGTCGCAATGAACTCTTTCCCACTGGCAACAGTCATTACCAACCCATGATGACAGCATATCAGTAACATCGTTGACACTGTGTTTGAACTTGAGTAGAGCTAATCGCTCTTGCTTAGAGCAAACTGCCGAGATATTTGGAGCACACAAACAAGTATGTATGTTTGCAACAAAAGATATACTTAAAACTAGAAAGATCAACAAAAACCAGTGATTCACCATTTTTAATAGTAGTAAAATGCAAAGTGTAAAGATGGGTTCAAATGATCAAGAAAATTAGTCCATTTAATTTTATGGTGTCATACAAGACTTGGAAGTCATTGTGGCTTGGGGTCAATGGAAAATTTATATCCACAAAATGTATTGATTCTTATCCTGGATATATTTGGTTACACCTTACATGTCTTCACACGGCAAGTTGGAAGTCAAAACGGGTGATGGTCAAACGGATCGGACCTAGTTGGGTCAGGCGGACCTGCAAGCACTTTTAATGCAGATACCAAATATATTAAATATGGTTGCATAAACTTTTATTGATATATAATCTGATTCTTTATATAAATCAATTCATGAGGTTGTAATATACTAGTGCTGACTTTAAACCCTCAACCTAAATCCTGTATAGCTAATAAAGTAAAAGTTTACCTGTTTAGCCTATTAGCAACAAAAAAATACAGCACATATAGAGCCATTTCACATATATGCGCCAGAGCCATTAGTCTCTCTTCTAGTTGGCCGTTAGGAAGGGTAGCATAACATTATTATAATGGTTAACTATATGGGCTAGTGATTGTGAAAAAGTTTAGATTCTTACAATGTTTCTCCTGAAAGCGCCACAAATACTGTCCCATCTGAAGACCTTCAACCCAACCAAAATAGACACCCCAGACTTGACCAGGAAGATCAGAAGCTCCAATATCTGAAAAATCAATAAGACAATAATAAACAACGCCCAAAATACGTAATAACTATACTCCTAACTTGCATGTGAAATTTCTTAAATTTGTAGTAAGTTATAAGAACATCAGAATAGAAAGGAACATACAGATGACATGGTTTTTCTTTGGTATATTAATATGAAGTAATCCAGGTTAGCCATGCTCAAATAAACCCAAAGTCCCAAACCAACCCATACATAAACCTGTATTGATTTGTTACCCACTGGCCAGACCCATCCGATTAGCCACTATACGCTTTTAGAATAGTGTGATTAAAATGGCAAATGTATCGAGAGTAAACTATAAACCTGATTTTTCTTGCAAATATCCAATTTTGTATGATCCTTTAAATCGAATGGGTTCAATTAGAAAAGCTTTCATCACCCCTGCATCGATACACGTTAACTTGAATTATACCACTGTTAAATAACTGGTGTACGGCATAGATGTGGCAATTTCGACCCAACTTGAAAAGGTTCAGAAATGTGTTTGCAGATTCACCCAACTTGTTTTGACTACACTTTGAAAACAAATGTATTTTAACCGTTACCCAACAGTCCAATTTGACCTCATCATTTTGGATGTAAAAGGAATCATTGTATTGTGATCTTACAGGTCTGGAGCGGGCTTCCCTGACTTGACCTCGTCACTTCCAGGAATTACTGAAAAGTACTCTTTCCAACCTATTGTATCAAAAATAGAAAACAAACTGACTTCAGAATCAAAAACAAAAGTAAAATATAATTTTACTGCTATTTATGCCAAAATTAACTTTTTATTTTTTAAATGGTAGAATAAAGTTATGGGTGAGAAAGAGTAAATTAAATCAATAATATCCCTCTTTGTGCATGGTTCAGTTCTATCCAAATATGTATACTTTCTACGAATTAACATATTCAAGAACAATCTTTGTGTTTGTTCTGTAATTACTATGCACATAAGTGAATTTTAAAGGCGATGCTTGCATGAATGTGAGGTTAGATTGGAAACATACAAAATAAGAACTCATCATGGGGCATCCAGTGGTTGGGTAACCGGTCATAAAAGTTCAACGTGAAAAGAGGTCTGATCAGGATGTCAAAACGGGTCAGGTGGAGTGCCTTGCAATCAGCTTATGTATTTCATATGCTTGATATATATAAAGAAGAATTAATAAAAAGAAGGTTTAGCCATGCTGAATTGACCCGATTTGACCCGTTTAACCCATTTGAATTATTGCTATTATTTAAAATACTACCCATTTAACTCTTTACATAAAATTAATAACACAAATTGAACCGTTTTCCAGTAAATGGGTCAATATTTCCACCTCTACTTATAATGTAAACAACTTAACATGAACGAATAATGTGCGGATACAGTTTGAGAAGAGCATCAACAGTAGAAAATAACCTTTTGGGGAAGAGAGTTTGACTCCTACATTCTTCCTTATGGAGTTTGAAGCAAGTGCAAATGGAATTCCGTGCTTATGGAGATGTTGGAGGAGGCCTGTAGCCATCTGAAAGAACAAATATTTCAATAAGATACTAAATTTGTTGAAACAATTTCTTTGGGTTAATATAAATAAGTAGCACCAGAAACTCAAATAGGAGATATTATTGACACCGTTTTGGTTGTGAATGGCTTAAATGCATCTAAAATGTTCTCAAGAATAAGGAGTGAGTATTGACTAACTAATACATGAATTTGATTATGATATACCACTGATGTGAATAAATTTAACAAGTGTCATGGAAAATCCCGTGATAATTTAAAGGGCGTCATCCAAACTATTTACTGATCTAAAAACTCCAGTTTTCCTACAAAAATAAGAAAAAGAATGGTGCATAGTTGTTACAAAATCAAGTTTGTTTCGCATCAAGTACATAGACAATAACTCACTTTTGAAGATACATGGGAAAGAGGCTTTGAGAGTATTGTTGAGGAGTAACCGGAAGATCATAATCTTTAACGATTGCGATTGCTGACTCATGACGTACCATCCCTATACTTTTGTTTTCCTTCTCCATATCCACCACTTTACCATATCTATCAAGAAATTCCTTTAATTCATCCTTTGTAACTTGCTCTTCATACCAAAAAAAACAAACAAATAAGGGTTTACAACTATGAATCAATATGCAATATACTTTTAAAATTGATAGAAGGTATACTTAAAGTTTGGTATTTCATGCATGGTATTTATAAATTGTGTGACTTGATAGTTGCACTAAATGAAACTAAACCCACAAAAACACAAGCATATAAAGGGCTCGTGCAATTGCATCTTAAAGATGATTATTTACAGTCGGTTTCTTGAATAAACCATATCATATCAATAAAAAATTAAACAAATAATATCTAGTCATATATAACAACAATGTACTTTCAAAAGTGTTCTTTTTATGCGAAACACTTTTTGTTTTACACCCTAGCTAGGACATTAAATTTTCAAAACTGTTATGTTTTTGGTACTCTATTTGTCAAAGTATTCCATTCTGATACAACATGCATGTTAAGTTCCACCATATTCGTCAAACCTGGGAATTCTCTAACGTGCTCTATAAGTTCGATCAGTTAGCAAACTTGTATATTAAATGGTACATTGCATAAAAATGGAAAAAATTTGTTCAAGTAGTACATTTCATCGTTGGTTTAGATAACTTAATGTATAAGTAGATGAAGTACTTGTGCACAAAAGGGTGCCGTCCAAATCGAATATCACGGCCAAGATAGGACGGCTGTTCATTGGGCTGGTTTAGGAGGAGATACAACAGATTAAATTATCATAGAGCAAAAAAGAAGGCATTGCTATTACTGTTGAAAGTATAGAAGTATCTTTATCAAACAGTTGAACCTTCAGGGGTATTTTATGTAACATTTCTATACTAATGTTTCTAACTCTAATACTTTGGATGCTGTTTGTTAAGTTCTATTTGTGCAGGGTTGAATGTGTAATATCTCTGGCTATATATTGATCTTCTCAGCTAGGGTTTCATAACTCTCTCTCTCGATATTTTCTCTCAAGTTTACACATACAAGTTTTCTGTATCATCTGGGTTTCTTTCGTTTTCTGGGTAGTTTACTATAGTAAACTGATTGTAGATCATCTTGATCTTTGGTTTGGTTTTAGTGTGTGAGTGATTGTATTCTATTGTTTCACCTATTAGAGGGACAACAATCTTTCTTTGTATCTGTATTGATTAGCACCTGTGTTGGGGACTAATCTACTGTGTTTATCGTTATAATAAAAGATTATCACCAAGGGGTGGTTGGTTGGGTGATTATTGATATTGTTCTGTACCATTTTAACATGGTATCAGAGCCAGGTTGGTAATTGGCTTGATCTCTTGGTGATTCTTGGATTAATTGACTGGTTGTGAGCTCGATTGGTTTTTTAGGGTTTTTTCTTGAAACCCTAATTTTTGGGGGTTTTCTGATTACTGAGGTTCTTGTTTAGATTGAAGGTGTTTTTGGTGGTTTGGGAAGTTGAATTGTTGATTTCTTGGTACGATTGGAAGAAACCCTAATTTTTTAATTTGGGGGTTTCTTGTATTCTGGGAATCTTGTGGTTCTTGGGCTATTGATTGATTCTTTTCCGCTGCTGGTTTCATCTTTTACGCACTGTAAGGTTTAATTTCTTTTCCTTTAGGATTGACTTGTTCTGAGTGTAGTGGGCGTAAACGGATTGACTAACTTCTTGATCCGCCTCCTCGAGAGGTGTGAATACCGCCCGTCAATCACGACCATCGGCTTGGGCTAAGTTAGTCCTGGGTGTGTGTTTCTTGGTTTAGTTTATGTTTGGTAGTTCTTGTAGTTTCTTGATATATCTGTTTGATTGTTTGTCTGTTTAGTTTGTGTTTCTGTTTCTTTTTCTGTCATTATGGCTATCATGATTAGTAGTCTTGATCAGAGTAATCCTCTACACTTGCATCCTAAAGATTCTAATTGTGCATCTGTTGTTAGTATTAAATTGGTTGGTGTAGAGAACTATAGAGTCTGGGCTAGTGCTATAAAACTTGCTATGCAAATTAAAAATAAGATGGGGTTTCTTGATGGTACTTGTCTTAGAACTGCTTATGCTGCAAGTCCCTTGCTGGAAGCCCAGTGGGACAGATGTAATGCAGTGGTGCTTAATTGGATCTTGAGTTCTTTAACTCAAGATGTGTATCTTAGACATGTATTTTCTGATAATGCTTCTGTTGTTTGGAGAGATTTAAAAGATACATATGATAGAATTGATGGCTCTGTGGTTTTTAATCTGTTTCAAAAGATTAATAGTGTTAAACAGGGTGTTTTACCTGTATCTGAGTATTATCATAAGTTGAATTATTTGTGGAGAGATTTTGATATTCTTACTAAGTTGCCTGATTGTGTTTGTGAGGCTAGACAAGAACTTGTTGATCATGGGAAGTTGTTAAAATTGATGCAGTTTCTTATGGGTCTTGATGACATTTATCAACCCATAAGAAGTACTCTTTTGACTAGGGAAATCCTTCCTGAAGTCAAAGATGCTTTTGTCATTGTATCAAGGGAAGAATCCCATAGAGGGGTTCCAACCACAACTGTTAAATCTGAGAAGGCTCAGGTTTCTGCATTTGTTTCTAAGACTTATGATAATAAGAATACTAGTTGGAGAAAAACAAGAATAATAACAATTCGGGTCTAATAACAGGGAAATTATGATAGTTTGCTTTGTACTCATTGTGGTTTGAAAGGTCATAATTGTTGATAGATGTTTTGAAGTTATTGGTTATCCTCCGGTTTTAAAAAGAATCCTAATCAAACCCGCTAATAACTTTAATAAAATCAATGACATAAGGAGTGCCTCATTGTTAGTAATGGCTCTAAGAATTGTTCGGAAGTATGTCTCGAGTAATGAACAAAGTTATGAAGTTGTTAAGCTTGTTGAATGATAAACCGTGATCCTCTGCTTATGCTAATATGGCAGGTAGGGATTCTTGTTCTTTTTTTAACTGCAGTGTTTTCTTTAATCAGCATTTTTATAGATTTTTTTGGTGCTAATATTAAGTTGAATGGGGTTAATTACCATCTGGGATGGATAATTGATTCTGGGGCTAATCAGCATTTAACTAATAGTCCTCTTAATATGCATAACTTGGTTGATATATCTGATTTGAAGATTACTGTGGGACATCCAAATGGTACTCTTGCTAAAGTTACTCATGTTGGTAACTTAAAACTTAATGATAATGTGGTTTTGTTTGATGTGCTTGTTGTTCCTGAATATTGTGTTAGTCTTATGTCTGTTAATAAGTTGATTAAAGATAGTAAGTCGAGAGTTGGTTTTGATGAGACTAAATGCTATATTCAGGATTTGAATCAGCAGAGGGTGCTGGGACTGGTAGTGAGTCTGGTGGTTTGTATTTGTTTGATAAGTCTAGAGTTTCCTCTGCTTTTGTAACTAAAAGTGAGTGTTTTAGTTGTTTTGTTTCTAAAGATGTTTGGCATAGTAGATTGGGACATCCTGCTAATCCAGTTTTGAAACTTTTAAAAGGTTCTTTAAAATTAACTAATATTGATCATGGAGCACCTTGTGATTCCTCTTGTGTTTTGGTCTGATTGTGTTTTAACTGCTACTTATTTGATTAACAGGTTGCCTTCCTATGTTTTGAATGGTAAATCTCCTTTTTCTTTGGTTTATGGAAGAGAACCTAGTCTGGCACATCTTAGGAGTTTTGGGTGTCTTTGTTATGCTACTATTTTAAAAGAGTCAGATAAGTTTTCTGAAAAATCAGAAAAATGTGTTTTGCTTGGTTATGCAAGTGGAAAGAAAGCTTACAAATTATTAAGTCTGGAAAATAGATCAATTTTTATACTCAAGAGATGTTAAGTTTTATGAGACTATTTTTCCATACAAAATGAAACAGTCTGATTCTTCAAATGATCCACTTGATGTTAACACTTTAAATTTTTTTGATAATTTTGAGTCAAAAACCATAACTCCTAGTCCCTCTCCAAATGATGAAACAGAGGATATAGATGTAACATCTGTAGGTAGAGAAGGTAATCTAGGTGAATCTGGTAGGGTAGTGGATGTTGATCAGGATATTGTTTTAGAACAGATTCTTAATTCTGATCCACCACAACAATCGATATGCCTAGTTTTGCAACTCCCGTAGTGATAATAATAATTCGAGGAAATGTTATTTCGTAAACAGATGTGCCTAGTTTTCAAAATGTTGTTCAAAATCAAACCGAGGAAGGAACTACTAGTTATAGGAGGTCTAGTAGATCTTCTAAGTTGCCTACTAAACCGAATGATTATGTGCTTGATTCTAAGATTAAGTATGGTCTAAATAAGTATGCTAATCATACTTGGTTAAATCGATAATTTTGCTTTGTTGCTAATATGAATAAGTCATGTGAACCTTCTTCTTATGAGGAAGCTTCACAGACATAAATTGGAAAAATGCTATGAATGATGAGTTAGTTGCTTTATATGAAAATGATACATGGAAGAAGTTGATCTTCCGAAGGAAGAATTCTATTGGGTCTAAATGGGTTTGGAAACTTAAGTTGAAATCTAATGGTGAGATTGAAAGATATAAAGCTAGAGTTGTGGCTAAGGGTTACAAGAAAAATATGGTTTTGTGGAAACGAGGGGGGGTGAATACGCTACCGCTTAAAAACTTTAGATCTTTAGTATCAAATCGCTTATAAAGCTTGTTATAATATGTAAGTACCAATTATTGTTTGTGACTAATATAAAGCATAGTAAACTAAGTTGTCACATTATCATGAACACCAAACCACATCACAAACAATAGTATAGTGCAAGTATAAAAGTAAAGAGATAAAGAAAGGAAAGTGCAAACCGAACACGAGGATTTATAGTGGTTCGGTCACGGATCTCCTTTCCGCCTACTCCACTCCCGAGTACCCAAATCGAGAGTTACTTCACTAAATCAACAAGCTCCCTTCTCGTGGAGAAAACCTTACAATCGTCGCTACACTTTTTCCGTACAAAGCTAAATACCGGGTTCTAGTTCGAGGTAGAACCAACCTAACGTCGCTTATACAATATTTCCGACACTAAGCTAGATGTCGAGTTCTTTTACAAGGGTACAACCACTCCCAATATGTTTTATGGCCCAACATAACAAACCTTGTGTTTTATGGCACAAACACATAAACCATCTAATCTAGTTTGGTGAAAGTGTTGTTATGATGCAATGATGTTTACACTAATGATCCATGACACAAATGTCTAATGGATATGAATGACTACTTCTAAATGAACTTCCATTGATAGGAAGCCTTCATGATGAAGATCACAAGTTCCCTAAACTTGTTGTGATAGATCTTCAGCTTGTGATGAGTGGAGATGGCTAGATCTCCAAGCTTTCTTTGGTTGATCAAGATGTAAAGTATGCTTACAACAAAGATGAATGTTAGAAGCATTATGATCATGTGATGGTGAGGAGATTAATGTATGTTTCTACATTGTTATCTATGATCTAAATGATGCAAGAAGGGTAGAGAAAGTGTGTTGAAGGGATAAATAAACAACTTGGTTTGGCTTGCTATTTATAGCCAAATGGATGTGAGCGTCCACGGACCACGGAACCCTTAAAAGGGTTCCGCCTGTACCATTTTGGTACCGTGAAGTCTCGACAAGAAGATTACCAAAATCTTACCAAAGTCAACCAAATCAATCCAAGATTGTGTAAGCTATGTAGAGTCCAAATCTAACAAAATATTCTATGAAATCTTTTAGAGATTACAAAGATGATGCATGCCATGATGTAACATGTATTTCCATTTTAAGATTAAAAGGTTTATCAAAGTAAACTTGTAAAATGTATTATGTAACTAGTTAATAAAATGTCTAGTTACCTTTTGAAATACTTGTGAATGCAAAATGTAAAATGAGGTTCTAAATAGAATGGTTAACCTATAAAATACTTAGTGACTCAAACGTATTTTAAACATTCTATATGATTTGTTAATGGGTTTGATCATAATGCCACATAACAAACATGTACGAACTCGTGTTGTAACATACGAGGACTTGAGACATCGAGAGGTGTTGAATGTATGTTGAGACAAATGTAATTACAAGTAACTTGTACATTTTACGTTATGTATTACAAGTTACATGTTTGTCATCAATCAAAACAAACGAGATCGTATAGATTAAATATCGTAATATTTGCACTAACAATCTCCCCTTTTGATGATGACAAAGATATGTAAACGTAATAGAAAGTAAAATGTAAAAGTTACTTGTATCCTTACTACCTTTACATTTCCTTCTCCGTTTACACTCTTCTCCCCTTTGTCGAAACAAAAAGGCGTGTCCTTGAGTTTAACTTAATTTCTCCCCAAAAAGGCGAGCTTGCATCATCCCTAGTGAAGTTAAACCGTCCACTTCAATCCGTCCCTTGTTTGGTAGCGGATCCATGGATCAAATAAAGAGGATTAACCTACATCAAGGTTAGTTTTATGCAACAAAATTATGAGAAATATATGAAAAGAAAAATGCATAGCAATGTTAGCCTATTTTCTCCACTTTTATCAAGCACAAATGCTTGTTTGAAAAGTGAGAATGATGCTAAATCGTGCATGCTCCCCTCGACGGTTGCTACCCCTTGTTTGAGGCGTCGTGGTATGATTAAAACCTACAAAACAAATATTAGTGCAAAACTATATTCGCTCATTTGACGAGTAAGTGTTATACAACAAAGTGTGTATAAGATGCACTCAAGAAATTCTTGATGAAGCTCCCTTGCTCTAGGGCCAAGATGAACCTTCAAAACAAATATTAGTATAATAGAAGCTTTGTCTTTAGACAAATATGTCATATACAATCGAGTGTATATGATGATGAACTTACAATGAAAAACATTAGTGCAATATATTTCATCTTTTTCACAAAGAAAAGTAAGATGTATATATGTGATAAATGATATAATCAAAGATCTCATGAAGTGTAGTCTCCTAATTACAATCATAAGAAAAGTGAGAATATAATATGATAAAAGCCTACAAAATAATTCCTAGAAAGAAGATATGAAGTCTTCCACCGGGTGTGCCACTAGTGGTGCTAATGTTGGTGTCGGTTTACTAGTAGGATTCATGTGGTGATGGTAGATGACTTGACATTTACAAAAGCAAGTTTTCGCTAATCCATGGTGGTGATGATTAGTGAGAGTGGTGATGGAAGGTGGTGGTGATTAGGTAGGAAGCTATTAAGGAGTTAGAAACTCATATGTATAGTAAATAAAAAAAAATGGACTCATGCAATCCTTGCGTCATGTCAAGTGACCAAGGCTAAGAGAAAAAAAATATGAATGGACATTGCATTTCAATGATGCATAAGGGTTATGATTTGAATGATTTATTGATGCTAACAACCTATTGTTTTGAGCAAGTTCTCATATGCTTCAACCCAAGAGTAATCAATAATGCGTTCTATCTAAGAATATATAAAAGTGATAACATGAAGATAAATTCGTTCATTGATTGACACGAATTATAAGAATGACCTATTCTAGGTGACAATGGGAAAGGTAGTATTAGCATGGTTTTGACCGACATGGATGATTATCACTTTGAAAAGAAGTGAAGACAATATGGAAAATACTAATAATAATAATAATGAGTACCTATATGAGGATGAGAATGACATCATATAAGTGAGAGTTGAATGGACCAACGTGTTGGAATGTTTTGATTAATATATCGTTTGCACTAACAATGACATGCATGATATATGTCAAGCGAGAAAAGGATAAGATCCTATGATGGTGTTCTAGATAGTGAAGTTGTAAGATGCTAGTTTTAAGGAAAATCCTAGATTCGTTGATTGTGGAGATGAGGAAGTTTGTAAAACACATGATGTGTTTTTCACTTGATGAGGTATTGGTGCAAACTTGTGATATAAGGTTAAAAAGGTTGAACTAGTTGTGGTTTCGTGAACCGGTTTTAGCTAAGTGGTGTTTGCCTATGTGTTGGTATTTTAGAGTCTAAGAGACATAAAATTTGACAAAAGACAATTATGTGAATGGATTTCTCTCCCCCTTAATTGGTGGACATCCAACATAATGTGTAATGTATCAACTAACGAATGATAACAAAGTGTTTAGGAGGTTATTCGGGTTAACGAAAGAGATGAGCTTAGTGATGTTTTTCTGGATGATGGTTAGCATATAATGAACTTCATCCTTAAAGTCACGTACCTCTTCTCGATTAATACGAGATGATCGTATGATGAGGCATATGGTTTCCTAATAGGAAGTGAAGAGGATTAGAGTATTGTTATAACTAAATAATGATGGAGATGATTTTTGGAAAGCGGAAGCAAAAATGGGATTTGGAAAGAGGTCGGTTGAAAGACAAAAATGCAAAGCCAACCCGCTAGAACTTAATTCTATATGCTTTTAAACTATATGCAAGTGTAGGGGTCCCATAAAGCATATTACTAATCTAAGTAGCAATAAAGGGGATTATGCAAAATGAGCATATAAAAGTTAAAACCAAGTGAGATAACAAATAATTTGTTATCAACCTACAAAACAAATTTGTTAGTGACAAAAGATGTTAACATGATAGAAATCAAATGATAACATATTATATAAGCAAAAACAACACATTGTACTTAGTAGACAAGAAATCACCACACAAGATAGCATCAAAACAATCATATTGTGCAAGAATACGACTTTATTCAAGACATTTCATTATGAGATTGTTTTGTCGTTAGACTTAGCCACACAAGCATACTTGGATATACAATAATCTATGTGATTAATTTTGTAAGATAAAAAGCTTCTAAAATTTTGTCATACCAAAAGCACTTTGACAGATTATATGTGCACACGTAGCAAACAAATAGTGTGACAAGAAGCAAAAGAAACAAAATGAAAGATTCATGCAAGCCATGTTTAAGACATAACAATTTAGAGCATGTTTCATTTGGATCATACTACACATAGATATAATGAATGCCAACTAATAGCGTTCAAACACAAATATATCATATCAAAATTATCACGTATCAAAATGGCATATTATGAGTTCATAAGTAACATGTTAATCATGCAAATAAAGTTTAGGTTTAAACGTTTAGTAGCATGAAACAAGAATACAAGCATTATGAAGATAAAACCATACCAAGGTTTATACATTATGACTTGTTATCAAACACTAAGATAATGTCAAATCAACTTATCGTATTAAACAAGAACATGTAATCAACACATCTAAGTGCAATGCAATTGGTTTTACTAAGGTTTACACATTTGACTAGTTATCAAACACTAAGATAATGTCAAATCAACTTATCGTATCAAACAGGAACATGTAATCAACACATGTAAATGCAATGCAAGTGGTTTTGAAAGAAAAGTCATATATACTACTTGTTTGATTAGTATTCCTTAGGCGAGGCAAACTATCAATGTTTTAACACTTACTTTAGGCAAGTATAGGAAAACATATTTTTCAAGTTGGAGAATGAATATGAGACTATTATTAGCGGTGCTCAATTAAGGCTAAACACGACCATTTTACGGGTGATTCCACATACCCAACTTCTCTCCAGAAGCAATTCAACCGTTAGGTCAAATTGAGTTTCTAGTGCAATAGGTTCTCCAGTAGTCATTCTCATGTTAGAAAGATGGGAACTCCTACTTTTGCCTATTAAAGTGCATAAAAGATGATAGTTTACCAATACTTGGCTTAATGTCACACAACTAATATGCAATATAACTAAGGTGATGAAGATGTCATGTTATACATATGAATTTCAACAATGGTGTGTTGATAAACAATATGTTTTAATCTTGTGTTTAGAATCTAAGGTTGTTCAAATAGCTTAGCTAATTGTAAAATCTAATGGATGACATCTTTTGCGTTGAGTTGAAATGGATATTTTAAATGTGATTTGATTATCTAAGACTAGGGAATAAGATATGTTAAATTAAGAATGTTCTCAAGAAAGCTCTTTGGAACTTTATTTGACAAGAATCTAAATAAGGTTACTAACTTCAATAGATCATGTGTATGTTCTAGAGATGTGTAGTTTTAACCTTGGATGTGCACAAGGATTGAGCAAGGTTAGGTTATGATGTATGCTTGAAAGGAAATAGATAAAAAAAAACTATCTTTCAACAAATGAGATTATCCCATGGGATAAAGTTATCATGCTTATGAAAACAAGTATGCCAAGATGAATTGGATATGCTAGTTCATAGAACTTGTAGGTGTTTGTTTCAAGATCATTTAGCCAATGAGGTGTAATGAAATCTCTTGTAACACAACTATTTATGTCGCAAGAGTGATGCATAGGATATACAATATCCTTTTAACAAAATGAAAGCTTAACGCATGAATCTTAGGCGTAACGCTTTTCAAAACATCATGTTTTCCTAAATGAAGATATAAAGCCAAAGTGTTTGAATCGGATAGTCCCATCTAAATAAACTTGGTATAAAGATTATATTCACTAGATGATGACAAGAGGAATTCACTCGAGTTTCTTATGTATACTCCTCAAGAGTCATTGTTACTGGGGTTTATGATGTTGGCTTTGAGATTGCATTTTAACATATGTTGTTAAAATGTTGATTTGAGGTTTAATGAAATTTATGCAGAAGTTTAACGACAAAGTATTACTAATACTTTGATAATTTGTGAAGATAGTACTACTTATATCTAGTGGAAATTGACAACAATTACCAAGAGCACCATGCTTATTTGATAGTTGAGGTTCTAGCCATAATGAATTATCTAAGTCCTTATATGTGGGAAAGGATGTTTGAGTTTGTTCAAACGTGCATTTGATTCAGTACAAGTGTCGGACACAAGGGCTTTTTGAGCAATACACTCAACGAATTCAAATGATGGTAAGGATGGTGGATTGGTTGATTTAGATGGTAGGTCTTCTAGTGTGTCTAAATAAGGATGTAGTGATGTAGGGGTTTGTTGTGCTATGGGAGTACTTAGGTTGATTATTTGTCCATAGATGTTGAACACAAAAAGTACGGATACTAATTCTTATGGTTCATTGGTTGTTACAACTAGTGGGTGAAGTGCTTGAGGTTTTGGTTATGTCTATGAAGTTTAGGGGCTGAGATATAGGTTCATCTTGAAAGGGCATGTTTGATTTAAAGGATGCTCTTGGAAGTTCATGAGCAATACGCTTAATAGTGCCAAAAGATGAAAGAGGGATAGTAGGTGTCAAAGAGGGATAAGTGGCACAGTGGGTTGTTTGCTTTGGATAAGTGTTTCAACATGTGTTTGTTAAAATACTTGGGTGTTGATTTTTCGGATATGACCTTCAATGACTACAATCGTAAGTTGCATTTACTTGAATATTTCGGATGAAATACTTAAGTTGTCAATCCTAATTTGTTGAGATTATAAAGCTTAGATTGAACTCAAGGATAACAAGACTTGATAGTATGTCTTTAACATATGTGTAAGTTATGACTCTATGTAAATACTTATCGTCTTGAAGGATGACACATTATTTTCATGTTAACCAAGTGAGGTAATACATGTAGATACAAAACAATATCTATAGTCATATGATAGACTTGTGTATGATATCTTTGCAAATAATGAGTACAGATTTGTTAGTCTTGGTAAGTCATCCAAGTCATCCGTAAACGGGTGAGGAGATGTTGGTGGTGTTTGCACAAAGTACAAGTTTTGGAGACTTTGGTAGTGAAGGTGTTTTGGATGGTTGTGAAGTAGTCATAATTGTGGGTGATTTTGGTGGTGGAGTTGGAGTACTTAAGTTTAGAAAGTTCACAACTTGAATGGGTGATGAGATGTTGAGAGGTAACGAATCTGAGGATGAGGAGTTCAAGTTAATGAAGCAACAAGATCGAATGCTAATCCTAGTGGTTTTCTTAAGTGGCTTATTTGAGGTTGAGGATTTTGTCATTTTGACTTTGCTTTAAGAAATGCTAAGCTTGAGGAAAAGTAATGAAGGTGTGAAATGACCATCCCGAATGTGTCGATTTATGGAACAAAGGATTTACTGGATTTGATGTTAATCCATACAAAGATGGTAGTTTAATGAGATGGAAGTGTCTAAGATCATGTCAAACATCCTAAGTTAATCCATCGAGGATGTGTTGAATAGATATGAAAGATAAGCATTAACAACTATCCTAGAAACGAAATTTGGTAAAATAGATTACGTGATTTAGTAAAATTCAACAACCACTGTAGGTTCCACGGCACCATTTCTTTACACACCGAACCCTTAAATTGGTGCCGCCTAGTCCGCCTGCATGGTATGGCGGTACAAAAGTTATAATGGGCGGAACCAAATATTTGGTGCCGTCTAGTCCGTGGTGACCGTAAATCTTCACTGCACCCATATTTAAACTATCGGGACTTTTCCGAAACCGAAATTTTCTCAAAACATATGGCATTAACTATTTCTAGTTAGGAATAGTCAATAACGCATACACAAACATAGTGGAGCATTGATTTTGAACAGGGCTAACGATTTTCACATATAAGTGAAAATGGGTAAAATTTGATAACACCCGTGTGCTATCCCCGCATGAACCGTTAGCATACATCAATGTTTTAAGTTAGTTTATCATCCTACGAAATAAAAACAACCAAATAGTATCATACATCATTGTTTTCGTCTTGTACCAAACACTCCTTAAAATCTTTATTTTTCAAAGTACTTGACTAATTTACTTAGTACTCATTGCTAAGTGAGTTATGACATTTCATAAGTTATGTGAGATTTTAGTATAACCTATGCAAAGAAAGTTATCTAATTCTACAAGTGATGGTAAAACCATTTTCTAACTTATTGCACAAAATCTAGCAAAGACCTATTGTGCATAAACAAGAAGTTGTCAAATAAGCGAATAAATAACATGGCAAGATTGACACTTATATTATGCAAACAAACAAGTGTAAACAACAATTTGAAAATAAGCAAGCACCATATATGCAAACAACATAAACAAGTAGTCATTTAGCATAGATAAAATGAAAACACTTTTCGTCATTTAGCGTTTAAATATGACGATGTATACCAAGCTTGATTAGTTTCCTTTAAACATATTACCAAATTAATTAGTTTCAAAATAAGTTGTATCAAAGTTCTAAGAATACCAACTTAAATTGTTTGATTCAAAATTTTGAGTTTTTATGTTAAAGCGAAACTTAATATTTTAGACATACTGTATTATTTGGTCTATTTTACTTATTTAAAATTAGACTCAGCCCATGAAAGTATTTTTAAGTGAAAGTAGACTCAATTCCCTTTAAAATGATAGGTGGCTCGACTCGTACGGACTTACGGTTAATTAGTTATGATTTTTGAAGTTGCCCAAAATCGCGATCTGCATGACGGATTCCACGGAACCAAATAAAGGGATCCGCCTTTATAAGATTTGGTGCCGTGGTCCTCCGAGATGATTCACCAAAACTAGTATTTGACATAGAGAAAACGTGTGTGACTTACTAGATTTCATAGTAAACATATAATACACATATTTAACAACATATCTACTTATGTAACTCATCTTAAACATTTACGGAGATGATTTTTCAACTAAATTTATGGTTATCCCAAACACTCCTTTAAAATCATATTTCTTCGTAAATTTTCTATAAGCACACAATACAATACTTACAAGTTCTTTCAAGAAACTTTTGTTTTATTTTTCAAGAAAATCTTCAAGCTTGTATACAAAGTTACATTTAACAATAAAATTTCTAAGTATAATTAGCAAAGCATTTTCATATTATTTTTCGCTCAATGGTAATTTGATACATGGATCGTACTCTATTTTAAAACCATTTGTTTTGAAAATAAGAGCCACGTGGTCTCGATACCAATTGTGGAAACGAGGGGGGGGTGAATACGCTACCGTTTAAAACTTTAGATCTTTAGTATCAAATCGCTTATAAAGCTTGTTATAATATGTAAGTACCAATTATTGTTTGTGACTAATATAAAGCATAGTAAACTAAGTTGTCACATTATCATGAACACCAAACCACATCACAAACAATAGTATAGTGCAAGTATAAAAGTAAAGAGATAAAGAAAGGAAAGTGCAAACCGAACACGAGGATTTATAGTGGTTCGGTCACGGATCTCCTTTCCGCCTACTCCACTCCCCGAGTACCCAACTCGAGAGTTACTTCACTAAATCAACAAGCTCCCTTCTCACGGAGAAAACCTTACAATCGTCGCTACACTTTTTCGGTACAAAGCTAATTACCGGGTTCTAGTTCGAGGTAGAACCAACCTAACGTCGCCTATACAATATTTTCGACACTAAGCTAGATGTCGAGTTCTTTTACAAGGGTACAACCACTCCCAATATGTTTTATGGCCCAACATAACAAACCTTGTGTTTTATGGCACAAACACATAAACCATCTAATCTAGTTTGGTGAAAGTGTTGTTATGATGCAATGATGTTTACACTAATGATCCATGACACAAATGTCTAATGGATATGAATGACTACTTCTAAATGAACTTCCATTGATAGGAAGCCTTCATGATGAAGATCACAAGTTTCCTAAACTTGTTGTGATAGATCTTCAGCTTGTGATGAGTGGAGATGGCTAGATCTCCAAGCTTTCTTTGGTTGATCAAGATGTAGAGTATGCTTACAACAAAGATGAATGTTAGAAGCATTATGATCATGTGATGGTGAGGGAGATTGATGTATGTTTCTACATTGTTATCTACAGATCTAAATGATGCAAGAAGGGTAGAAAGAAAGTGTGTTGAAGGGATAAATAAACAACTTGGTTTGGCTTGCTATTTATAGCCAAAATGGACAGGAGCGTCCACGGACCACGGAACCCTTAAAAGGGTTCCGCCCGTGTACCATTTTGGTACCGTGGGGATCTGACAGTAAGATTACCAAAATCTTACCAAAGTCAACCAAATCCATCCAAGATTGTGTAAGCTATGTAGAGTCCAAATCTAACAAAATATTCTATGAAATATTTTAGAGATTACAAAGATGATGCATGCCATGATGTAACATGTATTTCCATTTTAAGATTAAAAGGTTTATCAAAGTAAACTTGTAAAATGTATTATGTAACTAGTTAATAAAATGTCTAGTTACCTTTTGAAATACTTGTGAATGCAAAATGTAAAATGAGGTTCTAAATAGAATGGTTAACCTATAAAAATACTTAGTGACTCTAAACGTATTTTAAACATTCTATATGATTTGTTAATGGGTTTGATCATAATGCCACATAACAAACATGTACGAACCTGTGTTGTAACATACGAGGACTTGAGACATCGAGAGGTGTTGAATGTATGTTGAGACAAATGTAATTACAAGTAACTTGTACATTTTACGTTATGTATTACAAGTTACATGTTTGTCATCAATCAAAACAAACGAGACTGTATAGATTAAATATCGTAATATTTGCACTAACAGTTTTGATTATGATGAGACTTTTAGTCCTGTGGTTAAAATGGGTACTGTTAGGTGCTTACTGAGTATTGCTGTTCAAAATGATTGGAAAATATTTCAAATGGATATTAACAATGCTTTTCTATATGGTGACTTAAATGAAGAGGTTTATATGTTGCCTCCACCGGTTTGTTTCGAAAACAATAATAAAGTTTGCGAGTTAAAAAGTCTCTTTATGGTCAAAACAGCTCCAAGACAATGGAACCTTAAGTTGTCAAGCCTTGTTTGAGGTCTGGGTTTGTCTTGATCTAAAATGATCATTCTTTGTTTGTTAAAACCAAGGAAGTTCTGATTGCACTTACTTGTTTATGTTGATGATCCGTGATCACCGGTAATAATGAAAATGAGATTGAGGATTTTAAGACTTTTCGAGAAATGAGTTTAAAATCAAAGACTTAGGAGAACTAAAATATTTTCTTGGAATTGAAGTTTTAAAACCGATAAAGGTTTGTGTTTAAACCAAAGGAAATATTGTCTTGAAATGTTAAATGATTATGGTTTACTTGGTTGTAGACCCGTGTTAACTCCTTTGCTCGGGAATATTGTTTTAAATCATAAAGAAACTAGTGATGATAAAAGTTGAAAAATATTACTAGTTATCGAAACTTGTTGGAAGTTGATATATCTTACTATGACTAGACCGATATTTCTTATGTTGTGCATCGCTTAAGTCAATATATGCATTCTCCTTTAAAATCTCATTTTGATATTGGCTTAAGACATTAAAGTATCTTAAGCTTGCACCGGTAATGGTCTCGCATTTTAGTAAGAATAATCAAAGTTTTAAAGTTTCGCTTTTTCGATTCGATTGGGCTAAATGTCCCGTGACTAGAAAGTTTGTGTCGGATATTGTGTTTTGTAAATGGTAACTTGGTTTCTTGGAAGAGTAAGAAACAAGCTACTGTCTAAGTCTTCACCGAGGTCGAGTATAGATGTATGGCCTCTACTACATGTGAGGTTATGTGGATTCTTAAAGTTTTAAAGGACTTGGGTGTTCTTGAACAATTGTTGCGGTTGAGTTATTTTGTGATAACAAAGTCGCTATACAAATTGCTTCTAATCTCGTGATGCATGAAAAAACTAAGCACTTTGATATTGATGTGCATTTAGTTAGAGAAAAAGTTGCATCTGGTTTGATTAAAACTGTTAAAGTTGACTCCAAAAGTCAAACTGCTGATGTATTGACTAAAGCTCTTGGGTCTGTTCAGCATGGTGTTATGGTTAGAAATCTTGGTATGGTTAATCTATTTGCAGGTTCATCAATTTGAGAGGGGACGTTGAAAGTATAGAAGTATCTTTATCAAACAGTTGAACCTTCAGGGGTATTTTATGTAACATTTCTATACTAATGTTTCTAACTCTAATACTTTGGATGATGTTTGTTAAGTTCTATTTGTGCAGGGTTGAATGTGTAATATCTCTGGCTATATATTGATCTTCTCAGCTAGGGTTTCATAACTCTCTCTCTCTCTCGATATTTTCTCTCAAGTTTACACATACAAGTTTTCTGTATCATCTGGGTTTCTTTCGTTTTCTGGGTAGTTTACTATAGTAAACTGATTGTAGATCATCTTGATCTTTGGTTTGGTTTTAGTGTGTGAGTGATTGTATTCTATTGTTGCACCTATTAGAGGGACAACAATCTTTCTTTGTATCTGTATTGATTAGCACCTGTGTTGGGGACTAATCTACTGTGTTTATCGTTATAATAAAAGATTATCACCAAGGGGTGGTTGGTTGGGTGATTATTGATATTGTTCTGTACCATTTTAACAATTACTATAATTTATATGAAGGATTTTTTGTGTGATTTGTGATGGATTTATTCGGATGCAAATTGAGGGTATGCGGTTCTACGCGCTACAAAAAAATAATACGTAGTAGTTAATTTTTCACGGTTTTCAAAAGTGCGTAAAATTTTATTAGTTTGTTAACACTTAATGATGCATAAAAATTGTTTACATTAATAAGTGTTGTTTAAGTTAGGTAAATGCAGCAACAATAATGGCACTCTAACAATGACGAACTAACAGCCCAAATAATCACGAACTATAACCCGAAAAACCACTCAAACAGTAACAATGAACCTGCAACAAAATAACAAAAAAGAAAAGAAACTACACGGAATGACTTCGTCCTTTAAGCTTAATACGAACTCGTATATTTGTTTGAGTCTACAATCATACAAGCCCTGAGATTTGATGCGACCAACACGTGTTTATTCGGCAAAGAACCGAGTCAACACAAAACATTGGCGGTAGCGAGAATTCACGAAGGGGAGTATGGTTTGTGGAAGAGTTTTACTTGTATTTTTGGTCTATCTTCGAGAAGAGAAGTCCATCTATTTATATCCAAAAATAGTTAATAGTTGGTAACCCACGTACCATTTACTTCTACCTTTTCTTTGCATGAAAACTAGTGGAATTATTCATGGTTCATGGTATCATGGAGGAGATTAATTAGGAGAAAATAAAGGTAAGACATGGGAGACAAGTCTTCTTTACTACTCTAATTAAAATCATACTTATCATACCATGAGACTGATCTGCGCAAAACCGTCAAGTCTAATCACGCAAACTGGTCACTTGTGAATGACCAGCCGTAACAGACTTAAAATAGTTCAGACACAAATGCAATGAAGATCTGAGGAGTATAGGGTCTCCCCGGGTCGTTATGTCCCAGCGAGTTGTGCAATTGATTATCAAACGTTTAGTGATCGAGGAATTTGAACGGAAAAGGATATGGAATGATTATAACTACGGAAAAAGCCAACGGCTTAAATGCAAATTAAAGAAAATTAAAAGATAAAACCTATTAAATAACGCTATCCGATGAGTGCGTATTCACTCATCATTTAGGTCAATCTGAATTGCAAAACATCTAAAACACTCAAATGCATCAAAATATTGAAAATATCTCAAAATTGTGTTTCGGATGCAAAATTATTGAAAACAAATGAAAAACGAACAAGTTTGCATAATTGGCAGTTTCAGTCCCCCGACTTTCAAAAATGGCAATTTTAGTCCTTGGAATTTCACATTTGGCAAAAATAATCCTCAACTTATTTGAGTTTTTACAAGTTTGGACCTTGGATAGCATTTTCAGAAATTACTTGATTGGTCCCTGGATTTTTGGATTTTTCACCTATGGTCCTTATATGTTAAAGGGGTTTCATAATCTAATCCTAAGTAATAAACATTGGCCCAATCCATTAACTAAACCAACCCACACCCAACCTGTTTCTTCTTCACCTCATTTCCCGCCCAAATCAAACCCAATCACCCAGAACCCTAGACTCTCCCTTTCTCTCTTCTCAAAACATCTCACCATCCTAGACACTCAACCCCCCAAACCTTCTATTACCCAACAATCACCTTTACCCAAACCCAACTTCATCTCTTTACCCAGGTTAACCCTAATCCCAAACCCACTCATCTATTTTACCCCTCCCCAAGTTCTCCAGCTCAGCAATCCATGGGAATAAAGACTCATCTATGGCTCAGATTTTCTCAAATGGGTACCTACCAATTGGAGGGTCAAGATTGTCTCAAGAAAGCACAAAGTTGGAAGCTTGACTGCCCTCAGTGAAGAAACACAAGATTTGAAAACCTCTTATCTTAGTAGTAGTATAAATTGAAGCTTGTAGCCACAGTTATAAGGCACCCCTTTAAGTTAGTTTTAAAAATTAGTTTATGTTTTTAAAGTCTTTTGTAATGTAATTTTCTCAATTAATGAAAAGTTTCTTTTTACATCTGAGTTCTCTTTAGTTGTTTAATGTTTCTAGGTTTATTGTTAATCTCAATTCCAAGTTCGTAAAAAAGGGGGTCAAGATCAGTTGCAAAAAGTAGTTTATTTAGGATTGTTTGGTTAATGGGTCAAAATGGGTCAAGAGGGAGCTTTGTTTCATTTTGGGTTCAAAAATTGTTTTAGCACAAGCATTTGAGTCACTTGTGTAAGTTGGAAAAGACTTTACACAGTCTAGCAAAATTTTGAAGATTAAGTCTGGAACAAAAAATTTCAAGATAATGAGTTTCTTCAGTTCTTCTATAGCAGTTTAAGTACAATTTTGCTCAAGTCAAAAATTAAAAAAAATAAAAATCACAAGGTTGCTAGCTAATTTATCTTTGGTCAAAAGGAAAAAATTCATAAAATTGTTTTACTAGGTCTGCTTATGGGTTGAAGTGAGTGGGTTAGCCAGTTAATGCTCTGTCCATAGCCGGTTTTACTCTTTTTTGCAGCTTATTTAAAAGCTGTATTCAGCTTATGTTGGATCAGATAAGGGGGCAAAAGATAGCTAGCCAGGTGTTTTTGAATTTTCCAGAGGCTCAGGGTCTAACTCCTTCTCTAGCTTATCTAAAATAAGCTCCAAAGTGACTTGTGCAGGCTAAATTTACCCTGCAACTGTAGCTGGTGATTTAGTTTTTTTTTGAGAACTTTCCAGGTTCTACATCCACTCATTTCAATTCTCTTTAGTGCTTTTATGATATATAGATTAGAATAATTTCTAAGGTTGTTTGCTAGAAGCTTATTCAGTTTTAGGTTAGCTTATTTGATCTAGAGTAGTTTAGGATTTCCACAGTTAGAACCATTTAGCCAACTGCTTTCCCTTTGTGTATGCTCAATTGTAGTTCATTCATACTTTGTATCCCTCAGTAGCTCATTCGGTGAAATTAGATGATCACAAGTGGGTGTGTAGTTAACTGCTCATTTGATCCTATCAGTTGCACATTTGGAGTTTGATTAGTCCTTTTTTTTGAAATCTGTCCACAAAAAAGCTGTGCACATTGCTTATTTTCAGTATTTCTTTCAACAAGTTTTTCACAAAAATTTCATGGTTTAATCTCACCTTCAAAATTTTACAAAGGAATGTTTGGTTGTTTGATTTTAGAGGGTGTTTGGGTGTCCATTTATTGAGTTCTAAAAGTTATTAAAGGAGTGTTTGGTTGGATCTTGGAATCTGTCCAAAAAGGTGTGTCTGTTATTATCTTCGTTTAAGTCCAAAGTTTGCAAAGGTGTGTTTGGTTATATGTCGTCCACAGGTACAGCAGTTGATCACAGCAGCCACTGTTGCAGCATGTTAATTCCTTCGTAGCCACTGTCCCAAACGGTCCCTTAGTAATTATTTTCGGCTTTCGTTTCTTCTTCAGGTTTTGTAGTTCAATTATCAGGTTTGGTAGTTTAGTTTTTGTAAAAAAGGGTGGCTTTTTACTCCTAAACTGAACCTTATGTTCCTGCTTGAAACTTACTGTCATAAGCCCCTTTGGCTGTTTCCTTTTGATATTTCTATTAGTTACTGTTTAATGTCTTTGTTAGATTAAGATAGTTTTTCTTTTGTTTTGCAATTTTCCATTGAATGCTAACAAAAAAAATGAACAAAAGGTATTGGGGTGGGTCGAACCCCTGACCTCAACCTTTAGCAATGCCAAACCAACGCACCATATCCATCTGCGCTAGTACCTGTCTTGTGTTTAGCTATCCGTTTGTTAATTATATAAACACATTTAGAAGTTTAAGCCTTCAAGCTTAATAGGACTTTTTAACAGTTTATTTCAAAAGTAGTGTAGAACTTTTTTATTTTTCTTCAAGTTAGTTTAGTTTAAAGTATTTTCTGTAGTTTTTGTAGATTTTTCTAAAAATGTTTAGTATTTTTTATTAATTAATTAGATTAAATTAGTAATTAATTCATAATAAATAATTTAAAACTCAAAAAAAATATTCCGCTTTTTCCTAAAATTATTTTTGGTCATGTAGATCGTAGGAAAATTGGTTTCACACCCGTAGCCCTTAAATTTCAAAAGTTTTACGTTTATGGCTCGGTGTGTTCCCGGTTTTTAGCGTTTTTGCATTTTAGCACCTTAGGATGTATTTTAGCATTGTTTTATTCTTTCTTAGGCTTAGTCGTAGTTTATTTAGTAATTTCTTTGTTTTACATGCTTTATTTTCATTTCCGTTCTTTAATTTGTAGTGTAATCAAAATCCAAAATTCGTTTAACCAATTCAAGTCCTAATCACGAAACTCAACGCCTCCGTCAATTTCACACCTCGTTGGGACACGACCCGGGGAAATCACTTTCCCGGTATCACTTTTATCACATTCGTGAGGTTTGGCACGTTAACCTTTTTCCTAAAAGGTTGATTTGTCGAATTTTACGATTATTTTAATATACGTTGATATTGTGTTTTTCACCACTCACTTTACACGAATCACTATCACTATATTTAAAATGACGAACGTTTAAAACTAAAAACTTACGTTTAAATACAAATAACGTAAACGTACAAAATAAAAAGTGAAATCTAAGAAATAAAAGTCCTAAAAATATGAAAAATACATTTTTACAATCCTAATGATATAAGAAAATTTTTGGAAAAATAAAATTATTTTTACAACTATTTAATTAATTATTATTGATTAAAAACTAATTTTAACTATTTAAAAATAACCTAAAATGCAAGAAATTAGGAAATAAGGCTAGAAAAATAAAATTAAGACTTAGAAAAGTCTAAAATAACAAACTAGAATTTTCAAAACTATTTTGTATTTTTCTCGATTATTTTCTATTTTCTAGGAATTTTAAACTATTAAAACTACTTAAATTGCTA
This sequence comes from Chrysanthemum lavandulifolium, assembly GCA_022545495.1. Lineage (NCBI taxonomy): Eukaryota > Viridiplantae > Streptophyta > Magnoliopsida > Asterales > Asteraceae > Chrysanthemum > Chrysanthemum lavandulifolium. Next base: position 219,652,199 of record CM040242.1, on the reverse strand, counting down.
AAATTACAAAATAAACTATGAAAAATATGGAAAATTATTTTTTACTTTTATATTTATCTAAACTTAATAAAATTGAAAATTATTTTTTGAACCTTTTCTTAATTTTTGTATTAAATCCTATTTAAAAAGTACTAAAAGTGATTTAAATTAAGAAAAATAGCAAACAAGCTTAGAAAAATCTGAAAATTTCAGGAAAAGTCTAAAATAATATTAGGAAGATATAAAAAATGGAAAAACAGGTGCTTGTGTGTGGAATTTTGAAACTGCTATGGAAGTGCTTATAGAAATAAGCACTTGATTAAGCAAAAGAGCACCAAAGGCTACCAAACTGATAAGGAGGCTATAATAAGCTAAAATGACCAAAATGCAACTAAAAACAACAAGTTCTAACCACTGGATTGCAAGTCTAATCAGATTTGATATAATGAACTTATAAGCTAATGACAGATTTAGGTGCCCACTTTAAGCTTATGCACAAGCTTCACAATAAGCTCAATGGGAAAAATACCAATTGGAACTTGGAAAAGACCTGTTTGAGAGTATTTAAACCAAAATCGACTATGATAAGCTCTTTTGAGCTCAGGCACCAACCGCAAGAACCGAGAAAAAGCTAAGTGTCAATGACCCATGGAGCAGGCATAAAGGGCCTAAAGAGGAGCCTGTTTGAAGCTTATAAAATTTTGACAAAATCAGTAAAAATAGTAATAACAAACTAGACCAAGAGAAGTTTTGAAACACCAAATCTTCTGAATTTGACCCAAAAATGAATCAAGGAAAATCCTTGCGATTAAAAAAAAGGTTTTCACCTTTTTGACTTTTGAAGATTTTAAGAACTTTGACCAAAATGTATTTTGGATCCAATTTTAAGACTGATATTGATTTTATTGATTGAAATGGAACCTCTGCAAGCTTTGTTTAACACTTTTGAACACAAAACAAAGATTGATTTCCAAAATTCAACGAGTTAACTGTTTGAGACAGTTAAAGTGAATTTTGACTTTAGGTGTATTACAGGTACAAACTGAGATAGGTAAATACTCAAATAAGCTACACAAACTTGAACCAACAAATATTATCTACTGAGCAAGCCTTAAGGGCAGTTTAAACTACAAATCCAAACACTCCTTATTGCAACTGTTATGAAGATTTAAGGAGCAAATCACTGAACCAACATACTTTAATGATCAATCTAAGTTCAAATAACCTAAGTACAGCTAATCAAACAAGATTGAGCTTATTCTAACTACAAAGACAGAACATGCATATAAAACTATAAAATAACTTACAAGTGGTCCATAGCCACAATGGCCTGAAACAACTTCCCAAGGAACAACTATCCTACTTAAACCAACCCACTGGAATCTAAATCAACCCCTGTCCAACTGCATCAACCCAGTTCCAACTCCATTGCCATTTTTAGCACCTGTTTGACTTTAGTTGACCAAGAACCAAAATGGTTTGAAACTTGACTATAAGCTTATATAAAGCTATAACCAGCTTCTATAAGCTTATATAAACTTGAAAAGAAGCATTATGAAGCTTAAACACAAGACTTTGAGAATAAAAATTGCAACAATGGACTTTAACAATATGAAATGATCATATAACCGAAATTGGAACTTGAAACCGATTTATATTAATCAAACAACTTAGGATAGTACAATTTAACAAAATTAAACAGTCTTACAACTTAAATAAAACTTTTAAACTAAAACGACATTTAACTAAATTTTATAAAACTAAAAGCGCCTCTTCTTCTTTTGCCTTTCTTTATACCCAAATGCATCTCTCTCTGCTCGATGAAATCCCACCAATCCCAGCCATTGGATGGCTTATAATTGATCTTGACCATTCAAAACGATTTTTGGCGCCAAAATGGTTATCTGCCAAATGGGGTTGAGTGAGGGGGGGAATGGGGGGGGAAGCTTGTTGCAGGCAGGCAGTTGAGATGGTGGACTTTTTGGCGGGTGACTTCTTTTGACCAGAGATTGACCAGATATAATAACCAAGGGGTCCAAAAATGTATTATGACAGGGGGGTCACAATGTTAAGACAGGGGTCCAAAATGGGGAAAAGGGTTTTAAACTTCAAGGACTAAAGGTGTAAATTCTGAAATTGCAAGGACTTGAACTGCCAATCTTGCAAAGATGTTCCAAGGACTTAAAGTGACAATCTTCAAAAGTATAAGGACCAAAATTGCCATTTTGCAATTTTCCAGGGGCCATTTCTGCCAATTTTCAAAGTTGAAGGACCATTTTTGTAATTTTCTCAAACTTTTGATATTTTTCACCAAAGGACTAAATTTGACAACTTATGATTTAAAAAGGACCTTTGGTGACTTTACTTTTGAAATTATGTGCTCAGGGACTGTTTTTGACAACTTTTGAAACTTGGGGATCAAACCGCAATTTTGCAAATTTGATATGTTTTTCATCCGATTTTGATATTTTGCATTTAAAACACATAAAACACCGATTTGTGATATTTTGATCATTTTGATGTGTTTCGAGTGTTTTCGGATGATTTTGCGAGTTTATTTTGTACAAAATGATGAGTATTTAGACACTCATCAATCCCCCACATCGAGATATTGCTAGTCCCTAGCAATGATTTGAGAAAACATAATGGATTTTAATCTCTTTACCAAAAGCCATTACTTCGGAGTAGCCAAATGTTTCGGTTCAAGTAAGAACCATGGTACATCGATAACCATGTGATTTTGAGCAAATCACCGACTTTCAATGATTTGATTTGTCTTTACCGGAAGCCGTACCCTACGGACTAGCCAACTCTTAGATAAATTATCAATATTATCTTTGGTGAGTGATTACCAATTATGGATTTTCCATCGCCTTTACCACAAGCCATAAACTCATGGGCTAGCCAACTCTTCACTTTTAAGATATGGTGAATGAATACCATACAATTTTGGGCAAATTGCAAGCCATATAAACGGATTTGAGAAATCTTTACCAAGAGCCGTTTGCTCTGGATTAGCCAATCCTTTTGTTTATCAAACATGGCGGATGATAACCAAATGAGAAAGTGTAAAACACTTACTCCAAAAAAATTTTGGCCAAAACGGGAATTGAGTATAATTATATGATAAAATTCGTGAGAATCCCCACACTTAGAAATGAATATTGCCCTCAATATTCAAAGTACCGCGGTTATGCCGAAACAAAGAACGTAAAAGGGAAATACTACTACCATTATTTAGAAAGAAGATTTTTTTTTTTTTTTTGAAACATGTGGGCAACCCCCACACTAGGGTGGTAGAAAGAGGTGAGAAGAGCGAAATATGGGTGAAAACCCATATGGCGAACTCTTGTTTTTGATTCCCGAGTCGCTAGCTTGACTCGACCCGTATTCATTTGTTCATGGGGAAAGTAACGTGGAAAACCAATCTCGATCGGACTTTCGCTCACAATGTTAATAAACATATGAACATCGAAAGTTCCACACCAACGAGATATAACCGCGGTATTGTTTAATAGTAGAAACTATAAAGGATGATACGGGGTCAAAGATGGTGTCCTCATTCCGAAAGAGAAAAGGAAAAGAGCAACCACACCATCGTGAAGAATGGAATAAAGACGTACATGAGAATGCATGTCCATTCCTCGCAGAGAAGTAAATCACCGTTTTACATCTTTAAGCTTAAACGTGAAGCTTAGATGGTGATTGTCAAGAAGATGTCCGCGAGGAGGGTGGGAAACGGTTCTTCAATTATGATTCTCCGAAAAAGGATGTCTCCTCCGGATCAAGGTAAGTGTTATCAATTCCGTTGGAATTGACTCATCACTAAGAAATGCATCGACTTCATTCCAAAGTTGTCATCTTCCTCATCGGGAGTGAGAGAAGGGATGGAAGAGTCGGGAATAAGACTAGAAGATGATGGATCATTTTGAGCAATTCATCAATGGGAAGAATGTCTCCATTTGGATCACAAACATCATCATCCAACTCGGATGAAACCAAGAGAGTTTGGTTTCATCCACGAGTTAACAAACTCGATGCGACAAACCGATTCGGAGGTGGGACAAGTGGTGTGCTCTTAGAGCTAGCAGTTTCCACCACTTCCGATGAAGTCTCCGATTCTAGATCATCGTCATCATCAAGAACACTCTTGACATCCCCGTACGACTTTCAAACCATTTGCTTGAACCGGGGTAATTTTCAAAGCTTTGAGCTCAAGACGCGTTTTGGTGAACACTCTTAACCGTGAAATTTGAGAGTGTTGCATTGATTCTTTCGATTTTTGATCAATTGTGGCAACACTCTTTTGTATAGAGGTTTGGAGTCTTGGTTAATATTTAACGTGATCTCTTCGTTGTCAACCCGTATGGTCAACTCTTCACAAACACATCAATCGAGCACGACTCGTTCTTAAGAAAGCTCTCCCAAGATGAGGGAACTCTAGGATCCGCATCAAGTCTACTACAACAAAGTCGGCATGAAATGAAATTTTCCCACTTTCATCACGACATCCCGGCTATCCCAAGTGGACGAGTTACGGTGACGGTCCGCTAGCTCGAGTGTCATACGAGTGGATGAAAGGTCGGGAAGAGACAATTTCTTCCATACCGAGAGAGGCATGAGGTTAATGCTAGCGCCAAGATCGCCAAGGCGGAGCATTGAAACATCCCCAAGAAATCACACGGATTAAGAACCGGCCGGGGTCTTCAAGCTTTCGGGAAGCTTATTAAGAATGGCACGAGCATTGCTCATTGAGAGGAGTTTTAGCCATCTCGATAGCTTGTCTTTGTTGGTGAGTAAGCCTTTAGCGTGGATGCAAATTTAGGCATTAGAACGAGAGCATCAACGAAGCTTATATCAAAGTGAAGCTCATTGAAGATTTGGAAAAATTTTTCCATTTGCTCTTTGTTTTGTCTTTGAGCTTCTTATCATTCATTCTTGATGGGTATGGAAGTCGACTAGACTTTTGAGCCGGATGGAAGTGTTTTCGCTCAAGATTTTCTTCGAACTTGGGTTCCGGACTTGAAGGTTGGACTACCGAAGGTGGGACGTGTCTTGATGCCGTGGGCTTGAATAATGCACCTTGTCCGTTGTCTCCTTGGTAAATTGACTAAATGCCACGGGAGGAGGGGCATAGGAGTCTTAGGTCCATTGTGCGTCTTACCACTACGAGTGGTGACGGCTTTCAACTCGGCATTAGGATTGGGAATAGTATTGCTTGGGAGTCCTCCAGAAGATGGCGAAGCTTTGTTCATATTCATGTTCATGAAACTGCTCATCATATTCTTTAACTCATTTGTCTGCCCAGGACATGGTGGTATCAATTTCCTTTTAAGCTCAACTCTCATGTTATTGATCTGAGTTTGCATTGAACGCATGTTTGACTCAGTCATTTTCATGAAGTCATTTGGCATGGGAGCTTGAGGAGGTGGTTGATAACTTTGATGATTAGGAGCTTGATAAGGTTGGTTGAAATTGTTCCGGTTTTGATTGAAATTTTGAGAGTTATTGAAATTTTGTCCTTGATTTGGAACAAAGCGATTTTGATTGCCTTGGTTTTGATTGCCATGGTTTTGATTGCCATGGTTTTGCACAGGAGGAAAACCAGGTGGTGTCATACCGCTAGGTGCACGGTAGTGAGGATCACTTGTGGTCGGTATTGATTGTGGTTTACCAAGCTACGGAGCTTGGTAAAGGAAGCATCGGTTGCTTGACAATCATAATACGCGTGTGGACCACTACAAGTTTCACACACCTTGTTTATGGCTTTGATTGGTTCCGCTTATGAATTTCGCTTTTGATTTCCTTTACCTCTTTTATCATACAATGGATGATGTCCGTTAGAGCGGCTAACTCGGAAGAGTTACCGGATGAAGAAGGTGAGTGTTCGAACATTGACTTTGTTGCAGAAATAGGAACTTTGATTTTGCTCGCAAATCTCAATCACATCTTTAGGTTTACGATTCAAGATATTGCCGCTTGCGAGCTGCGTTCAGGAATCTTGATCATTACCGCTCAACCCATTGTAAAAGATATTGACTTGTTGAAGCTCGTGAATTCATGATGGGGCATTTCACGAGGAGATCTTTGAATCTCTCCCATGCCTCTCCAAAATTTTCATCGAAATTTTGACGAAATCGTAAATTTCATTTTAAGATTAGTCGTCTTTGATGGAGGAAAGAAATAGTTGACAAACTTTTGAACAAGATCCTCCCAAGTTTCGATAGATCGAGGGGTTCTTTTTCCACCAAACCGGCCGTCCCTCAAGAGAGAATGGAAAAAGCATCAACTTGATGACTTTTGTGGCACATCCTTGAAATTGATAGTTGAAGTCAACTTGTTAAACCAACGGATGTGTGCATACGGGTCTTCTCGATCGGACCGCGGAATTGATTGTAGACACAAGTGTGATCAAATGTGTCTTCAATTCAAGTGATCGAGTTGATTACGGGTAAAACGATGGCATCTCCATAACCCTCGGTGGGTGCTGGAGCATTTCCGCCATAGTACGTTCATCTCGCCATATTGTTGCTTGAAATAGTACGAATCTCGGGTTCGACTATTTGGGCAAAGACGCTCACGAACGTCTTCTTGAATTTCGCTAGATCACGCAAAGGACTCAATGATCTAGAAGAACGAGTGCGATGCACTAGAGATAACTCTAAGGGATCTCGAGTTAAGAAGAGAAATGGGAATTATGAAAATCTTTCGATGAGAATGAGAATTATGAAGACGTTTTATAAAAATGGGGTGAGGAGAATCTTTATGGGTTTTCCGCTTCAAACGTCGATATCACAACAAAATCAATTAACACAAAATCGAGGCAAAACAACAAATGAACTTAACCAATAATCCAAGATAAATGGCTTCTTTGAAAAGGTACACCAATCACAAGGACACAAAGGCAAGTTTTAAATCTTTAGTTCGGGAACTTATTATGGTCGCACCCTCGGTTAGGTAGTGCACCGCCTTGGTTTCGGTGGTAATCTTTTATGTTGTTATTATTAAAGAAAACGCGAATCTTTTTGTATTTTTATTATTTGATACATATATAGAAACAAAAGGAAAATATTTTTGTGTTTTATACGTTTTGGATGTTTTGGGTTTTGGATTTTTAGAAGAAAATATGGATATATATATATATAGAGATGGATGATATAAACAAATGAGTGAGGATTCAAACAACTAATCGCTAAACGTAGGACAATTAGCACTGACTCCGCGTGGCGTAAAAATTTGATCACAAGAAACCGTCAAGTCTAATCACGAACCGGTCACTTGTGAATGACCACCGTAATGACTTAAAACAGCTCGAACACAAATGCAATGAAGATCTGAGGAGTATAGGGTCTCCCCGGGTCGTTATGTCCCAGCGAGTTGTGCAATTGATTATCAAACGTTTAGTGATCGAGGAATTTGAACGGGAAAAGGATATGGGAATGATTATAACTACGGAAAAAGCCAACGGCTTAAATGCAAATTAAAGAAAATTAAAAAGATAAAACCTATTAAATAAACGCTATCACTATATTTAAAATGATGAACGTTTAAAACTAAAAACTTACGTTTAAATACAAATAACGTAAACGTACAAAATAAAAAGTGAAATCTAAGAAATAAAAGTCCTAAAAATATGAAAAATACATTTTTACAATCCTAATGATATAAGAAAATTTTTAGAAAAAGAAAATTATTTTTACAACTATTTAATTAATTATTATTGATTAAAAACTAATTTTAACTATTTAAAAATAACCTAAAATGCAAGAAATTAGGAAATAAGGCTAGAAAAATAAAATTAAGACTTAGAAAAGTCTAAAATAACAAACTAGAATTTTCAAAACTATTTTTGTATTTTTCTGATTATTTTTCTATTTTCTAGGAATTTTAAACTATTAAAACTACTTAAATTGCTAAAATTACAAAATAAACTATGAAAATATGGAAAATTATTTTTTTTACTTCTTATATTTATCTAAACTTAATAAAATTGAAAAATTATTTTTTTGAACCTTTTCTTAATTTTTTGTATTAAATCCTATTTAAAAAGTACTAAAAAGTGATTTAAATTAAGAAAAATAGCAAACAAGCTTAGAAAAATCTGAAAATTTCAGGAAAAGTCTAAAATAATATTAGGAAGATATAAAAAATGGAAAAACAGGTGCTTGTGTGTGGAATTTTGAAACTGCTATGGAAGTGCTTATAGAAATAAGCACTTGATTAAGCAAAAGAGCACCAAAGGCTACCAAACTGATAAGGAGGCTATAATAAGCTAAAATGACCAAAATGCAACTAAAAACAACAAGTTCTAACCACTGGATTGCAAGTCTAATCAGATTTGATATAATGAACTTATAAGCTAATGACAGATTTAGGTGCCCACTTTAAGCTTATGCACAAGCTTCACAATAAGCTCAATGGGAAAAATACCAATTGGAACTTGGAAAAGACCTGTTTGAGAGTATTTAAACCAAAAATCAGACTATGATAAGCTCTTTTGAGCTCTGTGCACCAACTGCAAGAACTGAGAAAAAGCTAAGTGTCAACTGACCCATGGAGCAGGGCATAAAGGGCCTAAAAGAGGAGCCTGTTTGAAGCTTATAAAATTTTGACAAAAATCAGTAAAAATAGTAATAACAAACTAGACCAAGAGAAGTTTTTGAAACACCAAATCTTACTGAATTTGACCCAAAAATGAATCAAGGAAAAATCCTTGCAGTTGGCTGAAAAACAGGTTTTTCACCTTTTTTGACTTTTGAAGATTTTTAAGAACTTTGACCAAAATGTATTTTGGATCCAATTTTAAGACTGATATTGATGTTATTGATTGAAATGGAACCTCTGCAAGCTTTGTTTAACACTTTTGAACACAAAACAAAAGATTGGATTTCCAAAAATTCAACAGGTTAACTGTTTGAGACAGTTAAAGTGAATTTTGACTTTAGGTGTATTATGTGTACAAACCGAGATGTAAATACTCAAATAAGCTACACAAACTTGAACCAACAAATATTATCTCTTGAGCAAGCCTTAAGGGCGTTTAAACTACAAATCCAAACACTCCTTATTGCAATCATATGAAGATTTAAGGAGCAAATCACTGAACCAACATACTTTAATGATCAATCTAAGTTCAAATAACCTAAGTACAGCTAATCAAACAAGATTGAGCTTATTCTAACTACAAAGACAGAACATGCATATAAAACTATAAAATAACTTACAAGTAGTCCATAGCCACAATGGCCTGAAACAACTTCCCAAGGAACAACTATCCTACTTAAACCAACCCACTGGAATCTAAATCAACCCCTGTCCAACTGCATCAACCCAGTTCCAACTCCATTGCCATTTTTAGCACCTGTTTGACTTTAGTTGACCAAGAACCAAAATGGTTTGAAACTTGACTATAAGCTTATATAAAGCTATAACCAGCTTCTATAAGCTTATATAAACTTGAAAAGAAGCATTATGAAGCTTAAACACAAGACTTTGAGAATAAAAATTGCAACAGTGGACTTTAACAATATGAAATGATCATATAACTGAAATTGGAACTTGAAACTGATTTATATTAATCAAACAACTTAGGATAGTACAATTTAACAAAATTAAACAGTCTTACAACTTAAATAAAACTTTTAAACTAAAAACGACATTTAACTAAATTTTATAAAACTAAAAACTGCCTCTCTCTTCTTCTTTTGCCTTTCTTTTATACCCAAATGCATTCTCTCTCTGCTCTGATGAAATCCCACCAATCCCAGCCATTGGATGGCTTATAATTGATCTTGACCATTCAAAACGATTTTTGGCGCCAAAATGGTTATCTGCCAAATGGGGTTGAGTGGGGGAATGGGAAAGCTTTTATGAGCAGCGGTTGAGATGGTGGACTTTGGCGGGTGACTTTTGACCGAGATTGACCGGATATAATAACCAAGGGTCCAAAATGTATTATGACAGGGGTCACAATGTTAAGACAGGGTCCAAATGGGAAAAGGGTTTTAAACTTCAAGGACTAAAGGTGTAAATTCGAAATTGCAAGGACTTGAAGCGCCAATCTTGCAAAGATGTTCCAAGGACTTAAAGTGACAATCTTCAAAGTATAAGGACCAAAATTGCCATTTTGCAATTTTCAGGCCATTTCGCCAATTTTCAAAGTTGAAGGACCATTTTGTAATTTTCTCAAACTTTTGATATTTTTCACCAAAGGACTAAATTTGACAACTTATGATTTAAAAGGACCTTTGGTGACTTTACTTTTGAAATTATGTGCTCAGGATTGTTTTGACAACTTTTGAAACTTGGGGATGAAACGCAATTTTGCAAATTTGATATGTTTTCATCCGATTTTGATATTTTTGCATTTAAAACACATAAAACACTGATTTGTGATATTTTGATCATTTTGATGTGTTTCTGAGTGTTTTCAGATGATTTTGCAGTTTATTTTGTACAAAAATGATGAGTATTTAGACACTCATCAGAGACCATGAAATAAAATGTGACACACTATTTTATTTAACCCCCACCATACTCTAAGTTGTAAAGTAATATCACTAAAACTATACAACCTCAACATAATATCCAACAATCCCCCACCATGTTGGATAGTTTTCTACTACTCTGATAAGTCATGTGGCAAAGTGTCACGAAGATTAAACCTTGCATTATATAAGTAGGCAAATTAATTGAAGTCGATTCAATGGTGTCCAAAGGAATTAAACCAAGAACCTTGTGACTTCAATAGCATACTTATACACATTTCCTATCATGACCATTGTTTCCTCACTGAGCGCAAATATGGCCATGCGCTTAAATCCTGTTTCATGACCCTCTAAAAGAGAAACCATCACTCTTCATTCAAGGCGGCACCACCTCTAGATCATATAGGCAAAGCTTTTAACATCTTCGTTGCTAAGGTGACTCTAAGACTTTGTTAAGAGGATATCTCATCCTAATTCGGCAACGCCGTGCTATCTTTGTTATACATGGGTCAATTGATTGATAGCACCTTCTATATATTAGTGACTTTGTTATTACCCATTAAACTCGTGTTGTAGGAGCACTACAATCAAGTCGGGTTTCCATCACTAACCGATTCTCAATGGTTTCAGACCCATGCCTCTAGCAACTCTCAATAAGTCTCTCGTCAGAGGCTTATTGGAGATATCTGACAAGTCTACGCAACACTTGTCGGTCACAAAACACTCACCAAGTCTCTCGTCAGAGACTTAGTAGTGTCAAATTAAAGTCAAATTTCTATATCACTTGACAAACATATCACTAATGGCCATTCTGAAATATTTGTGTATACGTTCCATCACCGCGTACTTTTGAGGTATTACATCTTATTCACATAACCTCTTCAATTGCCACAACAAGGCAATAATTTCAGCTTAGGTTCAACTTCCTACACGGAGTGAAAGCACTTCAAGAAGTTCAGCTTCCTACACGAAGCGAAAGCACATATCTGTTTCTAGCACACCATAGAACAAGTCACCATGTTAATTAATACAACATAATCAGAATTATACATCGGTATAACTTGATTACAACAAGGCACTCGTAGCCACAAAATATTGTAGAACACATTAAATACCTCCCACCACTTGGCAGCTACTACTCGAATAGAAATCACAACAATGGGAAAAATCACACTCCTACATGAATGAGTATTCCATGTATCTCAGAATATTTGAGTGAACCAGCTCTAGCAACTTTACAAACTGTTTAGTAGCAAATTTGCAAACTGTTTACTTCATATTTTATCACCAAAAGTTATAACAAGTGTTTTCTTCATTTCTCAATGCTAATACAATTGTTTATTTAAGCGACAAAACATTTTCTTAAAAGAACTAGACGATCTTACAAAAGTAAAACATAATATACTCTTTTCTTAGATTAAGCGATAGCCACAATGCTAAGGCCGAAAATTTGCTAGATGCTACATGGTTCTCACATATCAAATATATTCTCGAGTGAACCACAATAATAAAGTTTCTTCTTAAACTTCAACATTATAAAGTTACCACACTTGTTAACATATTTGTTAATGACAATTTCCAATATAAATGCCAATGTTCAAAACAACGTATATAGAAAATTAGAGCTTTATAACTACTGCCAATAATGTGTTCATGTGTTGGCCTGCTTTCACGGATTTGCATACTTCCAAACCTTCACATATAGTATTTTACTGACCGTTCAATCACAAGCGTGTCAATCCTAATATGATATATGTATACAGAAACACATGAGGCACAAGCAACTTTTAGTTATTGTTGTCACTTATGAACCAACATGTTCATAATATACACTATAAAATTCCCCACCATAAAGTTCTATCTGATTAAAACCCCCACCATATGGCTTCATATTGATAATAAAATCAACAACCTCATATGTAGTTATCATTTATCTCAACTCTATATCTCAATTTTAAAACACATTTTATCAAAATGCAATTTGCAGATTCTTAATTAAACAAATACGTACATAACTGAATTTACAAATATGTCTATTTTATAAATATCACAAGCGTTAAACACCTTTTAAGATTGATGAATATAAAAGTATCATATTGTTGTACCAACTCGTGCAACAAGATAACAACACAAGAATTGATAATCAAGTAGTAAAGATACCTCATCAACAAACACGAAATAGGCTCATATAGAAGCAAGGTACGTCACCGAGGACTGCGGGTACGTTATACAGGCCCGAACAACAACCAAGCCAAGTACCTTAATTGTTGCACTTATTAAGCTTAAAGATTGTTGTTTAAGTTAGGTAAATGCAGCAACAATAATGGCACTCTAACAATGACGAACTAACAGCCCAAATAATTACGAACTATAACCCGAATAGCACCCGAAAAACCACTTCAAACAGTAACAATGAACCTGCAACAAAATAACAAAAAAGAACAGAAACTACATGGAATGACTCCTGTCCTTTAAGCTTAATACGAACTCGTATATTTTTTGCGAGTCTACAATCATACAAGCCCCAGGATTTGATGCAGCCAACACGTGTTTATTCGGCAGCAACCGAGTCAACACAAAACATTGGCGGTAGCAGAATTCACGATGGGGGAGTATGGTTTTGTGGAAGAGTTTTACTTGTATTTTTTGGTCTATCTTCTGAGAAGAGAAGTCCATCTATTTATATCCAAAAAATAGTTAATAGTTGGTAACCCACGTACCATTTACTTCTACCTTTTGCTGCATGAAAACTAGTGGAATTATTCATGGTTCATGGTATCATGGAGGAGATTAATTAGGAGAAAATAAAGGTAAGACATGGGAGACAAGTCTTCTTTACTACTCTAATTAAAATCATACTTATCATACCATGAGACCATGAAATAAAATGTGACACACTATTTTATTTAACCCCCACCATACTCTAAGTTGTAAAGTAATATCACTAAAACTATACAACCTCAACATAATATCCAACAATAAGTGTAAAAAAAAATTGTAAAACAATAGATTTTTCACACTTACAGTTATATCAAATAAACGTTCACACTTTTAAGTGTGAAAAATTATAAGATTTCTCCACACTTCTAAATACAGATGTTATTTATTACACCCAAAATTTTCACACTTTGAATAAATGTGAAGAATGTTTGGGTCTCCACACTTTTATAAAATATAAAGAATTTGGGTACACGCCTATAAGTGTGGACATTTCTTAGATATATCCCCACTTAAAGCGTGAATTTTTTTTTGACACTACTATAAATGTGTAAAATTTATTGTTTTACAATTTTTTTTTACACTTATCAATGTAACCAATTTTACACATTATTAAGTGTTAATAATTTAATAAAATTAAATTTTACACATTTTTAAAAATGTGAAGAAAAAAACTGTGTACATTAAACCAATTTTTTGTAATGTACTTACCATAACATAAAATCACAAAAAAGTGTGCTTCCCGCCATATCCTTTGCTTTTTATATTACTTCACCTTCAATCCATGCTATTATTATGGTCTTGGCCGCAAAATAGCAATGTAGTTTCACTGCTCAGGTGAGAACGTACAAACTTAAAAGTTTGTTATAAAACTAGAACAATTTTTAATTCATGTACACAGGTGAGTCATGTAAAATTAAACCCATCCAAAACTTTTTATGCGTTTATGTAAATTTAAATTAGGAAAAAATTGATAATTTGCATGTATTTGAATCGCAGTCAATTGAGTCACAGATAATTTGCCTGGTTAATAACGTACCTTTTCAATATGAATAATTTGCTGATCAACACGTCACAAAATTATCCATAATGAGACGAAATTCGAAGCTAGGTTATTCATATTGATATTTGATAATGTTAGTCATTAAAAATGAAACATGTGTGTTTAGTAAGCTGTTAGCGGTATCAATTAGCAGTAACCAGTTAGCAATAGGAGTTAGGTTTAATTTATAAAAGTGTTGGTAGAGTACTAGAGTAGCTATAGCTGTAATTTTAATGTGTAAAATAACGTAACGCTAAATGCTTATTCAAAGAGCATAAAAAAATTAGCGTTTTTATAATTTTATAAATGCTATATGCTTTCTTCCAAACAAACTTTTTAATAATAATGCTAAATGCTAAATGTTAAATGTTAATTGCTTAAAAATGCTCTTAAACAGTGTCTACCAAACTCACCTCTACCAAACTCACCTTAGACTTGGTTTGTGTGTAAACAATGTAATGTCCAATTTAAAGTAACTTATAGGCTCAAATGAAATAAATGTGAATATTGATTGTTAAAGTGAGAATTCTTTCAAAAGCTATATTCGCATTTGTATAAAGGAATATGCCTTGACAATATTCGTATATTATCAAATGTCCACATTATATATTTATTCTAGATAGAAGTTTTAACTACGCAATTTTTTATTGGGCCAAATCATGGTTTTAAAAGATTCCTAAAGACGGTTTAGTTATACCGTCACGCCGTCTTATGTCACATCTTTTTGTAAACTTGATATATATAAAATATAATATAAATTTTTTCATATTTTATGCCGTCTTATATCACGTTTTCTAAACGTAAAAGCTTCGCCTTGCCCGCAAAATATAAAGTTTGGTCATGCCATCACGCACCGCCTATTTATAACCTTTGGGCCAAATTGATAAATCTTAGCTATAAAGATACATGTTAGCGATAGGTAAAACATGTGACTTTCAAAAATATATATTTAATTTCTCGTAAGTTGATTTATTTAAAATGAATCAGTCTATTAATAATTTTGTTATGGCAATCAAATCACAAAGACAACAATTAATAGGCAAAAAAAAACTATATTATTTTGACTTGTACTTCTGCTCAAACAAAAAGGATTTGTTAGAGTTCGGCACTGTTTGAATTTGACTTAATTGACTTAATACGAAAAAACTAAATTCATTAAGTCATATGAAACTGTTTATTTGTGACTTAATAGAGAAACAAAGTTGAGATCAATATAGAACTCAAATTATCGATTCAATAAACAATGCTAAAAAAAAAAAAAAAAAAAAACCTACTACTTTCTACCTCTTTTTTAAGATTAAAAAATTTTGCAAACGGTAAAACGTTAAATGAAAAAAATACACCATCGCGACGAGTATTTTTTTATCTTTTAGTAGACAGGCATTTCGATATAATTTCGCCGAACTTTTTTTTCAATTTTTTTTAGTTAAGTGAAAAAAGTACACCATCACGATGAGTATTTTTTTATCTTTCAGTAGACGGGCATTTCGATATAATTTCGACGGGCACTTCGATATAATTTTTTTTTATCTTTCATTATACGGGCACTTCGATACAATTCACATGTAATTTTTTCAGACGTACTTGGAAAAAAAATCGTTGAAAGTATATTGAAGTGCCAGTATATAAGAAGATGATTTAATTCTCGTCGAGATGGTATAATTTGTTTTACGTAACGATTAACGGTTTGGGAGATATTTAATTTTAAAGAAAAAGTGAAAGTTTATTTTTATTTTCTTGTTTTAATAAAAAAAATGAATGACTATAATTGGTTCATTTGATCTTTAGAATATATTTGATCTACACTAAAAATTTTTTCTATAAAAACATTACTAAAAATATTAAGTAATAAAACTAAGAATGTGCATTAAGTCATCTTAATTAAAGATGACTTGCCGGTTACTGTTATCGAATGGTCGACCAACAGTAAAACCAACAATTCAAAAACTAGCATATGGTAAACAATGATAAATTTTACGACTTGTTTAAAACCTAAAATGAATAGAGCCTTAATACATATTAAGAAATTGAAAAAGAAAACAACTCATAGGCATACAAATAGTATAAGGTAAGAAAAAAAGCTATAAATTCATAACGTATTTTATAAAAAAACTTATTTCTACTTCACTTATTTTTTTTTTGTGTGGGTATCTCGGGTGCCCGACTCGACATTGTGAAAAGACTAATCCTGGCGACTACCTTTTGGATGCCCGAGTCGGCGCAGTGAGCCTCCGTGGCCGATGGAGGATTAATTTTCTCCCGGGGTTCGAACCCAAGACCTCAAGCACTTTCGTCCCAAGAGGCTAAGCTCTTCTGCATGGGGTCATTGGTTATTTCTTACTTATTGTCATGTCATAACCGTTTCATTTTATTAGGTTATTTTACGTCCGTTTTATCCGTTTTAGTAAATCGTCCATTTTATCCATTTTATTTTAATATGTCCGGATAAAAGCAGATAAAAACGGATAAAAGCTGTTTTGACATCCGTTTTATCCGGATGATTAAAATGAAACGGATAAAATGGACGATTCTTAAAACGGATAAAAACAGACAGAAAATAGCTGAATAAAATGAAAACGGTTATGTATTATGACAATAAGTGAAGTAGATAGAGCATAATATTTTTTTGTAAAGTACGTAGCTTTTTCCCTATAAGGTATTCATTTTCAGTTTTAAATTTAGTAGAAAACTTGCTTGGTTTGTTTTAGACCAAGTCTTTTCAAATATTAGTTCTGGCTGAGTACATGTACATACGAAGTATTATTTTTTCGATATTGGTCATCTTAACACCGAAACTAGGTTAGACTTGCACAATCAGTTCCAATAAAGTCATCTTACATAAAATTAATCAGTCAAATAGTTCAAGTAAACGTGAATGAAGACATGCATCACTCTAGACAAGCCTAAACTAAATCATATGATAGCTCACTCATTAATCGTGATGTTATAGAATGCATCATCTCATATACGAGGTTCGTATTATTATAATTGTGGGACCCGTAACCGTTATAGTATACCTTTCAAGTCAATGCGAATATATTGAGGTGTAAGGGGGTCCAAACGAATGTTTGATGCTGCTATACTATGCAAGTTCTTGAAAGCTAGGCAAGGTTACGCCTGGTGATAGCTATACGCTGCAAGGTTCAAGCAAGCTTCTGCAATTGACTTGTCTTGGTCGAGTATTTGAGAATCAGTTGAAGGATTTTGCTGTTGATTATGTACAAATTAGTTTAAAAGAGGCTTAATATATGATTAACTGAAGAAATAGAAACAAAACTGACACAGATGCTATACCATTGCCCAGCACTATCTCATTAAAAGTCTAACGAAAATACTTTGCAAGTTATGATAACGTAAAAGGGCAACCCTAGTGTAATTAGGAAGTTTAGGTTATGGGTCAAAATGAGAGTGGTTTGAAGAAAGTATTTTGTTGATGCTTATAACTAACTAAATTATGCAGTTGAAAAGTAAGTCAAGTGTTTTGTAACAATTTTTACACCCACATTTTTTATAATAAAAGGATCAAACTTTCACAAACCGTTTCGTGTCAACTCAACACATACTAAAATGATCTGTTTTGAGTTGAGCCTGTCTTAATCGATTACCTAAGCAACACAACCCATCCAATTTTCAGCCTCTAATAAAAACCAATATGGCAAGTAGAAACTAGTTCCTATAAGCATAAATCTAGTTACCTTGGTACAGAATCCTCTAATGTAACCAACAAGGGCTACTTCCATTGGTTGATCAAAAATTTGTTCATCATTTCCGTTGATAATACAAGCTTGCTGAAATGGAAGATACAAGATCAAGTTAATGTTCATTTTTATTGATATTTCTTTTGAGATAAGGAATTCATATCTAAGAGCTTAAGCCGAAAGTAATGTACCAAACGTAACATTTGAACAGTAAAGAGCCTCTTGAGAGCATCAACTATGATTGAATCGGGTCAAATTGACCCACAAACACTTGTCTTTTTTCTATTTTGGTAAATAACTAAAAGATAGAGGATTACACAAACTATTATTAATATATCAACCAATGTTTATATTCTTACCCATTGACCCGCTGGCAATAGAAATATAACTGTAATCAGCCCATGTTTGGCAATTAAACCTGGTCACTAGGTTATATTTCTATAAGCATTGCAAATGTTTATATTCTTACAATGTTTCTACTGAAAGAGCCATAGCTACTGTCCCAACTGATGCTGACCACAATCTTAAAACTCTTTTGCGAGTCAAAGTCAACCCATCCGAAAAAGACACCCCAGACTTGACCAGGAAGATCGGATTCTTCATTATCTGAATAATCAACAATATGTCAAAATGTCTGTAATAGATTAAAATGGCGAATGATACAAGTAGAGTAAATATTATACCTGAATTTTCTTTAAGAAATCCATTTTTATATGTTCCCTTCAAATGAATTGTTTCAATTGGCAGTGCTTTCATCACCCCTGCAACCATAACAGGTCAATTTCTCAGAGGTAAACTTAAAAAGTAAATGAGCAAAATGGGTCAAACAGGTTGAAATCTGTCAAAGTTTATTTTAATGCATAGAACTCCTAAATCGAATTTAATTAGAATAAACCAGATTATTATTATTATTACAACACTTATTTTGTGATCATCTTTGACACACTATGTTTAAAAAACATCTAAAACCCCAAGAAAAATGAACTCAACCCAACCGGACCTTTTCTTTTTCGACCCATACCAAGAAACTACATGTTTTCCCATATTACATAACACGCGTGACGAGTTCATTTTTGCTACCTATAGATGTAATGCAGTTGTCTTGTGTAAAAACGGTTTATGACATCATAAGAAAGAAACATACGGTCGTCAAAGGGTGGGAGACCCCATAGCTCTGGCTGAAAATCTAGGAATGAATGAATCACATAATCAGCAATTGAAAATTCATCCGTGTCACTTTGAATAGATGGCACCACAACCACTTGCATACTTGCAGCCTTTCCAGCTTTGATCCCTAACCTGTTCATAAAATTACCTAATGTAATCCATCAATCTCATTCTCATAGCATCTTGTCATGGTTACTAATGGGCAAATAGGTAAACTGCAAAGGAATTTAGTTACATTTTTGTAAACCAAAAACTGAAAGTATAGCATTATCAAGGACCGCATGAGTGTAAATTTTCGCCAATAAAAGTGGAGTAGAAATATTGATCATGAACAATACATCTAACAATGTCGCAAAAAATCATGAGTGGGCCGAGTGGCCACCTCTTGGTCCTTAAAATGTGAGCTACTACTTTATAAAATGCAAACTTAATACAGTTGGAAAATTATATAAAATACAAAACACGAGTACTTTCTACTGCTGGAAAACATAATAAAATTAATCTTTGTAAAGTAAAATGAAGCCAAAACCTCCGTGATTGACTGCAAGTCGACACACCAGAAGATATGGCAGTTATAATATCAGTTAGATTAGGCAGTTATTTTGTGAAGGGTTGTGACTTATGATAAACCGTTTCTTAGAACCAACACACCCCTCCTTCATTGTGTCTGTTAGAATAGTATAAATATGTAGGTTTCTGTAACAAACAAAGCTAACCCTTTTCCTATATTTTACATTAGTTTTATATACAAAGGTTCAACCCCATCTTCTTAGTTTCTATTTATCAATTCTTGAACGATGTTATCATGAATGTTGTTATGATCAATTCGATCCTGGAAAACCCCTCAGAACCTGTAAACATTGGTATCAGAGGTTCATGGGATCAAACAACACCCAAATCATCATGTTTTACAATCATCATTCAAGATCAAAGATGCATTCTCTTATATCACAAAAAAAAAAAAAAAAAAAAAAAGCCGCATACCATGGAAATAATGGATGCCGTTTTAAAGAGAAAAAGAAAAAGGCTTGTTGGTTCTTCCTTTGCTTCAAACCCAAAGTCATGAATATGTACTCAAATTGCTATTATAGCACATAAACGGTGTAGGAAGAAGGCCAAGGGATTTACTTGCCTTGAAGTCATAGAAAAGATCATGAAGATCAGTGACGCACCAAATATTTGAAGACATCAAGAAGAAAGCAAGATTGAAGAAAACATCAAGGAACAAGAAGATTAAAGAAGAATCAAAGATTAATTAGACTAGAAGGGTACCCGCGCAATGCGGCGGCGGGTACCCGATGATAATTTTTGAAGCGAGCAATTTTTTTATTTATTTTAAATCTTCATTATTAGAGGGGGTTATTATATGGTTTAATAAGACTTAAACTTTTTAATTTTACATTAATTTTTAATTTTTCTTTTATAGTAATGTTGTTTGTCTTTAAATTTTAAAACTTTTTATAAGAAGTCCCAAATAGTTTGTTTGTAGTATAGATAGATAATCAAAAGCCGTAAGCAAGCCTAACAAAGAAAAGTTAAAAATTTAAACCACATGAGTAAACCGTTGAGGAAAGTAAATAATTGACTTTACATGTAATGCGTCCACTTTCTCTTTTGCAAACAAAACATTTTTTTCTCATTTCAAAACCTTTTACGTCAAAAGAGTAATTTTGTATTTTCTAACGGTTAGATAACATAAAGTTAAATGTGTAATAAACTTATTTATTGATACACGCATATACAATTCAATACTTTCGGTGGGTTTTGGAAAGAATCAAAATTCACAACCACTTGATAATTATGGCTACTTTACTTACAAAACTTAAACCACAAGGTCCACAACTCTAATTAAAATGGTAAAAGTTTCCAGCCCAACTTCTATGTTTAACACAGAGCCCAAGTCCACTTATAACTATACAATATTTTTTCGGTTAAAACACACCTATCACACTCAACCCTAGCTTTAATACCCTAATCTCCCTTCACTTGAAAAAACGCAGCCACCCTCCTTCTTGCAAAACAAAACATACAAATTCGTCCCTTACAGATCGATGTTTAGTTAGATGTTTCATCTTCTAAAGTTTCATCTTTCGAGAGAGGTTCAAATGGCTTTTCTATCTTTCGTCGGTAGAGTTCTCTTCGTATCCGTGTTCGTCCTATCAGCTGTTCAAGAGTAAGCTCAGAAAACAAAAGTTTCATCTTCAAGATTCTTTAGGGGTCTCGGGTAAGGTTTAGTTATATGTTTTTTTCTTAAACGAAAATTTCTCACAGATCGATGATGAAATCTCTTGTACTCTATGTTTTGAGAACAAGCTTTGTGGGGGTGGGGGCGGTTTAAAGAGAATGTCGAGATCTTTTCATTTTCTTCTTTCAGAAACAAAAGATAAAAAACCACCGAGCGTTAGTGGCCAATTTGGCATATGGCGGTAGCAGATGGTTTAGGGAGAGAAGATGAAAAATGAAATTGTGGTTGTGTTTTGTTAAGTTTGGTGTGTGGGTAGGGAGATTTATATCCCTAGGCTTGTGGTGTTACAGATTTATATCCCAAGAAAAAGAGAATAGCAATTTTGTTATGATTCTTTTTCTTTTAGTTCGGATAAAAAATGAAGTTTTGACTTCCAAATTGGTCAGTGATGATGTTTCGTGTGAAGACCTTCAAGGTCGGTTATCTATGAGCACGAAATAAATCGAGATACAATAGTTTTCGAGTCTTCGGTTTATATACGTAATTTAAGACATTTAATTTTTTTTTCAACTTTAAAGATGTGCATTAATGTGGTTTCTATATTTAGTATGTGTATAAATGTGTTGTATATTATGCATATGTGGTTGTAAGTCTGAATTTTTGGGCTTTAATGTGTTGTACATCATGCGTTAACACTTTCAAGTCTGAAAAGTCTGAAAATTAATTAGGAGAGAGAGTGGTTTTCAACTTTAAAGATGTGCATTAATGTAGTTTCTATATTTAATATGTGTATAAATGTGTTGTGATGATGTACCCTCCGAGTAGCTCGAAGGACACTCCTCCTAGGCGTGTCAAAGCCCTTCCGTACGAAGGCCCAAGTTAGGATTCTGAAATATCCATAGGCGTCAAACCATTCGTTGGTACGAAGGTTACCTAAGGGGAATTCGCCACTCGAGCCTTAAGCCCTTGGGTATGGCCGACGAAGGAACAATGGATAAGGAACCTCGACTTAGTCAAACCCACGATCTCCCTCTCTCTGGCTTCCCGTCAAGTGCGAGAGCGTGGGTCATTAACCCCTGCGGTTACCCACAATCATGGGACGCCCCATGATCTCCGATATTCATGCAAGAGTGCCTCTAACCGTATTTCTTCCACTATAAATGGGTTAGGCGGACGATGGTTTATGGTATGCTCATTTCACACTCATCTCTTTACTTTCACACACTTATACAACCATTACTCATACTTACTCTCGCCGGAGGTGGTTCGCGAGGTCTACCCCGCAATCACTTAACGTAGTGTCTTAGTATTTCTTATTCTCAGGTTACAGGCGAGCCTTGCTGGAACACACACCCCTCATTACTTTGATCCTCATCGAAGCCTGGTAGTGCAATCTTTTGCACACTCATGTTGTATATTATGCATATGTGGTTGTAAGTCTCAATTTTTGGGCTTTAATGTGTTGTACATTATGCTTTAACACTTTCAAGTCTGAAAAGTCTGAAAATTAATTAGGAGAGAGAATGGTTTGTGTATTATAAGTAGTAGTGATTAAAGGGGAATATGTTGGAGAACATAATCAAATTAATCTTTGTAAAGTAAAATGAAGCCAAAACCTCCGTGATTGACTGCAAGTCGACACACCAGAAGATATGGTCGTTATAATATCAGTTAGATTAGGTAGTTATTTTGTGAAGGGTTGTGACTTATGATAAACCGTTTCTTAGAACCAACACCCCCTTCATTGTGTCTGTTAGAATAGTATAAATATGTAGGTTTCTGTAACAAACAAAGCTAACCCGGCCTTTTCCTATATTTTACATCAGTTTTATATACAAGGGTTCAACCCCATCTTCTTAGTTTCTATTTATCAATTCTTGAACGATGTTATCATGAATGTTTTTATGATCAATTCGATCCTGGAAAACCCCTCAGAACCTGTAAACATTGGTATCAGAGCTTCATGGGATCAAACAACACCCAAATCATGTTTTACAATCATCATTCAAGAACAAAGATGCATTCTCTCATATCACAGGAAAAAAAAACGCATACCATGAGAATAATGGATGCCGTTTTAAAGAGAAAAAGAAAAAGGCTTGTTGGTTCTTCATTTGCTTCAAACCAAAAGCCATGAATATGTACTCAAATTGCTATTATAGCATAGAAACGGTGTAGGAAGAAGGCCAAGGGATTTACTTGCCTTGAAGTCACAGAAAAGATCATGAAGATCAGTGACGCACCAAATATTTGAAGACATCAAGAAGAAAGCAAGATTGAAGAAAACATCAAGGAATAAGAAGATTAAAGAAGAATCAAAGATTAATTAGATTAAGGGGGAATATATTGGAAAACATAATCAAATTAATCTTCTTAAAAGTAAAATGAAGCCAAAACCTCCGTGATTGACTGCAAGTCGACACACCGAAGATATGGCGCTTATAATATCGATTAGATTAAGCGATTATTTTGTGAAGGGTTGTGACTTATGATAAACCGTTTCTTAGAACCAACACACCCTCCTTCATTGTGTCTGTTAGAATAGTATAAATATGTAGGTTTCTGTAACAAACAAAGTTAACCCTTTTCCTATATTTTACATCAGTTCTATATACAAGGGTTCAACCCCATCTTCTTAGTTTCTATTTATCAATTCTTAAACGATGTTATCATGAAGGTTGTTATGATCAATTCGATCCTGGAAAACCCCTCAGAACCTGTAAACATCTACCATATTAAGAAAAGTATAAAGAAAAAGATTGACTTACACAGAATCTTCTAGCACAAGACAGCAAGATGGATCCACATCCAGTTTATTTGCAGCTTCCAGGAATCTGATGTTCAGATGATGCAATTTCATAAATTTCACAAAAGTAAATCACATATTAAACCTATATAATTAAGTCTTGTATTGCGTGTAATTTTAATGTTTTGGATCCTCATTACGACCTGTATGGCCAATGTAGTAGTCATATGATGGCAAGAAATCAAGCTATAAAATGTACAAGAAATCATCGTACGACGAGCTTACAGGTCTGGGGACGGCTTTCCTGATTTGACTTGATCACCTCCAAGAATTACTGAAAAGTACTCTTTCCAACCTATTATAACAAAGTGTGACTGAATTTAATAAAAAATCCTTCAAGGACATATAGAGTAAATGCTACTTATGCCACAAATAAACATAATATCTTGTCCCATAACTGAGTTATTGTTCAAAAAGTCTTTATAATAACTAAAGGTGTAAACAGTATGACCTTTTTGGGAAGACAATTTGAAATCTACATTCTTCGTTCGTGAGTTTGAAGCAATTGCAGATGGAACTCCATGTTTTTGGAGATGCTTGATGAGACGATTAACACCAATATGTGGCTTGGCTTGCAACCACCTAATTAAAGAACATTATGTGCAACAAATTATATTCGTTAAAGCATGTAAATATAAAATAGCAGCATTGTAAGTTGTAAGTAGTAACTCAATAAGGATGTTACAGATACTTGTAATCTTATATACTTCCAGTTGTAACTCACCGTTGTATCCGACATTGTTTTAGTTGTAAATGACTTAAATGGGCAAGAAATGTTGCCAGCTGGTGTGATTATGAGGTAACTATTATTATTGACTTTACTTTGTTTGTGAATAAATTAATAAACAATTCATTAATAACATGTTCGAGCAGAAGCCAGATAGAAGACATGCACATTTTTAACAAAAGCAGTAACAATGACACACATTGGTTATGTTTGCAACCAGCTATGCATTATCAATATCTTTGAAGTCTTGGTGATCATATTTGTTGAAATATTCATGTTGGTGTCAAGCTCATATTTGACTTTTAAGTCAAAGGGCTTGTTATGCCAAAATATTCTAATGTTTGTATGTTTGGCTATAGATAGCAGGTTTTTATATCTTGAGGGGTTAAAGTGTATTTCAGCTGATATATAAGTTGGACCTAACCCTTGACTGTGGCATCTTCTCACAAATCGTTTCTCTCATATAAAAGTTGTTCTCTCTTTCTCTCAAGTGTGGTCTGGTATTGTTGGTATTTATTAACTCTGATCATCTTGATCAGTTTTATAGATTGTTAGGTTGTATTGAGGGTTGTAGTGAGGATCTGGTGTATTCATATCTTTGTAGTGAGATAGATAGAACCCTTCTGAAGGGGATTATCTTTGTCTTGTGTATTTGTTTGGTGAGCATACGTTTTGTGGAGTCATCTTCTTGACTATTCAGTTAATAAAAGATTTCACCAAGGGGTGGTTGGCTGGGTGAATTGATTGTGTTGTGGTTGATTTAAGAACATATCTGGTTATTTTAACATGGTATCAGAGCCATGGCTTTGATCTCCGTTGGTTCTTGATATTAGGGTTTCTAGGGTTTGATCTCAAATTTGGGGGTTTCTTGGTTCTTGAGCAATTGGGATCTTGTGAGGTTGTTTTCTTAACGGCCGTAGTGTTAATTGTTGTTTTTAGTGGTGGATCTTGAATTTGTCGATTGGGTTTTTTGAAACCCTAATTGATAAATTTGGGGATCTTGGTTCTGGTGATTCCTGATGGTGTTCTTGGGGTTCTTGGTTGGTTATTGACTTTCTTGACTTGAATCAAGAAGGTTGGTAATCTGGTTTCCATTGCGTATCATCTAAGAAAGGTTTATCTCTCTCTTAATTCTCACGAGTGCTTTAGTTTTTACTGCAAACTCGTGGGTAACTTCTTGACCGCTTCCTTGAAAGGTACGAAACACCGCTCTTCCACAGATAGGTGTAAGGCGGGTGCTTGATGGGGAATTGGGTGTGAGTTTAGTGTTCTTGGTAGTTTTCTTGGTGATAGTATAGTTGTTTGTAGTTTTATTGGTAGTTTTGTTCTGGTATTCTTTAGTATTTGTCTGGTTTTTTTGCTATCTGTTTCTTTTATTTCTTGGTTCATTATGGCTAAAGTTCTCATTAGTTCTTTGGATGCTGGTAATCCTCTCTACTTGCATTCTAGTGATAATTCTAATATTCCTATTGTGCATTTTAAACTCACTTGGATCGATAATTACAAAATGTGGTCTCTTGCTATGAAAATTGCTTTGAAAGGAAAAAATAAAATGGGATTTGTTGATGGTACTTGTGTTAAACCTGTTACTAGTGTTGTTCTCCCAAAGAATGGGAAAGATGTAATGCTATAGTTCTTGGTTGGATTCTTGGGTCTTTGTCATCGAGTTGTATTTAGGACAAGTTTACTCGAAATTGCATCGAAGTTTGGGATGAATTACGAAACTTATGATAAAATTGATGGTTACATTATCTTCAATGTGATTCATAAGACTAACTCTCTTAAGCAAGGTGATTTATCTGTGCCTGATTATTATCATAAATTAAATTCTCTTTGGAGAGAATTTGATACTTTAACATTGTTACCTGCTTGTACTTGTGCTGCTCATGAGGGAATTTTGAAACATAATCAGCTTGTTAGACTTATGCAATTTCTTATGGGCTTAAATGATGTGTATCAACCTATTAGGAGTAATATTCTTTCTAGGGATCCTTTGCTTGATGTTAAATAAGCTTTTAATGTGGTGTCTAGAGAGGAGTCTCATAGAGGACTTCACCCTAGTTCTGGTCCTAATAGTAAGGCTCAACCTGCTGCTTTTGTTGCTAAGACTAATAACAATTCCAACTCTAATAACAATTTTGTTAGGAGAAATGGTAATAGTAACAATAATACTGGTAATAGGGGACCTAATCCTAATCTGGTTTGCAAACATTGTGGTTTAATTGGGCATACTATTGATAGATGTTTTGAGTTGAATGGCTACCCTCCTGGTTTTAAAAAGAATCCTAATCTGTCAAAACAATCTGCTGTTGTCAAAAAGTTTAATGCTAATAATGCAAATGTGTTTCAACCATCTACTACGGTTCTATATTTGGTTCTTTCACTAATGATCAAATGATGAAACTTTTAAGTCTCATTAATGAAAACCTTCGCTAATGGTTCGCAAGTATGGCGGTATATCTCCCACCTTCTTCAATAATAATGTGATGTTTAATCGCATATTGAGAAGTTTTTACGTGCTAAGTCTAGTTACGTGAAATATCATGTTACCTTAGGATGGGTTATTGATTACGGTGCTAATCGACATATAACCGATTCTACCAAGAATATGTTTAATGTTGTTGATATTTCTAGTCTTATGTTAGCTGTTGGTCACCCTAATGGTACTGTTGCTAATATTCTCGCTATTGGTAGTCTTAGACTCACTTACGGTGTTGTTTTGTTTGATGTTCTTGTTGTTCACGAGTATAATGTGAGTCATTATATGTTAATAAGATGATTAAGGACGATAAGTTCTTTGTTGGTTTTGATGAGCATAAATGTTATATCTGAGTTTGAAAGTGGGCAAAGTTGTGGGAATGGTAGTGTTTACGGTGGTTTATATTTGTTTGATGAAACCGATTATGGTGAGTCTAATCTTGCTATGTGTAATTACATCTTTGTTTGTCATGTTTCTAATGAGTTATGGCACCAAAGACTTGGTCATCTGTTGATCAAGTCTTGACTACTTTGGGTAATAAAATTGGTTTTAAAAGGTGAATCATCTTTCTCCTTGTGATGTGTGTCACAAGGCCAAACAAACTAGAAAACCATTTCCTTTAAGTGAACATAAGTCTAAAGCTGTTGGGGATCTTATTCTTTGTGATGTTTGGGGTCCTTATAAGGTTACTAGTAAAGAAGGTTTTAAATATTTCCTAACCTTGGTTGATGATTTTAGTAGAATTTGTTTGGGTTTATCTTTTGAAGTCAAAAGCGAAGTTTGTGATCATATTACAAATTTTATAAAACTTGTCTTTACAGTTTAATAAAAAGTTAAGATCATAAGGTCGATAATGGGATGAATTTGTAAATAGTCAATTATCCACTCTTTTTACGAATTGGGATGATTCATCAAACTTCTTGTGCCTATACTCCTCGAAAAATGGGATTCTTGAGAGGAAACATAGACACCTTCTTAATGTTGCTAGGAGTCTTATGTTTCGTGGGGATTCCTTTGAATATGTGGCTGAATGTGTCTTAAGCTTCTTTGTATATCTTATTAACGAGGCTTCCTCCTCTGTCTTGTGCGGTGCTTCCCTTATTTTTTAGTGTATGGTAAGGATCCTAGTCTCTCATATCGGGTCTTTTGGATGTACGTGTTACTCTCTTGTTTTAAATTCACATGATAAGTTTGGTTCTAAATCGAAAATGTTTTTAATTGGTTTTCAAGTGTGAAAAAGGCTTATAAGTTGTATGGTTTGGATACTATATCATTTTTTATTCAAGAGATGTTACCCTTTATGAAACTGTGTTTCCTTTTAAAATGAAGTTAACAAATGGTTTTCTTAAAGCGCAAATGATTTTGGTAAATCTAATCTTGAATTTAATAATTCTCAACCAAACTTTGATGATAATGGAGTAAACAACTTGAATTTTTTGATGTCCATGGGTGCGAAAGTCCCTATGATGAAGAGGGGACCCTTCAATGAGGAAGGTAGTGGTATGGTACCTTGGATGACGATGGTAACACTTGTTAATGAAGAAGGTGCAACCACAAGAACCCGATAGATGATAATATCACCTCACGAGGGCATAAATCAAAATGTTTTCAATGGTGAGGATCAAAATGTTCAAATGGAAGCACCACCAAGTACTAGGAGGTCTAGCGAACTAGAACTCACTGTTAGGTTTAATGATTTTGTTGTTGGTAGTAATGTGAGGTATGGTCTTGAGAAATATGTGTCTTATTCCAGTCTGTCTAGAGTTAATTTGTGTTTCTCTACTACTCTAAATAAATCTAGTGAACCCAAATCACTTTCTGAGGCCATTCAAAATCCTATGTGGAAAGATGCTATGAATTCTGAAATGGAAGCTTTACATAGGAATAATACTTATGAGATGTGTGAGTTACCAAATGGTAGATTTGCTATTGGTTGCAAGTGGATTTGGAAAATCAAATTCAAATCCATTGGTGAAGTTGATAGATATAAAGCTAGACTTGTTGATAATGGTTATAATCAGAGGGAAGGTATTGATTATGAAGAAACTTTTAGTCCTGTTGTTAAAATGGTGACTGTCAGGTGTCTTATTGCTTTGTCTGTTTCTAATAATTGGCCTTTGTTTCAACTGGATGTTAATAATGCTTTCTTATATGGAGATTTGTATGAAGATGTGTATATGCAATTGCCCCCTGGTTATTATGATAAAAATGAAACTAGAGTTTGTAAATTGAATAAGTCTTTGTATGGTCTAAAACAAGCTCTAGGCGTTGGAATGAAAAACTCACCACTTGCTTTGGTGGAAAATGGTTTTAAACAAAGTCTTAATGATTACTCTTTGTACACTAAAGGCGTGATGGTGTTTTTCTAGCATTATTAGTGTATGTGGATAATATTGTCATCATTGGTAATAATGTTAGTGAGATTGAGAAGTTTAAAAGATTTCTAAATTCAAAGTTTATGATCAAAGATCTTGGTCCTCTGAAATATTTTCTGGGAATTGAAGTTTTAAATTGTGAATCTGGTCTTTGTCTTTCTCAAAGAAAGTACTGTTTGGACTTGTTACTTGAATATGGGTTGTTGGCTTGTAAACCTGCTGCTACTCCTTTGCAACAGAATGTGGTTTTGAGTCATGTTGAGACTGAAAATTATAAATTTCTGTCTAATATGACTGAGTATCAAAAATTGGTTGGAAAGCTTATTTACTTATCTGTTACTAGGCCTGACATTTCTTATGCAGTTCATTGTCTAAGTCAGCATATGCATGCTCCTCTTAACTCTCATTTTACTGCTGCACTTAGAGTTTTGAGATACTTAAAAGCAGGCTCACTGATGCAGTATTCAGTTTGTGTATGGAAAGAGTCTTAATCTGTATCCTTATTCAGATGCAGATTGGGCTAAGTGTCCTATTTCTAGGAAATCAGTTTCTGGTTTTTGTGTTTATTTTAGCAATAATCTGATTTCTTGGAAAAGTAAAAAACAAGCTACTATTTCTAGATCTTCTGCTGAATCTGAGTATAGATGTCTTGCATCTACTACTTGTGAACTTATTTGGATTATAAATTTTTTTAAAGATTTGGGTATAGAAGATTTGTTACCTGCAAGTTTATTTTGTGATAGCAGTTCTACTATTCAGATTGCTGCTAATCCAGTTTTTCATGAAAAAACCAAACACTTTGAGATAGATTTACATCTTGTTAGAGAGAAAGTAGCTTCAGGGGTTATTAAAACCTTGAAGGTTGCTTCTGCTAATAATGTTGCAGATATTTTTACTAAAGGGTTGAGTGTTTCTCAACACAAGTTGTTTTGTGATAAGCTTGGTCTGATAGATTTGTTCAAGCCATGAGCTTGAGAGGGGGTGTTGAAATATTCATGTTGGTGTCAAGCTCATATTTGACTTTTAAGTCAAAGGGCTTGTTATGCCAAAATATTCTAATGTTTGTATGTTTGGCTATTGATAGCAGGTTTTTATATCTTGAGGGGTTAAAGTGTATTTCAGCTGATATATAAGTTGGACCTAACCTTGGTTGTGGCATCTTCTCACAAATCGTTTCTCTCACATAAAAGTTGTTCTCTCTTTCTCTCAAGTGTGGTCTGGTATTGTTGGTATTGATTAACTCTGATCATCTTGATCAGTTTTATAGATTGTTAGGTTGTATTGAGGGTTGTAGTGAGGATCTGGTGTATTCATATCTTTGTAGTGAGATAGATAGAACCCTTCTGAAGGGGATTATCTTTGTCTTGTGTATTTGTTTGGTGAGCATACGTTTTGTGGACTCATCTTCTTGACTATTCAGTTAATAAAAGATTTCACCAAGGGGTGGTTGGCTGAGTGAATTGATTGTGTTGTGGTTGATTTAAGAACATATCTGGTTATTTTAACAATATTACTCTTCGTCCTTTCAAGTCAATTCTTATAAAGGATGAGCTAGTTAACCATACCAATTCGGTCCCGATTCATTAATTTATCAAGCAGGACATATTTTCGTCTTGAGAGAGGTCCACTCTAAGAGCAGGAGGTACGGTGGTGCCAAACTTGGTGCCAACGAGTTTGGCGCACCGTTACCTCTGTCGCGCCAAGAGGCCTCGCGCCAAAAATAACGACCAACTTTTTTTTTTTTTTTTTTTTTTTTTTTTAAATAGCGTTGGAATTTAAACCAAGCGGCTAGTTTTGGGTTTTTGAATTTTGACCTCTTTTTACCACTTTTACCCACTTTCAAATCCTATATAAACCTTATCACTTATACCACTTCACACACACTTCAAATACATCTCAACTTCAATATTTTTCAAGAAAATGAATCCCAACAACACCCCTTGGATCAATCGAATGCTTAACGATCCATCGAACCAAATGATCGGTTCGTCTTCGAATCCGAATCCGAACACCCAACAACACTACTTTCCTTCGTTTTCTCAACAAAACTCATGCGTCAATCCCGACGAATACGCTTTGTTTTCTCAATGGAAAATGCAACAACAACAACAACAAAACGAATCACAACCAAGATCGTCCCACCAATCGTTCCACCTTCTTGACGAAGACGAATCCGAAGAGGACGCGGTCATCCCGACCCCCACGTCCAAAAAAACAAAAATGAAGGAACCGTGAAGGCAAAGAAAACGAAAAAAGCAACCAACAACGAAGAGAAGCGAGACCCAAGAACGATCGCGTAATGCATGGACCGACGAAGAAGAACTACTTTTGGCGCAAACTTACATTCAAGTATCCGAGGATCCAAAAGTCGGTGCGGATCAAGGTAATGAAACGTTTTGGTATAAAGTTTTGGAAGCTTACAACAAGGAAGCAAAAACAAAAGTTTGTAACTCGTACCAAGAACATGCTTCGGAAAGTGGACTCGATGAATCGTTGTGTCGGGAAGTTTAATTCGATTGTGAATGAAACGGTCATTATGAGTGGGAGAACGATATGGATTTCATGGAACGTTGCCACACTTTGTACAAAGCGATATCATGGCGATTTTAAACATTCGTCGGCTTGGAAGTTTTGAAGGACAAGCATAAGTGGAAAAATCCGGACTCAACAAATGCAAGGCGTAATCGTCTTGGGTTCTGGAAGAGGATCCCGAGCATTTTGGACCCGACGCATTGCCAAGGCGGACGGGGTGTACCGGATCGCAAAGAGCCAACGTTCGTCTAACTCGACCGCAAGTTCGGTTCAAACCCGAAATGTTTTCACAAATGATGGAAAAACAATACGAGTTGGGCGAAAAATGAAGCAAGATGTTCTTGAGCGGGAGTCTCGGCGGTCGATTTAATCGAAACTCAAAGGATAGCCGAAGATATGCGGGTGCTATCTATGGACACAAGCACGCTCGATCCGATGAACGCGTCAATCGTGAGGCCCAACAAGCACGGATCCGGGCAAAATATTCACAAGAATAATTATGTTATGTTTTTAAGTTTATTGTTTTTTATTTCTTGTAATGTTTTTTTATGAATAAAGTAATTTTAGGATATATTGTTTTAAATTTTATAAAAAATAAAAATAAAAAATTGAGTTTGGCACCGAAATTGCAGTGCCAACGGATCTTCAGAAATGTGGTGTTAAACAGTTTACAGTGCCAAACTAAAAAGCTGGCGGCGTGGCGGTTTGGCGTGAAAGACCACACTTTTGCACCACTGCACTCAAATCTTTCTAAGACTAAATATTCAAACGTCCTGACGTTATAAGAATTCTAGACATTGTTGTATTTTAATTCACAAAAACAAATGACGAGTTTGTCACCTACAAAACTAGTGGCATTTTCACCTGATATGCATCAAGTATATATCATGACAAGAACCATGATTCTAAAGGTCTCTTCTAAGCACAATTTATGATACGGACCTATAAAATATATGTTGCATCTGAACAACAAGAAAAGGAATGGCGAGTAACTTTAAAACAAATCCCTCAGTCAGTTTTGCATTACAGAATGTGATAAGTTTTTTTGCATCGAGTAGATATGTAGAAAGAGATCTTACTTTTCATAATACATTGGCATGATGCTTTCTGAATATTGTTGAGGTGTAATCGGAAGGTCATAGTCTTTAACGGTTGCAATTGCTGACTCATGGTGTATCATCCCAAACCTCTTCTTTTCCTTCTCCAAATCCACCACTTTACCATATCTAGCAAGAAATTCCTTTAATATTTCTTGTGTAACTAGCTCTGCACACCAAGACAAATGAAGAAGCAAACTTGAAAAGAAATACTATACAAGAATAAGCATTTTCAAGATAAGTAGTTAAGCATTATGCTTAAGGTGCATTACGTCATGATAAGATACATTATGGTGTTTTATTACTGATAGGTATCACAATCACTTATAATCAATGGTACACCTCCACAAAGCCAAAAGGAATGGGCTAACCGAACAAAAACTATTTATTGCGATTCAACTTCAAGTCACAATAACCAGTTTAAACACGTGTATTATTGTGTATAGACCATATCATGAATATCTCAAAAGCACATTATTGGTTGAGCAGAGAAACTAGAATACCTGTGTTCAAAAGGGTACCATCCAAATCGAAAATCACGGCAGAGATACGATGGCCGTTCATGGTGTTCGTGAGGCGGGAGAGATGGTTGATGGGATCAGAAGTAGAACAAAAGTAAACTATTAGTATTGTTTATTATGGAAGATTCGCATTGTGCAAGTGGACAGGATTCTGTTTTGTGGTTCCCGCCATCTATGTTTATGGAAATATGTGATTTTTTAAGTATCTCCATATTAACTACTTGTGTCAACCACGTGTGTTCCATGTGATTAGGCAAAAGCATCATTATCTTATATTTATAATCTGACATCTTAGACCAGGCATAATCCATTGTCCTCACTCCTCTCTTCAACTCGGTCATCCCACCAGGAGATTCGTTCCCCCAGCTACAGCCCCCCTTTTGGACACGTCCTATACGTTAAAAAAAAAAAAAAAAAAAAAAATGTCGGACGAAATAACGACATAGTTGAGCATGTTTTTGTGTGTGGGTGTTTATTTAATTGTTTTTCAGAGGTATGTTATTGGTGGTGTCATCAGTCATCTCCATTACACTAAGTTGGTCATGAAGTTGTTGTAAAGAGAGAAAGCAGTGGTGTCCTCGGTCCCGGGTTGCAATACGGGTAGCCTTAGGACGGTGGTAATAATATTATCACCAACGTGTCTTCCGCCTAGGTGGCCCACCTTCAACGTGTCATCATTAGGGCATCCACAATCAGCTTATGTGGCATGGTGCAATGAAAAGAAGTGTAAGAGAATTAAGTGCTCAAACCCATTGCGGGTTTCCACTTCATCACACGCACAATATATGGTGCTTCCCTGAACACACATCTATTATACACAAATGGTGGGCCCATATGCAATTATTTATTGTTCATTCATTAGTTTTGTACTTATTTCCTTTTTACGTTCACAAATGGTGGGCCCACTAAAAGTTTAATGGATTGAGAGGGATTTTATAAATGAGAGTATAATGTTTATTTGGCACTTTATTAAATTTACAAAATACGTATATAGCATTGAGGATGCTCTTAAAAGAGCCACCCTCCTCGATGCGTCTTGGACCATTTTTAAGGGACCGACTTTTTTTTCTTTAATTTTTTGTGTGTGTATTTTGTAGGGTATATTTGTGTATATTTAGGTGGTAATGTTGATTTTGTTATTACACTATTTAGTGGTGATGTTTGTTGTGGTATTACACTCTTCTAATGGTTGTGTTGGTTGAAGCGAGAGAAGCTGATGTGTAGGGGTGTTCAAAAAATCCGAAAAACCGACGAACCGAGCCGATCCGCTCAATCCGAAACCCTCAAAAAACCGATAACCGAAAAAACCGAAACCGAGAAAAACCGAAACCGGAAAAACCCGCTTATCATGGTTCGGTTTCGGTTTTTACTTTTAGTTATCATGATTCGAACCGAACCGCTTATAATATACATGTAGGTTTCAACAAACCATTCTTAAAAATGTACAAGTATTAACTATCTTATTACATTACTTTTATCGTATAACGCATTTTTACTTACCTAATGTGACCATTTACTAACGTTCATGGATTACATATGATTAAAGTGGTCGTACTTATAAACGTCAAATAAATAATATTAATTATTTTGTTACATATGACAATTTGAATGTTTTTATTACGACGAAACAACATTATTATTACTTAAATCTTTTCAATGTTATTTAATTTTACTACAATTGATATATTACGTTCTAATTTATGTTATTGTTCGTCCGATTCAATTCGATTAATTTTTTAAAATGGTTAACCGTGACCCGAACCGCGGGTAACCTTTCATTCGGTACCGCATGTCCGTTACCGCCTAGTACTGATTCGGTTTCGGATAGTAAAATGAATTACCCGCCCCGCGATGGATAGTTAAAATCTCTAACCGAACCGAACCGAACCGCCCCGTGAACACCCCTGCTGATGTGGTGCTAAATTGACGATCACTATTAACACCAGCCTTACAGATTCCCTGATTTCATCATTGATGAAAATTCATATTGCATTAGGCTATTGATAATGATGACCAACATCGCTACTGCTAATTCAACGTCACGGAATTCAACGTCACGTCAGTTTCTCTTACCACACCTAATATCACCACCAACATAATGTAATAACGCAACCAACATCACCACCAAGACCACCTAAAACACAAATACACCGCCATAAAAACCAAAATCACACAACCACACCTTCCACAAATCGGCAGTGGCGGATACATAATTTTTTAGCATGTGTGGCAAAAAAAAAAAAAAAAAAAAAAAATCTACCTTAGATTTAAACTAATATAAATTAATTAAAGTTTAAAACATCATATAAAATTATAAACCATAGTGTCAAAAATATGACTAAGTAGTTAGCCAATTAGGCTAAACTATTTTTTTTCAAACATATTGGATTTGTTAAATATTGAGCCATATAATTTTAATATTTGAAAGTGCTGTCTAAATGAGCGTCATGCATATATAAAAAGAATAATTGTAACTGAAACTTTACAATTTTAGAGAAAATTTATACTTCACAAGATCAAGCCATATGTGGCTCATGTCACCTGTGGCCATGGGTAAGGTCGATCCACCCCTGCAAGTCGGTCTTCACCACGACCGACTTCTTCATTTTAGCATGAAGGACGCATCTTTGTTGTGTGTCTCTAACAGCGGATGACGCGTCTTTCAGGTGTCACGGAAGCAAAGCACGCGTCTTTGCAAGCTTATTACCACTAGTCTTATGTGTCTTCAAATGGTACAACTTTTATCATGCAACCACTCCGTATGTTTTTGCTCAATATATTTGAAGTATCTACTAATCCATATATATGTTTCGTATTATTTATATTTTCCTTTGGAAACGAGGTGTGAATGAGTCATAGTTAAAAAGTCGTATTACGGTCTTACAGAGGAAATCTAAAACAATAATATAAGGACGTGTCACGTGTAGTATTATTTCCAAACTTTTATATAATGTTGTTTAAATCTTGTTTTGCTCTATTGCACGTTCTAACTGAACATGGAACGTACAACCTTTATACATGCTGACAAAACCGTAAAGATGAACTAGGACTAAAACAACTGAAACTAATCCATAAAAACTAAAATGGACTAGTATAAACCACCAGTATATAGTTCCAGTAATGGCAAATTAACAAACAAGCAATAAGCATGACAGCATAAAAAAAGTTATATTCTACTGAATATGATTATTCCACCCATTAACAAGTAGGCAATAATAAGTCATATAGCACAGATTAATGTTTGAATACTGCACTAAATTTTCAGCAAAAAAATTTAACCTTTGGAAAAGATTAATGGGTACTTACTAGTTCGTCTTGTTTGAATTCACGTAACTTGAACTCAGCATAAAGTATGATCCTTTCATATAATTTGTAATGTCAGGGCGTCAGGCATGTAACATTTTTTTTGTAAATTTTCAAGTCAAATGTAAAGCTAGGAAGTGCTGCGCCCATGATAGCTATATGCTGCTATATCCAAGCAAGCTTCTGCAGTTGACTTGTCTTGGTCGAGTATTTGAGCATCAGTTGCGAGATTTTGCTGTAAATCAGGAACAAAGTTGTTTTGATGAAGCTTATAATATAACTAAATATATAAACTAAACTAGAATGTCATGGATGGTTACCCTTGTGTACCAAGGGTATCAACTATCGGAGGAAATATGGGTGGGTTCTGTAACAGGCCAAAATGTGTTTTTACGGGTCAGCTTGACCCGTAACTAAATATACTATGTTTGTATGCAAGTTATTTTATTAAGATTAAGGCATTGACAATGACTATAAGAATATGTTATTAGAATAACAATATAGTTTACAAGGAAAAAATTATTTCCAAGGCTGAAACCAAATCACAAATTTTTGTAACTTTCGACCCATTTGACCCCTTAGAGATAAATCATACAATCAGAATTGAATTCAAGATCCATTAGAGTAGTAGAGAAACCAATAAGACAAGGAGAGTTTGGTTTTTTCTTTTAGCATAGATCTATAGTTACCATGGTACGGAATCCCCTGATGTAACCAACAAGTGCTACTTCCATTGGCTGATCACAGATTCGCTCAGCGTTTCCATTAAGAAAGCAAGCATGCTGAAATAAAAGCTACAAGTCATCAAGCATGTTTATTTACATTTTCCTATATGTTTCTGATTAAGTAAAAAAACCTTTAAATCTTAAAAATCAGTATATAAAAATGATTTACATCAAATGTAACATCTATGAAAGCCCCTTTAGAACATCACCTCTAGTTGAAGTCCAAAATCATCAAAAGACTATTTGATCTTGTAATCAGCCCATTGACCTAACGTTACCTCTTTAACCATTCTAACCTTTATAAGGTATTGACCGCATTAAATTTATTGACAAGAATCTCATATTTTAATACTAGTACAACTGTACAAGATCATAGGTGAATAGACTAAAACACGTAAGAAGATTGGTCCAACCAGACCCATTTTAATTACCCAACCCATTCATTTTGCCACCTCTACTTTAAGAACAAGAATGCTAGTTCTGTGTATATTAGAGATACAGGCGGCGAAATGGACAAGTGTTTGGTGTCCGCTCAAGTTGGGTTGGGCTAATGAGAAAATCCTTTGTCTGGTAACCTTAACTATTATCAAAATGTGATCTAAATGTCTGATAAACCAACTTGGGAGGTTGATCACGCTTCAATATATTACGAGTGATTTGTAAACCTTTTGGCGTACATCCTTCAAAGAAAACTATCTTATTTACCACCCAAATGATCCTTTTTCACAAAAATCCTTGAATTCCCCCTCTAATTAGTCCTTTACGAGGATCTGCATCATAGTACACTAAATGGGAAAATTA
The DNA here is from genome assembly GCA_022545495.1 of Chrysanthemum lavandulifolium. NCBI lineage: Eukaryota > Viridiplantae > Streptophyta > Magnoliopsida > Asterales > Asteraceae > Chrysanthemum > Chrysanthemum lavandulifolium. The sequence continues at coordinate 219,613,557 of CM040242.1, read as the reverse complement.
AATTTTTGGCAAGTAGAGCATAGTGCCAAAGTGGTTAAAGCAAGAAGCACCATGGTTAATCAGCAATTATCCTAATCCTGCTCATAAAAGCAAATTTTTTAAAATGTTAAGATTCTCACAATGTTTCTCGTGAAAGATCCACGGGTACAGTCCCATCTAGTGCTAACCACGATCTTAATTCTCTCCTGTGATTCGAAATCGGCCCATCCAAAGTATACACCCCAGGCTTGACTAGGAAGATCAGAAGGTCCGTTATCTGAATAATCAATATGCCATAGATAAACAATACTCAAAGTATATAGACAATGAAAAAAAAATACATGTAGGGGATGTGCAAAGGAGGAAATTTCCAACCTGATTATTTAACTTTTACTGGTCAACCGGGTAAACAAAAAAACTAACAGGTCAAAAAAGTCACCAAAACTTCTTTTACTTTATAAAACCTCCTACATAATATACAAAGAAAATGAATAAAATACACCCATTTTGACCTTTAACTCATCACCCAATTACCAACCTATTGTCACTTCGGGCAAGGTGGTTTTATCTTGTAAATAAATGCTTTTATCAAACATACATGTGATAAAAATGGTGAATGTAACAAAGAGAAGTAAACTGTAAACCTGAAATTTCTTGTATAAATCCATTTTTGTATGATCCCTTGAAATGAATGGGTTCAATTGGTAATGCGTTCATCACCCCTGCAACGATATAAAATTAACCTAAATTGTAATTGTCTAAATATTCAGTTGGTGACATGTTTGGTAAAGAAACATACAGTCATCAAACGGTGGGAGTCCGCATAGCTCTGGCTGAAGATCTAGGAGCGAATGCATCACATAATCAGTTATCAAAAATTCATCCGATTCACCTTCAATAGATGGCACTGCCACTACTTTCATATTTGCTGCCTTTCCAGCTTTAACCCCTGTTCTGTTGACATATTTACTGTTAACCCAACCTGGAATCCTAAATAATACCCCTTAACCTGACAAAACTGGGATCTAAACTATGCATTTAGAAAATCTAAACTTTGGAGCACATGTACTATTAGAAAGTTACTAAGGATCTAAGAGTAACACACAGATCACGAATACTAATACCATTCTAAAAGAAGAAAAATGAGCAGGATATACTTACAGAGAATCTTCGATAACAAGACAGCAAGATGCATCCACACCCATTCTGTTTGCCGCTTCCAAAAATCTGTGTTCAAGTGATTTTCAAATATCACGTGATATTTTTAGTTCTTTCTTGAAAATGTAGAGGCACAAAAATTACAATTTACTAAAAATTGTTGTATTACGAGCTTACAGGTCTGGAGCCGGCTTCCCTAATATGACATCATCACTTCCAAGAACTACTGAAAAGTACTCTTTCCAACCTATCATTAAAAAATGTTTATGAGTTTAGTAAAAGAAATATATTGCATAAGTATAAACTTACTGTTACTTTAGCCAGAAATTGATGATAAACTTTTCCACACTAAGAATCAATGAAAGTATCTTAGCTTCTTTTATATGTACTAACACATATACGTTACATATATTTCTGTTTGTTAACAATTACTGTAATAGTTACATTGAATAGCGTCTATGTAAAAATGCAGTTCAAGAAAATAAAAAGTTTTACGTAACGAATAATACGGAATTTGGTTTATAAGTCTTAGAACATTAAAAGTAGAAAAGAATGAATTGACATAACCTTTTTGGGCATTAACTTTGGCTTCTACATGTTTCCTTGCGGAGTTTGAAGCAACTGAAAATGGAATTCCATGCTTACGGAGATGCTTGATGAGGCGATTAACACCAGGAAGTGGTTTGGCCTGCAGCCACCTAAATACACACTTATGGCAATAAGATTTAAAAATGTGATTGCGACATATTTCTTGGTCTAAGGCTTCCGAATAAAAACAAGTAGTTGCCATTAGCCGTTTAACGGGAGGGCCCCCATAGACAAACCTTCCGTCAGTTGGTTTAATATGTATTCTATTTTTTGGATAGAAACTGATCATAACAAAGTTTATATGAAGCATCAGAAATATTTTTTACTATTCTGTGAAATGAAGAGTCCATAGTCTGCACATTTTAATCTATCCATCAAGTAATCGCTTTTAAGGTATTGTAATACAATAAACTAGCAAAATCATGCGTTATGGAATGATATAATCAGAATATGATCGAATTAGCATTGGATTAAAGCTGTAACTTATGAGGTCTTATAGTGAAGACTGTGAAGACTTGAATGATTCAAAATGTAGCATAAATGTTACAGACCTATTAAATTCATATTGCCTTAAAAAATAAGAAAACGGTATCGGGCATAATTTGAAACAAAGACCATATCAAATTCACATTCATTGAATGATAACTTTACCATTAAGTACATAAAACAAAAGGATTCTCACTTTTCATAATACATAGGCATTATTTGTTGGGTGTACTCTTGAGGTGTAATTGGTAGATCATAATCTTCAACAATAGCAATTGCGGACTTATCGTGAGTCATCCCGAGCCTCTTGTTTTCCTTCTCCATATCCACAACCCTCCCATATTTTACAAGAAATTCCTTTAATAAATCCTTTGTAAGTTGCTCTTGATACCACCGAAAATAAAAGACAAAAGTTAAACAAAAATATAACAGACCAAGGTAAGCATTTACAAGCATGAGCCAGTTAAACGAATACACCTAAAGATATTTAAAATGTGTAGTGGTACTCATATATCTATGATTTATAACTTAATGTGAATCCTAAATGCAGCTGATCAAATCAGGGATTAAAATCACATTTTTCAAATATGATTACTTAAAACTGCTTATTGCTTTCTAAATTTAGCAAGTCCAGTATGCAAATCTAGTAATGAATAAAACTGATGGTGGGTAGTTGTAGGATAATACCTGTGTTCAAAAGGGTGCCATCCATATCGAAGATCACCGCGGAGATGCCTTGGCAGTTCATGGTGGTGTGGAGGGTGAAATGGTAAATTGGGTTATTGAAAAAAAGAATTAAAGAAGGATTTTTGAGATGATTCGCATTTGTGCAAGTGGGCAAGATTCTATAATGGAAAGCGAGGATGCTTTCCCGCCATCAATATTTTCCAACATGTGCTTTTATTTTATTTTTGGAAAAATGCATATATATCCCCCCAAAATGAATAATTACATATATATTCTTTTCTGAGTTTTTACGCGCATAATCTGATGGTTTTTATCGTCTTTGGATATATATGCAATTTTGCATTTTTGGAAGGATATATATGCAAAGGGTAAATTACACCGTTCGTCCCTCAAGTTGACCCTGTTTTCACGTTTGGTCCCCCGTTTCGATTCACTGGCGAACGGGGTACCTGAACTTCCAGAACGGTGCGCAAATGGTCCTTGGAGCCCCGTTATGGCTAACGAGCGTTTTCTCTCCTCGTTAGTTGACTAGTCAACTGTTTTTTTCGTCTTTTCACATTTTAATTTTAACGCTTTTGGTCCCTAGGTATATAACGACTCTCACAACCCTATTGGGTCACCTGTTACTGTGCAAACCCGATCATCTTCCTATTGTTACTGTGCAAGCCGATCATTGTCACACACACAACCCTACAACCCTAGAACGATTACACAAAACAATCTGATACCCTGATTCTTGCAATGGCCATCAAAGATTGGAGCAAAGTTACATTCACTAAAGACATGGCAGATTATCTTTATGAAAAGTATAAGAATAGTTGGAAGGTAGGAGATGATGTGTCAGATGAAATGTTAGACGACTTATGGAACTATGCTATGGTGACAAGTTAGCACATTGTTGCATTGTGGTTGTTTAGAATTAAATGTTGCCTTATGTGGCCCTATCTTATTTCACAGTAGTCTCAAATGGACCAAGTGACATTTTTCTAACCCTTGAAGCTGTGTTTGGACAGAACAAAAAACCATGGAGGGTAACCAAGCAGAAGCGAATAAAGGTATGCATTTTTTTTTTCTTTTGAAATGGCAAACCTTGAGCTTGTGTTTAGACCATTTTGATGTTGATTTTCCCTTTTATTGTTGGCCTAATGAATGCCCTTTAGGTTAGTTTATTATTTGCATTACTAAAACTGCAATTTGACTTTAGCAATTAAGGACCTTTACCCAAATTGACTTTAGCAAGTCAAACTACATTACTAAAAATGCAAATGATGTTTGACTTTAGCAACTAAGGGCCTTTTGTTGTTTCCCTAATGAATGTCATTGTCTTGTGTAGCCCTTTAGGGGTGTTTGGATGTCTGCACAGTTTGGTAGAAATAGAGTTAGCAGAGTGTTTGGACTTATGTATTACATCATTAGTCAAACTACAACTTGGTTTTAGCAAGTCAAACTGCAATGTGGCACACTATTGATGTTGATTTGGCCTTTTGTTTCTTATTTCCATACTTGATTTATGGGTTGTCTGTAAGTGTGTAATATATATACATTTAACTTGTGTTAACCTTTTAACTTGTAGATGAGCATCAGGAAAAGTTTTGTGAAAGCAGGATTCAAAACCTTGAGAAGAAGATAGAAATCCTTGAGAAAGGGATGGAAACCCTTGAGGAGGTGTATTTTTACACAGAATATTACCCAGATGTGAGTAAAAAATCCAGTCATGAAGTTATTTCCAATAAAAAGAGAATTGAAAACCTTGAAAGGCAACTACAATTCCTTGAAAAAAGGATGCACAACCTTGAGATGCAAAGCTCCGTAAAGGCAAACGAGGATGAGGTGATTGACTTGGAAGATGATGAATATGTTTCAAGTGAAGAGGATGTTTTTGCTGATGTCAAAGGTTCCAAGAGATCCAGAGCTCTCAAAAGTCAAGCTGCTTCCACTTCAACTGCTCAAGCTGCTCCCAAAACATCCAGAGCTTAAACTGCTCCAAAAAGAGCTAGAGCTTCCACTTCAACTGCTGAAGCTACTCCCAAAAGATCTAGAGCTTCTACTTCAACAGCTGAAGCTGCTCCAAAAACATCCAGAGCCAGAGCTCCTTCAACTTCTAAAATAGTTGGACAAAGGAAAATAGCTCCAAGCTCCTTCAACTTCAGCTCCAACTGGCTGCAGGAAACCAACCATCTATGGAATCATACTTGGTTTAAAAGCTCCTAATGCTCATAAGTGGGATCTACAAGCTTGAAGAGGAAGTCCAAAAATCCTTGGCTTATTTCATTCTTGTTGTAATTGGATGTTTATAAACAATAACTTTTGTTGCTATATGGTACATTAACTAATATTTGGAAATGATCCAAAAAAAATTTGTAAAAAATAACATCTTAATCTAATAATATTAAATATGTAGGATTTCTATGTTTTTTGTGTTGTGTTACCTTTTATTTTAGATCATTTGAGTTATCTTTGTTGCAAATAGTAAGTATTATAACTCTAGTAATATAACAATTTGTAATTTGAATGTTGTTTGTAAGTTGACTTATAAAAGTCAATTCAAGCCATGAGCATTTTTAGTTTGCAGTTTTATGGGTTGTTTGGAAATGCAATTGCATACTGCAATTCCACATTGAAACAACTTTGTTTGGAAATGCAATTGCAGAATGCAATTCCACACTGAGAATGCAATTATGGGTATATTCTTTCATAGTCCTTTTTGTAGAAAATAAAATTAGTCAACACATAGATAAGAAGTGATTTTCATTAACCATAACAACAAATGTACAAAAGAAATTATCCCAAACAACCCATACCAAGCATTTCCCAACACAGAAACTTAACATTAAACACAAAACCCTCATTATTTACCTTCTCAGCATCAACCATCATTTTGGAAATATGCCTAATCCATCTTCTCAACATACACCCTTCTCCTCTTCAGTTTCCTTCCATTGCCTTCCACCTCTTCATCAACTATAGCTTCATGAACAACAACTTCAACAGCAACAAGTTCATCTTTTACTCTTGGCACATTAACTGCACCATGAGTTAGTTTGACAAGTGTGTTGTCTAAGGTTTGATTAAACTCTGCACATGCCTTTATTGGACACACATTTTCCTGTATAATCTTGTATTTCAGCATGTCAACTTCTTTCCTTAAGCCTGCTTTAATGGCATTCAAGATATCATTGAACTTGTGTAGTTCAGAAATCCTGCTCAACCATGGTGCAGTGAAGTTGAGTGGTCGTCGCTTTCCTACTATTCAGGGTTATGACCAATAACATCTTTGATAAAAGCTAGCATTTTTGACCATTTGGTTCTTGTTTTTTTTTTTTTTTTTTTTCATTTGGGCGTTGTGGATGGCAACAAAAGTGCTTTTCATTTCAACCATTTGGCTGTTTTGGATGCCAATTATGGATAAAAATGGAAGGTGCTATGGGGATATGGCATACTCATCTTGCTAGTTATATAGGTAAAAATGGAAGTTGTGAGTGGCATGGTGGTTTGGCGGGAAAAAGGCCAAAGGACTAACATAGAAGGTGCAGTTGGTGTACTAACGTTAATACAAATGCGATAGTTTAGAGACTAATGATAAGGTTTTAAAAGGTACCATTTTGAGGGGTCGTTTAAGTCCTTATTTGATCACTTTGGTATCCGTTATTGCTTAATATCGTTCCTTTTCACTTTTAGGTCTCTTGAAGGCAAAATCTTTGGAATGGCACTTATTTGGACGAAAAGGCGAATATATGAAGAAAATGGCCAAAGTCAAAATCGAGACACTCACATTCTTTGAAATTAGAAGCGGCGGCGTCGGTGCTAGTGCGACGCCGTCCCAAAATTGTTGTGACGATCCGGAACCCAAAACTCGTATTTTCAAGCGACGACGTCCGGTTGTAAAGAGTAGGCCGTCGCTACTCGGACGGCCTAGATGCAATCCGAGACGACGTCGAAGTCGAAGAGACGGCGTCGCGGACATAAGGTGACGCCGTCGCAAGGTTAACGTGGCCAAGACGAAACCCTAATAGCGGCGACACGGCGGCCACGAAACATAAGGTGGCCGTCGCACATGTAATCTTATATATAGAATCCAATTTTTCGGTTTGAGAGAGTCTTTTGGAGTGAAAACCTAAAACCGAACCTAAGGTGTCTTGTACAATATTTTAGGGTTTTAAACCCTATCTTACATCAAGATAAGTCTTTACTTCATTAATTCAATTATGTCTTTGATTATTTGTGTGTATGCTTGCATGTTCTCCATGTCCGCTAATTTATTTGTGTGTTTGCTTAGGAAGTATGAAACTTAATTATTGAATATTGATTGGTTGTTTCTTATCTTAGTTGATTAATGATCTAGTAATGCGATAGGTCATTCGTTGTGTACTTAATGCTTGATTCATCTTTGTGAACCTTAGAATATAATTACGAGTAGTTGTAGGCTAAACCATCCAAAGAGCGCCTTAGAGTAGGAGTTTATCATCCCTAGTGGGTTTGTAGACGAGACCCTTTGGTAAGTTCAAAGAGTTGGGAGAAACGCATACCCTACAACTTTAGACACACAACGCTACTAAGAATAAGGACGTGACAATTCAACCATCAATAGGAGATAATTAAGGAGTAATACAACCTAAGTAAACACATCTTTAAACTATCATACGAGCACACATTAATTAGACATAGACTCCCACAACCTTAGTTTAGATAATTAGATAATAGTAGAGTAATCGGTAGAAATACCAACCCCCCCCCAAATCCAATACCCGAGATTCGTACCTTTCCCTTTCATAAAACATAAAAAGATAAAAAAATAATCTTCCTCAACCTTAACCTTAGCGTAGTAACTCCTTACTAGCATTCCTATTCCCCAGAGAACGATATCAATACCCGTGGCTTACCCTAATTACTACACTACAACGATTAGGTTCACCGCCTGGGTGTTATAAAACTTGCTCGAAGAAAAGGAAGTTTGCTTGACCCCGAACGACGCGTGTAGCGTTATCAAGTTTTGGGCGCGGCGCGGGAATAGAATAGCTAGTTAGTAGTCCACCTCGTTTAGGTTCTTTGCTTGATTCCTATCAAGTAAATTTTTCTCATTTTTAGCTTTCTCTTAGTCTATCCCCCTTCTTCGTGACCTTTGTTCGTAATCTCATCACTTTTCATCATGGAAGGTGATAACCAACCACCACCAATTGACCCACCAAGAGCCCGTACCCTTGGTGAATACTCGAGACCAAGCCACCTAGGCTATAGGAACACCATTGAGCTTCCCGACCAAGCCCAAACTACGGCCTGCGATCCGACACCATCCGGTTGGTGCAAAGCGGATGTGCATTCCATGGACTTCATTCGAAGATCCAAATCGACATCGAGGATTTCCTCAAAATTGTCGATTCCATCGACCTTAATGCTACTACTCGGGAGACCACGCTGCGTCTCTTCCAATTCTCTACGGGACCAAGCTAGTAATTGGCTTGAGCGACTTCCCCGGCTCCATCTCAAGTTGGGATGATCTTACCTCTCGCTTCCTTGCTCAATTTTCCCACCGGGAGAACCACTAAGCTTAAGCGAGACATCTTGACATTCCAGAGCTCAAGGTGAGTCTCTTTACAAAGCATGGACTCGATTTAAGGAACTACTCCGTGACTTCCACACCATGGCATTGATCTTTGGCTTCAAATCCAAATCTTCTATGATCATACCGATTTCATCACCGACGATCCATTGATCGAGCCGCGGTGGAAGACTCAATGACTTTAATGCGGAGAAATCATGGGATATTATATAGAGCTTGCCGATCAAAGCTACGAAGATTGGGTGAATCTCCGAAACTCCGATTAACGTGGTTAATGCCATATCCACTCCTTACGAATCCTCCGATACACTCGAAGAGCAATTGAGTGCCATCGAGAGAGGAATTGATTATCTTATGGAAAGGCGTAAAAGAGCACCGTACAAATTCCTCGAGAGGTCGTCAAACCGCCCACTCCACCAACCGCCCACACCTCTTTCGGAATCCCAAGTCGCGAGCAAAACCCAGTTTCGAAGGCGCCTGTTCTACTTCCCAATACCACTTTCACCAAGCTTCAAGGATCAAATGAGGAGTACATGGCGGCTCATACAGAGAGATTAGCCGATTTGAAGAGGAGGTTTATAGGCAGAGAGGAAATGCAAGCAAAAATGAAAGAAATGATGGATTTGGTAATTGAATTTACCAAAACAAAGGTTCCCGAAAAAGTGCTCGTAAGAAGCAATGATTGCCCTCCCACTTCATTTGTAAACGCCGTTTCCATTATGCCTGAGAATGCAAGGGCTGAGATGTGGAAAACTGAGGAAAGCACGAAGGATGAGTCTGTGCCTAATGATGAACCTGAGACAATTGCGTATTACCTTAAGCACAAAATTAACAAGAAAATCATTGCAATCCAAGTAAACAACTTTAGGTACAATGAAGTTCTTAGGGAAGCTCTTGAGGAAAAATGACGGAAGAAGAATACGACGCCTTACCTATGGAACCTCTGTATGAGTTGGTGATAAGGTTTTAAAAGGTACCATTTTGAGGGGTCGTTTAAGTCCTTATTTGATCACTTTTGTATCCGTTATTGCTTAATATCGTTCATTTTCACTTTTTAGGTCTCTTGAAGGCAAAATCTTTGGAATGGCACTTATTTGGACGAAAAGCGCGAATATATGAAGAAAATGGCTAAAGTCAAAATCGAGACACTCACATTCTTTGAAATTAGAAAGCGGCGGCGTCGGTGCTAATGGCGACGCCGTCCCAAAATTGTTGTGACGATCCGAACCCAAAACTCGTATTTTCAAGCGGCGGCGTCCGGTTGTAAAAGAGTAGGTCGTCGCTACTCGGACGGCCTAGATGCAATCCGACGACGTCGGAAGTCGAAGAGGACGGCGTCACGGACATAAGGTGACGCCGTCGCAAGGTTAACGTGGCCAAGACGAAACCCTAATGACGGCGACACGACGGCGTCACGAAACATAAGGTGACGCCGTCGCATATGTAATCTTATATATAGAATCCGAATTTTTCAGTTTTGTAGAGAGTCTTTTGGGAGTAAAAACCTAAAACCGAACCTAAGGTGTCTTGTACAGTATTTTAGGGTTTTAAACCCTATCTTACATCAAGATAAGTCTTTACTTCATTAATTCAATTATGTCTTTGATTATTTGTGTGTATGCTTGCATGTTTTCCATGTCCGGCTAATTTATTTGTGTGTTTGCTTAGGAAGTATGAAACTTAATTATTGAATATCGATTGGTTGTTTCTTATCTTAGTTGATTAATGATCTAGTAATGCGATAGGTCATTCGTTGTGTACTTAATGCTTGATTCATCTTTGTGAACCTTAGAATATAATTACCTGAGTAGTTGTAGGTTAAACCATCCAAATAGCGCCTTAGAGTAGGAGTTTATCATCCCTAGTGGGTTTGTAGACGAGACCCTTTGGTAAGTTCAAAGAGTTAGGGAGAAACGCATACCCTACAACTTTAGACACACAACGCAACTAAGAATAAGACGTGACAACTCAACCATCAATAGGAGATAATTAAGGAGTAGTACAACCTAAGTAAACACATCTTTAAACTATGATACGAGCACACATTAATTAGACATAGACTCCCACAACCTTAGTTTAGATAATTAGATAATAGTAGAGTAATCGGTAGAAATACCAACCCCAAATCCAATACCGAGATTCGTACCTTTCCATTTCATAAAACATAAAAGATAAAAATAATCTTCCTCAACCTTAACCTTAGCGTAGTAACTCCTTACTAGCATTTCTATTCCCCAGAGAACGATATCAATACCCGTGGCTTACCCTAATTACTACACTACAACGATTAGGTTCATCGCCTAGGGTGTTATAAAACTTGCTCGAAGAAAAGGAAGTTTCCTTGACCCCGAACGACGCGTGTGGCGTTATCAAGTTTTTGGCGCGCTTGCGGGAATAGAATAGCTAGTTAGTAGTCCACCTCGTTTAGGTTCTTTGCTTGATTCCTATCAAGTAAATTTTTTCTCATTTTTGCTTTCTCTTAGTCTATCCCCCTTCTTCGTGACCTTTGTTCGTAGCCCCATCACTTTTCATCATGGAAGGTGATAAACCACCAAACAACACTTTACCATCAAACAAATACCCCCCACTCGATCCAACTTTTGCCAACCAACTCCGAGCTCGCATTGTTAGTGAAATTGGAGAACTTAAAAAACTTAATAGGATAATTGAAAGTGCACTTGAAAAAGCCCTTGAGGAATCCTGGTAACACGGATAGTGATTCGACCTCAAGTGACTCGGAAGATGAAATTGTGGAAGGAGATTACAAGGTTACGTAGATTATGGATGGAAGTAAGGAGGAGGAGGAGCTTAGGGGTATTTCGATTCATACCCTAATGGAAAGGAAACTGCTTATCACTATAATGTAGTCAACTTCCCGCGACCGCCTTTCGAACCATGCATAAAAAGTGGTGACCCTAAAAATATCAAGATACCGTGCATGATTGGTTACTTATATAGGGATCACACTTACATAGATTATAAAGCACCCATGAACATAATGTCTAGGCTCTACTACAATTGGATCATGAGAGAAAATTTAGGACCTATGAGGGACCCCTTTTACCCTAGGAAAGTGAGTAACTATGTTGGGCGGGTCAAGGGATTGCATGTCTTCGTAGGGAACTTCACATTTAGGTGTGATTTCATGATTCTAGAAAATGTGAAAGGCATTATTGATGGAGTTTTAGGAGATGTGATACTTGGGAGACCATTTGTTGAGGAATCTAAGATGGTTTATGATCAAGAGGAAGGAATAGCCAATTTCTCGAATGAGACCGAATGTGTTAAATATATAATGCCCTGCAAAAATAAGAGGTTTGAGGGCATTGATGAGTTAGATGTAGATAGCATTCCAGCCTTTGAAGTTGAATGGAAGGACAAGGTTCCTATACCTTTGTTTAGAATTGGGCCTGAATATATTCGTGATGAGAACGAGTTAAGATAATTGAATGGGCTTCTAAGAGGAGGAAAACGTAGGAGCACGACTACGAGTCTAGCTACAAGACTCTTAAATAAAGAAAATCGCTTCGTGGGAGGCAACTCATGCTTAATTGTTTGCTTGTTAGTGTCATATATCTTTTATTAATTGTTTATCCTCATGTTTAAATTTGTAAAATGCTTTATTTTGTTTTTAACCTCGTCTTAATTGCATATAAAGGTATTTTACATAAGGGATAAGTGTAGGGAGGATTACACGTTTTCAAAAGAAGCGTAAACATGAGAATAACAATTAACTAAAAGATATTTATGTTTGTTTGTTCGAGTCAAATGCTTGTATCGAGTCATAATGGATGTTTTGCGTGAATTTTTCCAGATTCTAAAGATGTAAATTTTCCGAAATTTTTCCGAAAATCGCGAGACCGGTTTTGTCGGGATAACTTGGCGACGGCGTCGAGAAGGAGCAAAAACATCGAATACTTTTTCTCGTTTTACGAGCTACTTATAAATTTTGGAATTTTCGGTCTTAATTTTCTTAGAAATTCAGTAAACATCCATTCCACAAGCATTATATCCTAGTTTAAATCGAGTCTTATATATATTATTACCGCCGATTTTACGCGAAGGTTTCGTTTGTTTTCTTCAAGTGTGCGGGTTTAGTTTGTCAGAAGAAGTTACATAAGATTGGAAGGAGCTTTTCACGCAATAATTCTTCTTGAAAAGGATTTAACCACCACTTTACACGGATCCTACCGAGCTAATCGGGGAGTATTAGTTTCTTCGTTTTTAATTACCTTCTTTATCATAACTTTGATACTTTCGGGAACATTGGGGACAATGTTCGGTTTAAGTGTAGGAGGAAAATAAAGCGGAACTTTGAAACTATGCTTATCCTTGACTATTTGCTTTGTCCAATTGTGATTGTGTAATAAACCATGAGAAAATGTCGGTTAGGGTAATTTTGGCACCAAATTTAAATTTTTATGACATATAGGGTGGGCCATTAGTCTTAACAAAAGCGTCTCATGGATAGGAAGTTGCATGACTAGCACAAAAACCCTTTACCACCAAAATTCCACCAAAATGTGAGGATCGCCTTAGATTAGTAGGAATTAAAGCATTCATCTTCAATGCTTAGAGTGTGAACCGGTAGTATATTAGATTCTAGAACTTGTTTTGTGATGCATTCGAGATCGCAAGTGAGGCTACACTTGTGTAGTTAGGAATAACTAAATGATAAGAGGCATTAGGATAACCCTTGTTTGATACACGTAATATAATTACTTCTTCCATATCGGTTAAGTAATTCCCCACACCTTTGCGTTGTACTCATCTTTAGTACACGATACCCCTAGTTAACCCCTCGAGCCTATCCTTTTCGCGGTTCTCGTGATGTTTCGGTTTTCGGAATATCAATGAAAGCATTGTTTACACCCCACCCCAAATATACACCCAAATCGCCTTAGCCTACCCCTTATGCACTCACTTTTAGTGCAAATGTTTGTTATCACCCCAAACCCTTAGTTCAATTATCTAGTTGCTTGCATAAGTTGCTAAGTCGAGTAATATCCTTTGTATCTGATTTTGGGACGATTGGGATTCATGGGAAAAGTTAAAGTTTATGAAATGACGGGAAGGGCGTTAAATTCAAATTCCCTTTGTTTGCGTAATAATGTACCCCAAGTGTTTTGATCTTTTCAAATCGGGTCAAATTAGTGTTAGAGTAATAAAAACTCAAGTGTAGGGATATGCTGTAAATCCTAGTATTTTGATGTTATCGTAGAGGATGGTAGAGTAAAAGTGTATGATTAAAAAAAAAAAAAAAAAAAAAAAAAAAATCGAGAAAAAATAGAAAAAAGAAAAAATAATAATAATAATAAGAGTGAAAATATATATATATATATATATATATATATATATATATATATATATATATATATATATATATATATATATATATATATATATACGGCTACCATCCTACATCTATCATTTAAATTTATGTTTGTTTATTTCAGGTTATCTAGAGTTTAGAGTGTCGAGTCTTGGCTTAGCGCCATTCTTCGTATGCATTTAACATAGAGATTTTGACTTACCACCACTAAATAGCCTATCCCACCAAACCCTTGTTTCCTACCGTAAGCCTAACATTACAACCCTTTAAAAGACCTCTTTGATAGTCTTTCCTAGGTGCTTCGCCAAAGCGATGAAGGTTTGATCTATTCTCAAGCCTATGGTAATCTATGTACTAGGACCGGTTAATGAGTGTTTACATTCCATTTCCTATTTGTTATATTTCATATATACACCGAGAGAGATGTGAGTATCCAAACACCCCATGTGAGGTGCTAGTATGTAATTTCCATGCTTGTTATGACTTTCTTGGGGCTTATATGTGTTGTAGACCGTTTTGAATTAATGCTTCATGACCCTAACTTATAAATTAATTGGTTAAAAGCACATTTGCTTGAGGACAAGCAAATAACAAGTGTAGGGATATTTGATAAGGTTTTAAAATGTACCATTTTGAGGGTCGTTTAAGTCCTTATTTGATCACTTTTGTATCCGTTATTGCTTAATATCGTTCCTTTTCACTTTTTAGGTCTCTTGAAGGCAAAATCTTTGGAATGACACTTATTTGGACGAAAAGGCGTGAATATATGAAGAAAATGGCTAAAGTCAAAATCGAGACACTCACATTCTTTGAAATTAGAAGGCGGCGGCGTCGGTGCTAATGGCGACGCCGTCCCAAAATTGTTGTGACGATCCGAACCCAAAACTCGTATTTTCAAGCGGCGGCGTCCGGTTGTAAGAGAGTAGGCCGTCGCTACTCGGACGGCCTAGATGCAATCCGACGGCGTCGAAGCGAAGAGGACGGCGTCACGGACACAAGGTGGCGCCGTCGCAAGGTTAACGTGGCCAAGACGAAACCCTAATGACGGCGACACGACGGCGTCACGAAACATAAGGTGACGCCGTCGCATATGTAATCTTATATATAGAATCCGAATTTTTCAGTTTTGTGGAGAGTCTTTTGGGAGTAAAAACCTAAAACCGAACCTAAGGTGTCTTGTATAATATTTTAGGGTTTTAAACCCTATCTTACATCAAGATAAGTCTTTACTTCATTTATTCAATTATGTCTTTGATTATTTGTGTGTATGCTTGCATGTTTTCCATGTCCGGCTAATTTATTTGTGTATTTGCTTAGGAAGTATGAAACTTAATTATTGAATATCGATTGGTTGTTTCTTATCTTAGTTGATTAATGATCTAGTAATGCGATAGGTCATTCGTTGTGTACTTAATGCTTGATTCATCTTTGTGAACCTTAGAATATAATTACTTTAGTAGTTGTAGGCTAAACCATCCAAAAGCGCCTTAGAGTAGGAGTTTATCATCCTAGTGGGTTTGTAGGCGAGACCCTTTGGTAAGTTCAAAGAGTTGGGAGAAACGCATACCCTACAACTTTAGACACACAACGCAACTAAGAATAAGGCGTGACAACTCAACCATCAATAGGAGATAATTAAGGAGTAGTACAACCTAAGTAAACACATCTTTAAACTATCATACGAGCACACATTAATTAGACATAGACTCCCACAACCTTAGTTTAGATAATTAGATAATAGTAGAGTAATCGGTGAAATACCAACCCCAAATCCAATACCCGAGATTCTTACCTTTCCATTTCATAAAACATAAAAAGATAAAAATAATCTTCCTCAACCTTAACCTTAGCGTAGTAACTCCTTACTTGCATTCCTATTCCCTAGAGAACGATATCAATACCGTGGCTTACCCTAATTACTACACTACAACGATTAGGTTCACTTTGCCTGGGGTGTTATAAAACTTGCTCGAAGAAAAGGAAGTTTCCTTGACCCGAGCGCGTGTGGCGTTATCGATTGGTTATAAGAAAACCGTTAACAAGAAAGCGAGACACCACAGGGAATTTCGTGATACCGGTTAGTGTCGGTGACATGGACAATATAAATGCCTTGGCGATCAAGGGACCGATGTGAACATAATGCCATTGTCAATCTATAATCGGTTAACTAAAGAGAAACCACCAAAACCGACCTTAGACTTTCCTTAGCTAATCATACTTATGTCCACCTCTAGGAATCGATGTTGATGTTCTAATTGAGGTGGCTAACATCGTTATCCGGTGGATTTCGTGATCATTGATGTTGAGGAAGATAAAACGTACCCTCATTCTTGGGACACCGTTCACGGCCACCGCCAAGGCAACCATCAAATGCGGAGAAGGCATCATGATACTCAAAAGCGGAAAAGTGCGCTAGGATACCCATCATCCCAAGATACCCTCTTAAGATCATGGAAATGATTACGGTGGAAATCGAAAAGCCCGGGCAACAATGTTAAGAAGAAGATGAATGGTAGGAAAAAGGGCTTAGAGACTTTATGGTTCAAGGATTGTATGCGACATTGTGGAAACCGATAAAAAGTTAGGAAGCAATCCCACCTCAATACCTAAGGTACAAAAGGACCCTAAGGAATTTCTAAAGGGAGAAAAAGTGCTCTTGTATAGATCTCGGATAAGGGCATTACGAGGAAGAAACAAACCAAGATGGTTTGGGCCTTTCACAGTTAAGGAGACCAATTTAAAAGATAAAACCGTCGCCATAATTGATAGCGTTGGCAAGGAATCCACGGTGAGCATCTGACTTCTACACCCTTTCGATGAAGGAAAACAAAGGGTGAAGAGGCGGTAATGAGAAAACGTGGGAGCACGACTCTGAGTCTAGCTACAAGACTCTTAAATAAAGAAAAGCGCTTCGTGGGAGGCAACCCATGCTTAATTGTTTGCTTGTTAGTGTCATATATCTTTTATTAATTGTTTATCCTCATGTTTAAATTTGTAAAAATGCTTTATTTTGTTTTTAACCTCGTCTTAATTGCGTGTAAAGGTATTTTACATAAGGGATAAGTGTAGGGAGGATTACACACGTTTTCAAAAGAAACGTAAACATGAGAATAACAATTAACTAAAAGATATTTATGTTTGTTTGTTCGAGTCAAATGCTTGTATCGAGTCATAATGAATGTTTTGCGAAATTTTCCAGATTCTAAAGATGTAAATTTTCGAGAAAATCGCAGACCGCTTTTTGTCGGGATAACTGACGGCGTCGAGATTGCAACTGTGGCGTCGGGAAGGAGTAAAACATCGATTACTTTTTCTCGTTTTACGAGCTACTTATAAATTTTAGGAATTTTCGGTCTTAATTTTCTTAGAAATGCAGTAAACATCCATTCCACAAGCATTATATCCTAGTTTAAATCGAGTCTTATATATATTATTACCGCCGATTTTCGCGAAGGTTTCGTTTGTTTTCTTCAAGTGTGCGGGTTTAGTTTGTCAAGAAGAAGTTACATAAGATTGGAAGGAGCTTTTCATAATAATTCTTCTTGAAAAGGATTTAACCACCACTTTACGGATCTACCGAGCTAATCGGGAGTATTAGTTTCTTCGTTTTAATTACCTTCTTTTATCATAACTTTGATACTTTCGGGAACATTGGGGACAATGTTCGGTTTAAAGTAGGGAGGAAAATAAAGCGGGAACTTTGAAACTATGCTTATCCTTGACTATTTGCTTTGTCCAATTGTGATTGTGTAATAAACCATGAGAAAATGTCGGTTAGAGTAATTTTGGCACCAAATTTAAAATTTTTTATGACATATAGGAGTGGGCCATTAGTCTTAACAAAAGCGTCTCATGGATAGGAAGTTGCATGACTAGCACAAAAACCCTTTACCACCCAAATTCCACCAAAATGTGAGGATCGCCCTTAGATTAGTAGGAATTAAAGCATTCATTTTCAATGCTTAGAGTGTGAACCGATAGTATATTAGATTCTAGAACTTGTTTTGTGATGCATTCCGAGATCGCAAGTGAGGCTACACTTGTGTAGTTAGGAATAACTAAATGATAAGAGGCATTAGGATAACCCTTGTTTGATACGTAATATAATTACTTCTTCCATATCGGTTGAGTAATTCCCCACACCACTGCGTTGTACTCATCTTTAGTACACGCTACCCTAGTTAACCCTCGAGCCTATCCTTTTCGCGGTTCTCGTGATGTTTCGGTTTTCGAATATCGATGAAGAGCATTGTTTACACCCCACCCCAAATATACACCCAAATCGCCTTAGCCTACCCCTTATGCACTCACTTTTAGTGCAAATGTTTATTATCACCCCAAACCCTTAGTTCAATTATCTAGTTGCTTGCATAAGTTGCTAAGTCGAGTCATATCCTTTGTATACGATTTTGGGACGATTGGGATTCATGGGAAAAGTTAAAGTTTATGAAATGACGGGAAGGGAGCGTTAAAATTCAAATTCCCTTTGTTTGCGTAATAATGTACCCCAGTGTTTTGATCTTTTCAATTCGGGTCAAATTAGTGTTAGAGTAATAAAAACTCAAGTGTAGGATATGCCTATAAATCCCTAGTATTTTGATGTTATCTTAGAGGATGGTAGAGTAAAAGTGTAAAAAAAAAAAAAAAAAAAAAAAAAAAAAAAAGAAAAAGAAAAAAAAAAATAGAGTGATAAAAAAAAAAAAAAAAAAAAAAACATGGGTTACCATCCTACATCTATCCTTTCAATCTATGTTTGTTTATTTCGTTACTAAAGTTTTAGAGTGTCGAATCTTGGCTTAGCAGCGCCATTCTTCATATGCATTTAACATAGAGATTTTTGACTTACCACCACTAAATAGCCTATCCCACCAAACCCTTGTTTCCTACCGTTAGCCTAACATTACAACCCTTTAAAAGACCTCTTTGATAGTCTTTCCTAGGTGCTTACCAAAGCGATGGAGGTTTGATCTATTCTCAAGCCTATGGTAATCTATGTACTAGGACCGGTTAATGAGTGTTTATCTTCCATTTCTATTTGTTATATTTCATATATACACCGAGAGAGATGTGAGTATCCAAACACCCCATGTGAGGTGCTAGTATGTAATTCCGTGCTTGTTATGACTTTTGGGCTTATATGTGTTGTGGACCGTTTTGAATTAATGCTTCATGACCCCAACTTATAAATTAATTGGCTAAAAGCACATTTGCTTGAGAACAAGCAAATAACAAGTGTAGGGATATTTGATAAGGTTTTAAAGGTACCATTTTGAGGGTCGTTTAAGTCCTTACTTGATCACTTTGGTATCCGTTATTGCTTAATATCGTTCCTTTTCACTTTTAGGTCTCTTGAAGGCAAAATCTTTGGAATGACACTTATTTGGACGAAAAGCGCGAATATATGAAGAAAATGGCGAAAGTCAAAATCGAGACACTCACATTCTTTGAAATTAGAAGCGCGGCGTCGGTGCTAGTGCGGCGCCGTCCCAAAATTGTTGTGACGATCCGGAACCCAAAACTCGTATTTTCAAGCGGCGGCGTCCGGTTGTAAAAAGTAGGCCGTCGCTACTCGGACGGCCTAGATGCAATCGAACGGCGTCGGAAGGCGAAGGGACGGCGTCACGGACATAAGGTGCGCCGTCGCAAGGTTAACGTGGCCAAGGCGAAACCCTAATGAGCGGCGACACGACGGCGTCACGAAACATAAGGTGGCGCCGTCGCACATGTAATCTTATATATAGAATCCGAATTTTTCGGTTTGAGAGAGTCTTTTGGGTGAAAACCTAAAACTGAACCTAAGGTGTCTTGTACAGTATTTTGGGTTTTAAACCCTATCTTACATCAAGATAAGTCTTTACTTCATTAATTCAATTATGTCTTTGATTATTTGTGTGTATGCTTGCATGTTCTCCATGTCCCGCTAATTTATTTGTGTGTTTGCTTAGGAAGTATGAAACTTAATTATTGAATGTTGATTGGTTGTTTCTTATCTTAGTTGATTAATGATCTAGTAATGCGATAGGTCATTCGTTGTGTACTTAATGCTTGATTCATCTTTTGAACCTTAGAATATAATTACGAGTAGTTGTAGGCTAAACCATCCAAAGAGCGCCTTAGAGTAGGAGTTTATCATCCCTAGTGGGTTTGTAGGCGAGAGAAAGCATACCTACGAGACCCTTTGGTAAGTTCAAAGATATTGTGGGAGAAAGCATACAAGCATTACTACCTACAACTTTAGACACGGCATCTCTCAAACCACGGTGATGTGGGATTTGCTGGGTGTTACTAAGAATAAGTTTGCGTGACAATTCAACCATCAATAGGAGATAATTAAGGAGTAACTACAACCTAAGTAAACATGTTATCTTTAAACTATCATGGGATTTGCCTGAGTGTTACAACTAAGTAAACATTAATTAGACATAGACTCCCACAACCTTAGTTTAGATAATTAGATAATAGTAGAGTAATCGGTGAAATACCAACCCCCCGAATCCAATACCCGAGATTCGTACCTTTCCTTTCATAAAACATAAGAAGATAAAAATAATCTTCCTCAACCTTAACCTTAGCGTAGTAACTCCTTACTAGCATTCCTATTCCCAGAGAACGATATCAATACGGTGGCTTACCCTAATTACTACACTACAACGATTAGGTTCCTTTGCCTAGGGTGTTATAAAACTTGCTCGAAGAAAAGGAAGTTTCCTTGACCCCGACGACAGCGTGTGGCGTTATCAACTAAACAAGTAGTTTGTGCTCTAGGATTATTTGGCGGGAAAAGGGAAAGCCTAGCAAAAACTACCTTATTTGAACCATTTAAGTACTTTGTTGGTCCACGATGTGGAAACACATTTTCACGTTTAAATCCATGTCATAGTACATGATGTGGAAATCTGATTGCGAGTCGTCCTCACATCTAGTCCGTTTAAAGAATGGCGTTTATGGCAATCACCAATACCAATTTAAAACACAATAGAAATTAGCAAAAAGGTTGTTGTTGCCACCAAATACCACAAGAAAATGAATGCACCCCAGTTTCATCACAAAACCAAAATGTTGAAAATCCAGCCGAAGAAAAGGGTAGGATAATACCAGGTCCTGCGGGCATTTTTCAAAGGGCGAAGCTACATAAAATAGTGGGGACTCGGGAAGGTGGAGAGGTGTCTATAATTTTGACACATTATTATATGAGGAAAGTTGTTGAAGATGTGGGTGAGGATGAGGATTTTACACGTGGGCCATGGCTTAGCCTCGTTGACTTTGTGAATGCAAATGGAGGGGTTGTGATTGGCTGTTTAGGTGATTTCAAGAGCTTTATCAATAATGAGAAACTTGATCAAGTTGTTGTAATAATCAAGTCGTGTACTCCAAATGCACTTGACGATCTTACAATAACTCTCAAAGATCTCCCAGGTTCAATATCTGGTACAATACATCACAAAATCATTAACGAGGGTAGTTATGGAAAGGATATTACTGTAGGAGCTGATTTGATTCTTCATAACATTTCAGTGTTTTCTCCTAAATCATGCCATTATCTTAACCTTACAATGAAAAACTTAGTTAAGGTATTCAACAAGGATACACTTCCTGGTGGTAGTGGAATTTTAGACGAAGCTGAAATAATGAAACTAGTATAAGAAGAAGAAATGGTTGAATTGGAGATGCATGTAGGTGGAAATGTTACTGTTGAGGAACATCAGGAGAGATATGATGAAGAAGCATTAGACCTTGCATTAAAAGAAGAAGAAAGGGAAGCAAGGGCTACACAAGAGTGGTTGGCCAAGTGTAGGCAAGAAGAAGAAATGGAGGAGGAGCATTAGAGACTCCTATGGGGCTTGTATGTGTAACATAACTAAAGTGGA
This sequence comes from Chrysanthemum lavandulifolium, assembly GCA_022545495.1. Taxonomy (NCBI): domain Eukaryota; kingdom Viridiplantae; phylum Streptophyta; class Magnoliopsida; order Asterales; family Asteraceae; genus Chrysanthemum; species Chrysanthemum lavandulifolium. Next base: position 219,591,902 of record CM040242.1, on the reverse strand, counting down.
GATATATTACTTTAGTTTGACTATCTTGTATATAAATATTCAACCATGTAATTTGTTTCAGTTTAATGGAATGAAATCACTTTTATCACTTTTTTTTATTCTTGTTTATGATAAGACAGCTGATTATGGCAATTCCAAACAATATGCATCAGCTGTTAACCACAATACCAAACACTCGGTACCACAAGTTCAGAAGGAATGCATGTGCAGGCTAAATACAATAAAGCTCTCCACACAAGATGATGGCTACGATGTCTAGAAGTCTCTTTAGATGTTCACATATGTAGTGTATATAATCTAGTAGCTTGTAAAATAGTTAGATTAGTCAGTTTTACTTTCCTGCCATTTTCTAGTATTTAAATAGTTGTAACCCTAAAATTGTAATTTAGTTGATCAATAATACAAATATCACATTTCCAATATGTCTCTCATTTTTTTTTATAGTTTATGTCTAAAAACAAATAGAAATTTTTTGTTTGAATAATGAAAGTCAAAGTGGTTACCTATATCTTTTTAGTCAAAGACGCATTGAATGTGCTTTATATAAGTTTGACTAATGAAAGTCAAACCGATTACCTACTATAAAAAACAAGTTACCTCACCATTTAATCACACACTTAGGAAGAGTAAACACTAAACACTCGCACAGTAACATAGCCCGATTAAACCCTAAAGATATAATAAGCACATAATCAAGACAATGAAGTCCCCTAACCATACAAGTATTTATAGGGATATTGCTATTTATACTTTGATAAATCTTTTGGACCATTTAATTGTAATTTATCTTATTTATCAAATTTGAGGTTGCTTTCTGTTACCAGTTTTGGGGGTTTTGTTATGCTTGTTAGTATTTGCGTCTTAGAAAGAGCATAGTATTGGATCACTTTAGACTAAGCAAATTAGACTCGTGTGTTGTTGTAGTTTCCCACTCATTGAATGTTAGATAGATGGTCTACATTGATCCTTGTATACCTTGTAAATTTTTTAGACATGCCTTGCCACACTAGTATTATTCTACATTGCAGCCTTGTAATGTGCCTAGATTGTAGTTTGATGCGTACCCTTAAACCCTAACAGAATCACTGGAACCTTGAAAAGCTTTTGTTTGTGCTTGGCCACCAAAGAGAGACCATTGCATCTTTGTTTGGGATTACATTGAAAGGACCAAAATGTGTATTGGATCACTTAATTCTACATTGGTAAACCTTCAACAGATTTTTGTTAGATAGTTATATTTCTTAACATTTTCATCAATCAACTTGACATAGCATTTATTATTTGCATAAGTCATACCCATTAGCTCTGATTGAAGCAGTTCTTTTGGTATTGGAATCCCACCCCAATTGTTTGGAGGTATTATCCACAATAATCTGATTCTACTACAAGCTCTGAGTATCTAATCGAAGATGCTACAAGCTCTGATACAATAGAAGTTGTTCTTGTCCAAGTTATTAAACCTCATGATCCTCTCCTAGCTCATAATCCTGTCCTACCTCTGCCTATCCCAGCTTACAAACTCAAATTTAACCAGGATGTAGTCCTTGGGCTGGCAGCAAAGAAAACATGGACTACTATTGGTGAATGCAGCCAAGGCAAAGGCACAGGGAAGGCAAAGACAAAAGGCAAACGCAAAAGGAAGATGTTATATGATCTCCAACTTAAGCTTTAGTAAAAATTATTAACTTTTGATGATGGTTGTAAAACTGTCTTAACTTTTTATGAATATAATTAATGATGCTACTATTAATAGACAGCCTTGTTTGGAATGATGCTAATATATTTGACTTATTGGTAGCAGTTTAAATGTGATAATGTCTTTTGAAAATTCGTGTTATTGATTTGTATTTAGGTTATGAAGTTCTGCAAATTATGGGTTCATGATTTCTGCAAATCATGGTATGATTTACATGATAGTATTTTACATATTTTCTGCAAATTATGGCACATTCATACAGTTTAGACCTCCCACCTAGCCAAACATAGTTGTCCAATTCCCCCCCCCCCCAAGGCCAAATTGGAACAACCTATGAGGTTATCATATGTACACTCATACAGTTACAACTTTATGATACAAGGTCTCTTCCATTTGAATGGCCTGCAAAACAAGATAACAACAAAAACAATTTAAAAAGACTGTCGTTATCCAAGAAACCAAACACCCCTTTAACATTAGGGGAAACACATATAACTATTCCTCTTTGCCCATAAACCCTCAACATTTTTTTCACCACTTACCCTTATGCAATTTTTTGTTTGTTGACTTCCTTAAGTCAAACATATTTGGTAATTCATGTAAAAGAGGATTTGGTTAAGTTAGTACTGCTAGCTTTGTAGAGTTAGTACTATTAGAGTTAGTTAGTGCCGCTAGAGTTAGTTAGTACTGCTAGCTTTGAAGAGTTAGTTAGTTAGTGCTGCTAGCTTTGTAGAGTTATACTTGTCACATTGAAAGTATATTAGAACTTGTATAAATACCAATTGTATACTCAGTTTTTTTTAATTAATTAGAATCATTTTCACTGTGTGAACTGTGTGTTTCTCTCAACTCATTACTATCAACAATTCACAAGAAACCATAAATCAGAAACAATAATTTTACAACCAAATTTTTCATTGATATGTTTTAAAGGTTACAACCATTTGATACATCTAATTATCCAACCTAAATACTAAAAACATACTAAAAAAATAGAAACACCATCATCATAAACTACTTCACTCCATTTCACCCCAACTTGTTATAACCAGAGCTCTCTTCCCTGCTTTCCTTCCTTTCCTTGAGTTGTTGAAAGAAAGATTCAAGAGCACTGATCCTGCTTTCCAAAGCATAAAAATCTTGCAACCCATTACCATGACCCACTTGCTGCTCCTCCTCGTTATGATGCTCCACCAAATTTTGTTGCTCCTCCTCAGTTTGTTGCACCACCTAACTTTGATCTTCCTCCTCATCCTCTTGCTCCTCCTCATCATCATCATCATCTTCCTCCTTTTTCTCATTAAGTCCCAAAATCTCATCCCAGTAGAAGTCTTGTGTCCACAGCCAATTTAGAATCCTGCTCCTCATCCACTGATCCACTGGCCTATACGACCCATACTCAGCAATGGGTTCATTCCCAAAAGCATCTACGACTACGTTAAAAAGCAAATAGTTGTTTAACACTCTCTCATACTCTTCTTCATCATTTTCAAAGTTTTCATTTGCTACCATTGCTTAAACTTTTCTTTGTTTGGGATTTATGTGTTTGTGTGTGTTCTTGGGTAAACAATCGAGATTCAAATGAAGTCAGAAAAATTCTCTGAACACTCCATTGGAAAAAGCATGAAATTACGAGTCTAACGGTATTTTCCTCACCCGTTGACCCGGTACAAAACTCTTAAAATGAAACCGGTCAAAATCTATTATGAATTTTTTTATTTAAATTAACGGACAGATCTAATTTTCCCTTAAAAGAATTATAATGCGTATTATAACTGAAGTGATGCTCCAGCGCAGCTGGAATCACTCTTCCCTCTCAAACGAGAGGTCTCAAGTTCGATCCGGGCTTGGGGTGGTTTTGGTTATAACTGGCCACGCCAGCGCCACGTAGACCACTTAGGTGGTGACACATGGAAAATTGGACCCCACTTGCCACGCTGGCAAGTGGGCCCCACACGCTGACGTCACTGGCGGCTGGCCAATCATAGGCTGCCACGTGGCGGCTGGTCAATGACAGCATGCCATGTGGCGGCGGCTGACGACTCATGATTGCAGGTACGAGGTTAAAAGGTGGCGCCATAATGTGAGAATAAAACGTGTCAGTATGTGGTTCAGACGTGGCAGGGCGGCTGACCAATCAGAGGATGATACGTAACATCTGTGACGCTGCAGGTACGAGGTGGCAGGCACTGACATGGCAGGTACGAGGCTGACCAATAGTAGCGTGACACGTGTCCTAATGATTGGCTGAAAAATGATTAGATGCGTTGGGTTATAGTTGTGTGTGGAAATGTCGAAAACACCCTGTCTTGAGTGGGCTATATATTGAAGATCACTTCATCCGGACGGAGAGACCACACACACATTAGAATAGTAGTAGATTTATTTCTTTGTAATAGCGTAGTAGCTTATTTCTAGCTTCTTGTAATAGCTTTTCAGCTTATTGTAACGACTTATTTGCTTAATGAAGATGGAGATTTGCGATATTACTTAGCTTATTCTTATTCTAATCCTCTATTTTTCTTTTTCCCTTTTTCATCTGATAATCTCAATAAGTTCCTTATAGCTTATTTTTGGGTTATTTAGATTTATCTTATTTAATAAGCTTCCTTATAGCTTATTCAAATAAGCACTTTATTATTTATTTATTTTCTTTCAAATCTTCTTTATTACTTTAGATCTAAATAGTTTTTAATTACTTGTTTCAAAAAGCTTTTAAATTTAGCAGTTTTTACTCAAATAAGCTATACTCTAGCTTATTATACCCAATCCACGCTTACTTTTCAAAGTGAACAACTTATTTGTACTAACCTTTATAAAATTGTGATTTTTATGCATCCAATCCTACATCATAAGGCGTGGAGCTTAATGGTTTCATAAGCTAATTTATTTAGTAAAGTTTATAGCATTAATAGTATATATTAAACTAATTAGTGCATAAAATTCACAACTTTAGTAACTAGTTGGTAAAATAGAAGCTACTAAAGAAGTAATCTTTAGTGTTTGTTCAAGTTTATAAGATAGGAATATAGGATGGTTTATTAGTCTCATCTCATTTACCGGGTTCTATTTCTTTACCTTTTTAATTAGTTAAAATAGTTAGTTTAGAAATATGCTTATTATTGTTGGATTTGTTGATGTTAGCTTAATTAATATGAGTAGTGAGTAGATTTTATATGCTTTTTAAGTGAGTAATGATTTGAGATTTAAGTATGAAAACTTAGAAATTGTTGATTAATAATCTTTAGTTTACTTGGCTTGATTTTTGGTTATTTGAGTGGAAAAAACAGTTAGGGTAGTTAGTCATTAATTTAAGTAATTAAGAAGATTATTAATTAATAATTTTCGGATTATTTTATATCTATTTAGTAGGTTGTTTTGACGGGCAAAAGCAGTTAGGATAATTAATTATTTAAATCTAGTTAATTTTTACCAAGACAAAGAATTGTTTTCAAAATAAACCAACGTTTGTGAGAAAATAGTTGTTTAGACGTGTATTAACTCAACACTTTTAAATGATAATCCCACTTGATGATCTTTTCACTTCACTTGACAAGCATATCCTTTATTATCATATTTAGATATTGTTTTTGTCATCATTATTTGTAGTTGCCTTTTAATTAATTAAAATAGTTTTTTAAAATCTTTTCCAAACAAAAAATATTCGATAATCAAGCATCAAACAAAAGACTCAAATGTAAATTTAAATTCATATCTCGCCGTGGAATATGACTCCGGAAGATTAATTATCACTTGTCCTCAAGTGATTCTTACCTCTGACGGGATACTTATTTAAAATGGCTCTATCTATAACACAAATAAGAACACATTATTGTGATCCTCCCCTTTTAACTCAATTAAATAATCTGAGATCACAAACACTAGAAAAATCTGCTCATTAGGTCATATAAAGAAGCCGGTTTGTAAAGCATCAAAACATAAGGGTAACAGATGTAAATACAATTAAAACGAAAAGCCATACTTCTAGCTGCAAAAAACCATTCTTTGTCATGCAGTGGCAGAGCCAAAAATTAGAATATAGGGGGCAAAAATATATTACCTTTAAAGAAGTCGTTAAAAAATATATTTTTAAGCGACTTAATATTGCAGAAAAAAAATATTACATTGTGCTAAGACAACAACAGCAAAGCAGTAGCACCGAACAACATTCAAACATAAAAAAAAATAGCCCAAAGCAACACCAAAAACAACAAAATTTAGTTTTTAGTGAGCAAAAATAAGTGAAAAACCTGCTTATGTTGTGCAAAAAAACAGATTATATTTATCAAAAAGTATAAGTTTATTTCAAAAAAATATAAAATGATTTTATATTTTTTGATATAAAAGGATATAAATTTCGTTTAAGTAGGGGTGTACATTTGTTCTCCTCATACTTTGTTTAGTGGAATAATGTTGTTACATTTGTTCTCCTCATACTTTGTTTAGTGGAATAATGTTGTTATAAATCATGTTTGAGTATAAATAATAGGGTTAAAAGCTAAAGATCATGCAGCATAGTTTTTAAAGCAGACGATGTCATAATGAACTTTGAAAATTACCATTGACATAAAATCTTTCAAATTTGGAGCGATGTACATAATATGATTTGGGAACTAGTAGGTTACTGGTGTCACAAAGTTTGAAAATTAGCGAAATGGTCCTTGTGGCTTGCGTTGACTTTCACGGTCATCCTTAACTTTTTTTTCAATTAAAAGGTTCTGATAATGGTCCTTATGGTTATTGACTTTCGATTTAGCCCATTTTATCGTTTCACATTCTCTTCGTTTTTATCCGTTTTTTCCGTATTTCTTAAGTTTTATCGGTTTTCATCCGTTTTTGTCCGTTTTCATAACTTTTTTTTAGATTTTTGCCCGTTTTTATCCATTTTTCATACTTTTTGTCTATTTTTATTCGTTTTTGCCAGTTTTCATTCGTTTTTATCCATGTTTTTTACAATTTTGTCCGTTTTTCTTATTTTTTTTGTCTGTTATTCTTACATTTTTGTTTGTTTTTGTACTATTTTCAACATATTGAAAATGATTTCCAAAAAGAAAATAATTTTGAAAAAATTTGAAAAAAAATGTAATTTGTTCGCAAATTTGTAAAAAAAAATTTCCAAAAAAATTTTGAAAAAAAAAATTGCAATAAAAAATTTGAAAAAAAAAACTCCAATTTTTTTTTCCGTAAATACTTTAAAAAAAAAGAATTTGATTTTTTTTCCTAATTTCTTTTTTTCGAAATTCTTTTTACAAAAATAATTTTTTCGAAATTTGGACAAAAAGAATAATTTGAAAAAAAAAAACTATTTTGTAAAAAAAAAAATTGGAAAAAAAATCCAATTTTTTTTTTGTCATAAATACTTTTTTTTTTAAATAAAAATAAATTGGAAATTTTTTTCTAAATTGTTTTTTTCGAAACTCTTTTTACAAAAATAATTTTTTCGAAATTTGGACATATTGAAAAAAAAAATTTAAAATGATATTTTTGAATTTTTTTTTAATTATTTTTTTCAATGTGTCCACGAAAAAATTATTTTTGTAAAAAGAATTTTGAAAAAAACAATTTAGAAAAAAAATTCCAATTTCTTTTCTTTTTTAAAAAAGTATTTACGAAAAAAAATTTTGAATTTTTTTTTTCAAATTTTTTTATTCATTTTTTTTTTGTATTTTTTTTTCAAATTTGCGAAAAATTTCCATTTTTTTTTGGAAAATTCTTTTTCAAATTTTTTCAAAACGTTTTTTTCTTTTTGAAAAATATTTCCAAAATTTTTCAATAGGTTGAAATAGTACAAAAACGTAAGAAAAACAGAAAAAATGTAAGAAAAACGGACAAAAATGTAAAATAAAACGGATGAAAATGGGCAAAAACGAATAAAAATCGACAAAACGTAAGAAAAATGGTTAAAAAAGGAAAAAAAATCTAGAAAAACGGTATGAAAAACGGACAAAAACGGATAAAACCCGATAAAAACTTAAGAAAAGTAGACAAAACGTAAGAAAAACTGACAAAAGCGGATAAAAACGTAAGAGAACGGGTGAAAAAAATATAAAAACGGACTAAATCTGAAAGTCAATAACCATAAGGACCATTACTGTAACTTTTTTAACAGAAAAAAAAGTTAAGGGATGATCGGTGAAAGTTAACGCAAGCCACATGGACCATTTCTACTAATTTTCAAACTTTGTGACCTGGTAACCTACTAGTTCCCGGTCATATTACGTACATCGTTCCAAATTTGAAAGTATTTTGCGTACAATGGTAATTTTCAAAGTTCATTGCGTATATCGTCTGTTTTGAAAAACTATGTTGCGTATCTTTAGCTTTCACCCTAAATAATATAAGGGTCAATTGCATATATACCCAAAATATGTTTAACTTGCATTGTACATCATGCATTGAAAACTTGTATTTTGAGAAAATATGCAAGTTTTTAAGTTTTAGTAAGTATATACGCAATTCTCTCATAAATATATTACTTTATATCATATCAGATTTAACAAATCCTACCATGTGACTACCCTACCATTTCACCACCATCTACTTTCTCACTTCCCAACCCACATACCCTTTTACACCATTTTTTCGATGAACTAAACACAGAAGAATAGTTTCAACATTAAACCACACTCGGTTGTTAAATAGCTTGAAAGTGTGTCGAGGGCACTCGGATGATTTGCCTGAGGGCACTAGTCATTTTTGTTGCCAACTAAAAAAAAATTCTTATGTATTTTGGGTATCCGCAAGAGGTTCGTCGGGGGCAACGCCCCCACTACTAAACATGTGGCTCCGCCTCTGCTGTCATGCGTATTTTAGGAAAGAGGAAGGAATTTTGTGCTATATGTTTAGGTATGTTGTCTTTCATTATGGAGCTATGTTGTCTTCCATAACTAATTGCACCTTCATTTTTAAAAATATCCAAGTAAAAAGGACGCAATGATGCATCCCCCAAATGGTGTACAGACCCATGATTGGGTAAATTTGTGTGAGAGGTTTGCAAGCGAAGCATTTCAGGTTATAAGCTCCCTTTTATTCTTCTTCTAAGTACGTAACATTTTGTTGATAAAGAATACATATTTCTAATTACAATGTTGTCTAAACTTTTGACTTCATAGAAAATAGGCGCTATAAACAAGAAAAACAAATCTTTCAACCAAATTCCACCCGCAGTTGGCACCCTTTCTACTACGAGAAGAGTTGATACGGTGAGTTAATTGTATGAATAATTAATATATCTATTTCTTATTTTGTCTTTTTGGAATTGTATTATGATATATGTATGAAACAGAAAAAGATAAAAGGGGAACAAGTAACAACAATTGGACAGTTTAAAATTGCACATTTCTGAAAGAACAAAGGAAATGGTCAATGAGAAGGCCGAAAAATTTTTGGTAATTTCTACTACTTCCTACCTGACATTTAAAATTACATAATTATGTAGTTTGTTCGGATATGGATATTTTGCCATGTTGTGTGATTGAAACTATGTATATGCGCGGTTGCATTGTGATATGTGATAGCGGTTAGTAGTATAAATTAGGAGTAGATCAAATAATCGGATTTTGCTCTCGTGTTCTTGATTTAGTGGTTATCACCTTAAGTGCCTTGTATATAATTGACTGATTTTCTATGATTGTAGACATGTATACATTTTTTTGTTGAACTAAAGTTCTTATATATGTTGGTGTATGTCTGACTTGTTGTATAGTATGTTAGTCATTTTGCTATGTTCATGTAACCACTAAGGATGTTCCATTGATGAACCTAAAGCCCATGGGTAATTGAAAATGATAACTCTTCATCTATGTGACATAAGTTGAAAAGTCTAAACTTGTTTAGTTGGGTATATGTTTGCATATGTATAGATGCATTATAATATTGGGGTCGCATTTATATGTTAGAATATGATCGCTTCCAAACCGTCAAGTCAAACAGACTTAAAACAGCTCAGACGCAAATGCAATTAAGATCAGAGGAATATAGTGGATTCCCGGGTCGTTAAGTCCCACGGAGACTCAATGGTGTGTGCAACACTGATTCAGACGGTAGAATGATCACTAATGATAGTGATCGGAAAGGATTTGAAAAGGATAATTACACTACTGAAAAAGGTTAAAAATAAAAGCGACTTAAATGCAAATTAAGAAAATTAAAAAGTTAAAATCTATTAAATAAACGCTATCACTATTTTTAAAGTGATGAACGTTTAAAACTTAAAACTAAAAACTTACGTTTTAAATAAAAATAACGTAAACGTACAAAATAAAACGTGAAACTTACACAATATAAGTCCTAAAAATATGAAAAATACATTTTTATAATCCTAATGATATAAGAAAATTTATAGAAAAGGAAAATTATTTTTATGACTATTATTCTAATTATTATTAATTAAAAACTATTTTAACTATTTAATAAATACTTTAAAATAGAAGAAAATAGGAAATAAGGCTAGAAAAATAAGATTAAGACTTAGAAAAATCTAAAATATGATAAAACTATTTTTAAAACAGAAAATATATTTTTTTGACTTTTTATATATTTATTATTAATTTAATACTATTTAAAACTAATTTAAATTATTAAAAATACCAAATAAAAGGAGAAAAATATGGAAAAATACTTTTTATTACTTTTATATTTATCTTAACCTAAGAAAATAGAAAACATATTTTTTTAAGCTTTTTCTAATTTATTTGTATTAAAAACTATTTAAAAGTACTTAAAAACTAATTAAAATCAAGAAAAATACTAAACAAGCTAGGAAAAATCTGAAAAATTCAGGAAATGCTTAAAATAATATAAGGAATATAAGAAAAATATAAAAACAGGAGGTTGTTTGGAAGAATATGAAACTGATGTAGCTAGTGCTTATAAATAAGCACTTTAATAAGCCAAATGGAGTCCAAAGGCTACCAAACTTAATAAGAAGCTATAATAAGCTAAATGTACCCTAATGCAACTAAAAACAACAAGTTATAAGCACTGGATTGCAAGTCTAACAAATTTGGCTTATTGAGAGATTAAGCTAAAAACAGAATCTGGGACCAACTTTGGTCAAGGAAATAAGCACATGAATAAGCTAGAAACTACAAACCAAAGATTGGAATCTAATCTAGACCTGGACAAGAACCTTGAGACCAAAAATTAGACCTTGGGGTGCTCAAATGAGCTCTGTGCAATAGTTACAAAATCTGCACAAACCCTGTGCAGATTTGATGTCCTGCACAGGGCTGTTAGTCCTATTTTGACAAGCCAATTAGAGCTTAAAGAAAAAATCACAAAATTTGACAAAAATGAGGATGACAAAATAGACCAAGAGAGGTTTCAAAATCCACAAGACTCACTTGCATTGACCAAGAATTGAGTCCATGAAAATTCTGCCCAGTTGAGCATAAAACAGGTTTTGCAACATTTTTGACTTTTGGCAAATTTTATTACTTTGACTAAAATGAACTTTGATCCTAATTTATGGACTAAGCTTGATATTATATGATGTATTGACACAAAAGCAACCTTTATCTATGTCTTTTGAACTTAAAACAAGATTTGGATTTTCAAAAGTCTCAACAGGTTTACTGATAAGACATAATGCATACAATTTTGACTATGAGCTATTGTAGGTGCAGGTTTAAGACAGAAATGAGCTCAATTTAGCTTAACAAACATGAACCAAAAGGCCTTAACCACTGAAAAGACCATTATGACAGTTATAGCAATAAAACCAAACACACCCTTATATTACTGTTTTGTAATTAAAATGCTCTAAACACTAAACCAGCTTGCAAGAAGGATCAATCTAAATTCTTATGACCAAATGACAACTATCTAAGCACACAGAAACAAGTTGTGACCACAGATACTCTTATGAGCAAAATGTGCAATATAACTTGAAAATTTAAAATGAGAAATATACTCACATGGATCCAGCTTGTGTACCAGACTAAAACCAGAATCAATACTACTCTAAACTAATCCATTTTAACCAGATTTCACCTCTGCATCATCCAAATTCCAAATCCAAATCCATTTGAGTCCCAGTTGACTTTCGTTGACTTTTTCACAACTTTGCTTAAAACTTAAATTTTAACTTACCAAAAGCTTTAATAAGCTTATATAAGCTTCTTTGAATCCACAAATTAAGCCACTAAAGCTTTGACATAGAAATTCGAAATTGAAAATTGCACAGTGAACTAGAAACTTTGGAATGTAAACATAACCTGGAATTAATACTTGGAAAGAGTTTTAATACACTTTAAATGACTTAACTTAACAATATGAAGCAAAAGATTACAAATTTAGGACCTAACTAAAAACAGAAACATAAAAACGACATTAAGCTAAAACTAAAACTACCAGACTCCCTTCTAGCTTCTCTCCTCCTTCTTTTTATACTCCATGATGTTGCCACTTGTCCACTGAACCTTTCCCACCAATATTTAGGACCATTGGATGTTTTGAGCCAATTTTGGCCGTTTGATCATTTTGGCGCCAAAAGTGGAATTTGACAGGTGGAGTGAGATTGAGTGTGGGAGAGGAATACATTAAATGGTATTTGGATTGTGGTGTTTGGAGGGGGGACAAAGGTGTGGAAAACAGAGGAGGGGGGATGGTTGTGGTGTGAGTGAGCAGGGCAGTGGTTGAGAAGATGGGAGAAGGATTGGCGCCAAGTGGGTTAAATTTGACCAATGGGTTGACTGGGGTATTATATTAAGGCAAGGGGTCAAAATGGTTTAAGTGGCAGGGGGTTCAAAATGTGTGAAAGGGTCCAAATGGGATTAAAGACTTTAATAACCAAGGGACCTTTCATGTAATTTCTGAAAATGGAGGGACTACTGCTGCCATTTTATAAAACTTGTTCCAAGGACTGAAAATGACAAGCTTCAAAAGTATAAGGACTAAAGTTGACATTTTGCCATTTTCCAGGGACTAATTCCGCCAATTTTCAAACTTAAAGGACCAATTTGTAATTTTCTCAAAACTTTTTATATTTTTCACCAAAGGACTAAATTTGACAAATTATGATTTAAAAGGACCTTTGGTGACTTTTCTTTGAAATTGCACTGTGGACCTGTTTTGACAATTTTTGAAACTTGGGGACTAAAGCGCCAATTTTGCAAATTTGATCGTTTTCATCGATTTTGATATTTTGCATTTAAAACACATAAAACACTGATTTGTGATATTTTGATCATTTTGATGTGTTTCTGAGTATTTTCAGATGATTTTGCAGTTTATTTTATACAAAAATGATGAGTATTTAGACACTCATCAGAATACTTATTCCTACTTGGTTCGTTATGGTTACTTTGCTTGTCATTTCACAGCATATGTGTTTGACATTGGATTGCATATGCGAAGTTGCATGTCTCGTGTGTTTGGATCGGCTGTTTACCTATATTGATATATGTGCTTTGAGCCAGATGATGGTAGCGTGAAATAGCTTTATATATTTTTTATTATTTGCCTGTGAGATCAATTCAGATTTAGGTCATCAATAAAAGCATGTAAGAAAACTAGGCAAGAAAAGATAATGACTGCAAATTAGGTTTGGGTTAATGTCTAATTTTATCTCAATCCAGTCTGTGTTCAAGAAGAATGCATTTTTTGACTTTTGTGGTTGTACTAAAAGAACTTAAATGTGAATTTGATATGCGTTTTCAAGAGTAAAGTTGCTCATGAACTTTTCTTAGAAAGTGAAAAAATCATTGGTTTCAAAGCTGCATATTAAGTTTTATTAAATGTCTGTTTATTCAGGGAGGAGTCTGAATTGAAGAATTTGAAGGAAATAATTTGCGGGCAAAGTTTAGTCATTTCTTTTTATCGTACATTGCGGGCAGTAACAACATATTCAAAGATTGTGTGTTATAAGAAGGTTGTTTTGATAATTATGTTTTGTATTTATTCATGTTTAATGTTGTATTTCTTTAATAACATGGTAGACAAATGGATGCAATTGTTGGTATGTTATGGGTATTGATTATATTCACTTTTTTGTTTGAATTAATTTGCGTTATGTTAAGAAGCTAAGAATTTTATTTTTCTGTTTTGCTAAAAGTAAAAGGGTACGAACAAACTGAGCATTTTGTGGTTGTCGGTAAGGGTGTCAGTAAGGTCGGGTTGACCTGAACCCGAACCCGATAATGCTTATCGGGTCGGGTCAAATCGGGTCAAAAAATCTTGTCGGGTTGTTTTGACCCAAACCGATAATCCGATAGTGTTATCGGGTCGGGTTAAGGTTAAATAAATAATGCTATAGGGTTATCGGATCAACCCAATAAGACCCGACAATCACTTTTTGAATTTTTAGTTATTAGTAATAATTAGTTACTGATAATCAGTAAACTAGTTAAAGGTTTAGCAAATTTGTCATTTAAAAAACTATTACGTCTCTTGTCAGGAACAGGTCTTCTCAAACACAATTAGTTACTAAATGATAATTAGTTAGTTGTAAATGTGAAGGGAGTTAGTTTTAGATATGTTGGTTAGTTGACAAAATTCTTATATAAAAGTGTTAACTTCAATCTCATTTTCTTCTTCCATCTTATTCTTTCATCATTTCTGTTAACAATAACTCGTTACAATAGAGATGTGCGGAAATTGTAGTTATTATTGAATGATAGAATGATAAGGTTTTAAAAGGTACCATTTTGAGGGGTCGTTTAAGTCCTTATTTGATCACTTTTATATCCGTTATTGCTTAATATCGTTCCTTTTCACTTTTAGGTCTCGTGAAGGCAAAATCTTGGAATGACACTTATTTGGACGAAAAGCGCGAATATATGAAGAAAATGGCCAAAGTCGAAATCGAGACACTCATGATTCTTTGAAAGTAGAAGCGGGCGTCGGGTGCTATTGGCGGCCGTCCCAAAGTGTGTGACGGGCGAACCCAAAACTCGTATTTTCAAGAGGCGGCGTCTAGTGGTGAAAGAGTGAGCCGTCGCTACTCGGGACGGCCTAGATGCAATCCGAGACGACGTCGAAGGCGAAGAGGACGGCGTCACGGACATAAGGTGCGCCGTCGCAAGGTTAACGTGGCCAAGCGAAACCACAATGGCGGCGACACGGCGGCGTCACTAAACATAAGGTGACGCCGTCGCAATTGTAATCTTATATATAGAATTGAATTTTGGTCTTTTGTGGAGAGTCTTTGGGTAAAACCTAAAACCGAACCTAAGGTGTCTTGTACAGTATTTTAGGGTTTTAAACCTATCTTACACCAAGATAAGTCTTTACTTCATTAATTCAATTATGTCTTTGATTATTTGTGTGTATGCTTGCATGTTCTCCATGTCCGCTAATTTATTTGTGTGTTTGCTTAGGAAGTATGAAACTTAATTATTGAATATTGATTGGTTGTTTCTTATCTTAGTTGATTAATGATCTAGTAATGCGATAGGTCATTCGTTGTGCATAATGCTTGATTCATCTTTGTGAACCTTAGAGTATAATTACCGAGTAATTGTAGGCTAAACCATCCAAGAGCGCCTTAGGTAGGAGTCTATAATCTCTAGTGGGTTTGTAGACAAGACCCTTTGGTAAGTTCGAAGAGTTAGGGAGAAGCATACCTACAACTTTAGACACACAACGTGACTAGGAATAAGGCGTGACACTCAACCATCGATAGGAGATAATTAAGGAGTAATACAAACTAAGTAAACACATCTTTAAACTATCATACGAGCACACATTAATTAGACATAGACTCCCACAACCTTAGTTTAGATAATTAGATAATAGTAGAGTAATCGGTGAAATACCAACCCCAAATCCAATACCGAGATTCGTACCTTTCCATTTTCATAAAATATAAAAGATAAAAATAATCTTCCTCAACCTTAACCTTAGCGTAGTAACTCCTACTAGCATTCCTATTCCCAGAGAGCGATATCAATACCCGTGGCGTACCCTAATTACTACACTACAACGATTAGGTTCCTTTGCCTAGGGTGTTATAAAACTTGCTCGAAGAAAGGAAGTTCCTTTGACCCCGAGCAGCGTGTAGCGTTATCAAGTTTTAGGCGCATTGCGGGAATAGAATAGCTAGTTAGTAGTCCACCTCGTTTAGGTTTCTTTGCTTGATTCCTATCAAGTAAACTTTTTCTTATTTTAGATTTCTCTTATTCTATCCCCTTCTTCGTGACCTTTGTTAGTAACCTCATCACTTTTCATCATGGAAGGTGATAACCCACTACCATTCATCAACCCACCACCAAATGACCTCCAAGAGCCCGTACTCTTGGTGAATACTCGAGACCAAGCCACCTAGGCTATAGGAACACCATTGAGCTTCCGACCAAGCCCAAACTACGACCTGCGATCCGACACCATCCGGTTGGTGCAAAGCGGATGTGCATTCCATGGACTTCGTTCAGAAGATCCAAATCGACATCTAAGGATTTCCTCAAAATCGTCGATTCCATCGACCTTGATGCTACTACTCGGGAGACCACGCGCTGCGTCTCTTCCAATTCTCTACGGGACCAAGCTAGTAATTGGCTTGGCGACTTCCATGGCTCCATCTCAAGTTGGGATGATCTTACTTCGCTTCCTTGCTCAATTTTTCCCACGGGAGAACCACTAAGCTTAGGAATGACATCTTGATGTTCCAACAACGTCAAGGTGAATCTCTCTGAAGCATGGACCCGATTCAAGGAATTACTTCATAAAGTCCTCATCACGGCATTGATCTTTGGCTCCAAGTCCAAATCTTTTATGATCATGTCAACTTCCCACTAGCGATCCATTGACCAAGCGGCGGTGGAAAACTTAGTTATTTCACCGCGAAGAATCATGGGAAATAATAGAGGACCTCGCCTCTATGACAACGAAAGTTGGGATGACCCCGTGAGCTGCCCAAAACCGTCAAGGCAATCTCCTTGCCTCCTCCCGACCGTAGGATGATCGAACTTGAAGATCAAGTTAAATTCCTCATGAGTTCCTACAAAATCCTAAGTCCTCACGACAAGTGAATCAAATCACTCTACCTTGTGAGTTATGCGGTGGTCCCCATGACACTCGTGATTGCACAAGGCTCTCCGAACAAGCTTTTGCGGACTACGCCTCCATACGTGCCGGACGGAGGCGGGAGAAGTGGTACACTTTCAAACCCGAACAAAACAACTTAGGAAACTCATACAACCCTCATGGAGAAATCACCCTAATCTTAAGTGGAACCAAAACTCAAGCACACCCCAAATCTCATCTAGTTAGCCTAATAGGTTCAATTCTTCTAATACAGGAACCCCACTAATCTTGAGGCAATTGCATCTAGATTTTGTCATCCCAAGAAACTCGATTGAATAAGCTTGAAGCCGATTTTAAGCAAAGGCAGGCGAGATGACAACCAAGCTTGATGCCTCTTAAAAGCCTTCAATGAGCGGGAAGTTGGAGCACTCCCAGTGATACCATTAAGAACCCAAAGTGAATTCGATTGCATCGACTTCATGTTCGATTCACCATGGAGAGTGCACATCCATGCCCTCTCACCCAAGCGGTTCACTCGGTAAATGCTATCAAAAGGGTTCCAAGTCATCCAAGAGATACCAAGGCCGGCACCTTTGGTAAAGCCTACTCTTGAGAAACCCGTCGACCAAGAATCCAAACCTAGTTTAGAGGAGGTACAAGGAACTCCATCAAGAAAAACCGATTCTTGAGGTCTTAGCTCATGCACCTTATTATAATGCTTTAAAAGAAAATATGAGTTACAACTTAGGCTTGGAAAACATGGGTCCGCCTTTGTGCGAAACAACTTACCTAAGTTAGGCGATCCCGGCTATTCACTCTTCCGTGTAGACTTGGAACTTCCAAGCCACTCGATGCTCTAGCCGATTTAGGATCATGCATCAATCTCGTTCCATTGTCCCTTCATAGAAGCCTCAACCTAGGTAAAATTGAACCAACGGAAACTATCTTAGGTCTAGCGGACGGTAGTATATGCGTCCGGTAGGAATAATAAAGGACATGGTAGTACATGTGGGAGAGTTGACTCTTTGGCCGACTTTCATGTACTAGACATGAATAAGGACCCGACATGCCCATTACTAGTTGGAAGAGGATTTTTAGCTACCGCTAGTGCCATCATCGATTGTAAGATGTCCAAAATAGTGGTAGGAGAGGGAGTGCTAGATCCGTTTACGATGTTAAAAGCATACATACTATAAGGATGAGGAAATCCCACAAGAGATAGGGTTGGATAGAGAGCCTTCTCGATATGGACCTTGGATTGATAAGAACATCATAGGCCCCAAAGACCTTTTACCTAGATAAGGCCTTTGCTAGTGCAAAGAACTTTCCAAGAACAAGAAATGGCTAGGGACATAGAAGTGAACCCGTTCGAGGACGCCTTAGTATTTAGGAAGATGACCGAGTTCCTAGGAAGCTTGCAGTTAACCTTGTCATGAATAAGTGGATAGTTGAGAATCCGAACACATGTGGAATTGGAATAGACCGCCTAGTGATGGTAATGGAAGGTGGCACATTAGGATACAAATCTATGATCCGATGGTGAGATGTTTGAAAAGGCATATTTAACCGAATGTACTACTAGGAACTTAAATGATAAGTTTGATCCTTACGACATTGTTGAGGATAGACTTACGTATATCGGTACGTAGGAGCACGACTACGAGTCTAGCTACAAGACTCTTTAATAAAGAAAAGCGCGTGGGAGGCAACCCATGTTTAATTGTTTGCTTGTTAGTGTCTTATATCTTTTATTAATTGTTAATCCTCATGTTTAAATTTGTAAAAATGCTTTATTTTGTTTTAACCTCGTCTTAATTGCATATAAAGGTATTTTACATAAGGGATAAGTGTAGGGAGGATTACACACGTTTTCAAAAGAAGCGTAAACATGAGAATAACAATTAACTAAAAGATATTTATGTTTGTTTGTTCGAGTCAAATGCTTGTATCGAGTCATAATGGATGTTTTGCGAAATTTTCCGATTCTAAAGATGTAAATTTTCCGAATTTTTCCGAAAATCGAGACCGTTTTTGTCGGGATAACTGACGGCGTCGAGATTGCAACTGACGGCGTCGGGAAGGAGTAAAACATCAGTTACTTTTCTCGTTTTCGAGCTACTTATAAATTTTGAAATTTTCGGTCTTAATTTTCTTAGAAATTAGTAAACATCCATTCCACAAGCATTATATCCTAGTTTAAATCGAGTCTTATATATATTATTACCGCCGATTTCTGTGAAGGTTTCGTTTGTTTTCTTCAAGTGTGCGGGTTTAGTTTGTCAAGAAGAAGTTACAAAAGATTGGAAGGAGCTTTTCACGCATAAATTCTTCCGGAAAGGATTTAACCACCACTTTACGGATCCTACCGAGCTAATCGGGGAGTATTAGTTTCTTTCGTTTTAATTACCTTCCATTATCATAACTTTGATACTTCGGGAACATTGGGGACAATGTTCGGTTTAAGTGTAGGGAGGAAAATAAAGCGGAACTTTGAAACTATGCTTATCCTTGATTATTTGCTTTGTCTAATTGTGATTATGTAATAAACCATGAGAAAATGTTGGTTAGGGTAATTTTGGCACCAAATTTAAAATTTTCATGACATATAGGGTGGGCCATTAGTCTTAACAAAAGCGTCTCACGGATAGGAAGTTGCATGACTAGCACAAAAACCCTTACCACCCAAATTCCACCCAAAATGTGAGGATCGCCCTTAAATTAGTAGGAATTAAAAGCATTCATCTTTAATGCTTAGAGTGTGAACCGGTAATATATTAGATTCTAGAACTTGTTTTGTGATGCATTCCGAGATCGCAAGTGAGGCTACACTTGTGTAGTTAGGAATAACTAAATGATAAGAGGCATTAGGATAACCCTTGTTTGATACCTGTAATATAATTACTTCTTCCATATCGGTTGAGTAATTCCCCACACCCACTGCGTTGTACTCATCTTTAGTACACGATACCCTAGTTAACCCTCGAGCCTATCCTTTCGCGGTTCTCGTGATATTTCGGTTTTCGAATATCAATGAAAACATTGTTTACACCCACCCCAAATATACACCCAATTGCCTTAGCCTACCCTTATGCACTCACTTTTAGTGCAAATGTTTGTTATCACCCTAAACCCTTAGTTCAATTATCTAGTTGCTTGCATAAGTTGCTAAGTCGAGTCATATCCTTTGTATCTGATTTTGGGATGATTGGGATTCATGGGAAAAGTTAAAGTTTATGAAATGACGGAAGGAACATTAAATTCAAATTCCATTTGTTTGCGTAATAATGTACCCCAAGTGTTTTGATCTTTTCAATTCGGGTCAAATTAGTGTTAGAGTAATAAAAACTCAAGTGTAGGGATATGCTTATAAATCCTAGTATTTTGATGTTATCTTAGAGGATGGTAGAGTAAAAGTGTATGATAAAAAAAAAAAAAAAAAAAAAAAAACACAGGCTACCATCCTACATCTATCCTTTAAATTTATATTTGTTTATTTGAGTTATTTAGAGTTTAGAGTGTCGAGTCTTGGCTTAGCACGCCATTCTTCATATGCATTTAACATAGAGATTTTGACTTACCACCACTAAATAGCCTATCCCACCAAACCCTTATTTCCTACAGTAAGCCTAACGTTACAACCCTTTAAAGACCTCTTTGATAGTCTTTCCTAGGTGCTTACGCCAAAGCGATGGAGGTTTGATCTATTCTCAAGCCTATGGTAATCTATGTACTAGGACCGGTTAATGAGTGTTTATCTTCCATTTCCTATATTGTTATATTTCATTTATACACCGAGAGAGATGTAGTATCCAAAAACCCCATGTGAGGTGCTAGTATGTAATTTCCGTGCTTGTTATGACTTTCATGGGCTTATATGTGTTGTGGACCGTTTAAAATTAATGCTTCATGACCCCTAACTTATAAATTAATTGGCTAAAAGCACATTTGCTTGAGGACAAGCAAATAACAAGTGTAGGGATATTTGATAAGGTTTTAAAAGGTACCATTTTGAGGGTCGTTTAAGTCCTTATTTGATCACTTTTATATCCGTTATTGCTTAATATCGTTCCTTTTCACTTTTTAGGTCTCGTGAAGGCAAAATCTTTGGAATGGCACTTATTTTGACGAAAAGCGCGAATATATGAAGAAAATGGCCAAAGTCGAAATCGAGACACTCACGATTCTTTGAAAGTAGAAGGCGGCGTCGGGTGCTATTAGCGACGCCGTCCCAAAATTATTGTGACGGGCGAACCCAAAACTCGTATTTTCAAGAGGCGGCGTCTAGTGGTGAAAGAGTAGGCCGTCGCTACTCGGGCGACCTAGATGCAATCCAGACGGCGTCGAGGCGAAGAGGACGGCGTCACGGACATAAGGTGGCGCCGTCGCAAGGTTAACGTGGCCAAGACGAAACCACAATGGCGGCGACACACGGCGTCACTAAACATAAGGTGGCGTCGTCGCAATTGTAATCTTATATATAGAATCCGAATTTTTCGGTCTTTGGGTGGAGAGTCTTTGGAGTAAAACCTAAACCGAACCTAAGGTGTCTTGTCAAGATATTTTAGGGTTTTAAACCCTATCTTACACCAAGATAAGTCTTTAATTCATTAATTCAATTATGTCTTTGATTATTTGTGTATGCTTGCATGTTCTCCATGTCCCGCTAATTTATTTGTGTGTTTGCTTAGGAAGTATGAAACTTAATTATTGAATATTGATTGGTTGTTTCTTATCTTAGTTGATTAATGATCTAGTAATGCGATAGGTCATTCGTTGTGCATAATGCTTGATTCATCTTTGTGAACCTTAGAGTATAATTACACGAGTAATTGTAGGCTAAACCATCCAAGAGCGCCTTAGAGTAGGAGTCTATAATCTCTAGTGGGTTTGTAGACAAGACCCTTTGGTAAGTTCGAAGAGTTAGGAGAAAGCATACCCTACAACTTTAGACACACAACGACTAGGAATAAGGCGTGACACTCAACCATCAATAGGAGATAATTAAGGAGTAATACAAACTAAGTAAACACATCTTTAAACTATCATACGAGCACACATTAATTAGACATAGACTCCCACAACCTTAGTTTAGATAATTAGATAATAGTAGAGTAATCGGTGAAATACCAACCCCCAAATCCAATACCCGAGATTCGTACCTTTCCATTTTCATAAAATATAAAAGATAAAAATAATCTTCCTCAACCTTAACCTTAGCGTAGTAACTCCTACTAGCATTCCTATTCCCTAGAGAGCGATATCAATACCCGTGGCTTACCCTAATTACTACACTACAACGATTAGGTTCACTGCCTAGGGTGTTATAAAACTTGCTCGAAGAAAAGGAAGTTCCTTTGACCCCGAACGACGCGTGTAGCGTTATCATAGAATCAAGATCATTACATTTTACATTGATTCAATAGAAAGACTACTAACTGCTTCTAACTAACTTTTGAATTATATTTACAACTTTGGTCCTTGTAGTTACTAAGTCATCATTGATGACCCCTTATACTTCTATATCCTCCCCTCAAGTTGGAGCCTCACTGAGTCCCAATTTTGTCAACAAGAAAAGAGTGTTGTTCTTTGCCCAAAGCTTTTGTCATCAAATCTGCAAGTTGTAGATGAGTGGGAATAAATGTTGTTTGCAGAAAACCTTCTTGAACTTTGTCTCTAGTAAAATGACAATCAATGTCCAAGTGCTTAGTTCGATCATGATAGCAGGGATTAGCAGCAATTTGTTGTGCAGATTTATTATCACAAAATAGTGTAATTGGCAACTGCACTTGAATGTGTAGATCCTTTAGCAAAAAACTTAACCAAAGCAATTCACAAGTGGTAGTTGCCATGCTTCTATACTACGCCTCGAGAGAAGATCTGCTTGTTGTTGCTTGTTTCTTAGTTTTCCGGGATACTAAAGCATGACCTAGGAAAATGCAATATCCAATGAGAGATCTTCTTGTCATTAAACATGTGGCCCGATGCATCGAGAATCTGTGACTTTTAAATGAGGTTGCACAGGATAGAATAATCCTTTTGAAATTGTCCCTTTTAAGTACTTTAACATATGAATGGCAGCCTGCAAATGAGAATCGTGGTCTTGACATAAATTAGCTCAGTGTTGTCTGACATATGAAATGTCTGGTCTTGTCATGGTCAAATACAACAAGATACCAACTAACCTTCTGTAAGGACCATCATCAGTTAAAATAGTACCTTTGTTTAGGGACAACCTGAGTTTAGTGGGAAATGGTGATGGATTAGGCTTAGCAGCTGTGAGTCCAGCATCTGTTAACAAGTCCAAAATATACTTCCTTTGGTTCAAATGAGTGCCAACATCAGTGCTACATAATTCAATACCAAGGAAATACTTTGCTAATCCAAGATCTTTAATAGTGAACTTTTGATCCAATGCCCTTTTTAACTCAGTAATGGTTTGAACAGAGTTACCAGTTAGGAGCATATCATCAACATAAACCAAAACAACTGTGAAAGCCTCCCCCTCAGTCTTAACAAACAAAGAGTAATCATGTTTAGACTGAACAAATCCAAGACTGATCAAAAACTTTGTTAATTCATGGTTCCATTGGCTGGAGGCTTGCTTCAACCCATACAAAGATCTGTTAAGTTTGCAAACTTGTCCTGGTTTAGCCTTAGTGTAACCCTCTGGTGGTACCATGTAGATTTCTTCATCAATATAGCCATGTAAAAAAGCATTATTGATGTCTAACTGATGAAGTGGCCATTGTTTTGCAGTAGCCAAAGCAATCAAAACTCTCACAGTTGCCAATTTAGCAACTGGTGAAAAAGTATGTTTATAATCCACACCCTCCTTTTGATTGAAACCTCTAACTACCAATCTTGCTTTATATCTTTCCATAGTGCCATCAGGATAATATTTGATTTTGAAAACCCACTTAGAAGTGATTGGCTTATGCCCTGAAGGTAATGTAGTTACAGTCCATGTCCCATTCTTTTCTAAAGTTGTGATTTCTGCATTCATTGCTTCAGTCCAGCCCTTCATGGTAAGTGCTTACCTATAGGATGTGGGTTCAACAGTTGAAAAGACATTTGCCAGAAAAGCTATGTGGCTAGGAGGAACATGTTGGAACTCAGATGAAACAAATAAAGGATAATGAGGGTAGAAGTACTACCGGTAAAAGCAGAGTAACAAAATCATTTAACCAAGTGGGTCTAGTAGCTTGTCTAGTAGACTTCCTAATAGGGGCAGTTGTGGTTGTAGTAGGTGTAGGTTCAATGGGAGGGATTGCTGGTTCATCAATAGGTTGTGATTCATGGAAAACAGGATTAGGTGAACTATGAGTTATAGGATTAGATGTAGGTTGTGCTGTTGGTAAAGGATTGTGTGAAATAACAAATTCTGTTTCTTCCAAAGGATGACTGTCAAAAGTAGGATATTCAGGAATGGTAGAGTTTGATGATGGTTGAATAACTTGTTTGAAAGGAAACATTTGTTCTTCAAAAACCACATCTCTGCTGAGAAAAACCTCTTTTGTCTCCCAATTTAGAAATTTATACCCTCTTTGATTGGCAGGATACCCAAGAAGAACACACTTGATACCTCTGTTATCAAACTTATCTTTATGTGGTTTGGTAACAGCAGCATAGCACAAACATCCAATGACCCTCGGATGATCATAACTAGGAGTCACCAAATAGTTTTTCCAAAGGAGACTTCCAATTAAGCACTTTTGCAGGCATTTTGTTAATGAGATAAGTAGCAGCTAAAAGACAATCACCCCAGTACTTAAGAGGTAAACTAGCATGCAACCTAATAGCTCTGGCTGTATCAAGTAAATGCTTGTGTTTTCTTTCTACTCTACCATTTTGTTGGGGAGTATAAGGCATGGACCTTTGATGTAAAACACCTTTCTCTTGAAAGAAAGTAGCCCAGGTTGCATTCACTATTTCAGACCCATTGTCTGATCTAACAATCTTGGGTATGCTTTGAAAATGAGTGTTCACATAAGCAAAGAAAGAAGCCAATAAAGTTGGAATCTGCTCCTTTGAATGAACTAAATAAGTCCATGTAGCTCTTGAGTGATCATCCACAATGGTGAAAAAATAATGAGCACCATTCATAGTAGCTTGCTTATAGGGGCCCCACAAATCAACATAAATCAAGTGGAAAGGAACAGAAGCAATACTTTCACTTTTAGGAAAAGGAAGTCTATGATGTTTGGAAAGCATACAACATTCACAAGAAAAATCTGAAAATTTCATGGATTTATACAATGGAATATGGGACATTTTTTATACAGATGAATGACCAAGTCTAGCATGAAAAGTGGAAACATCTAGCACATTTTTAAACACAGTATTGCTATATGACTCTTTATTCAAACAAACAACAGGACTAGAATTCAAATGATATTTTTGAAAATCAGAAACAGAAGCAGAAAATGCATGTGGATTAACAGTGGGTTTGCAGATGTACAAACACTTGGAACCTTTTCCCACTGCCACATTCTGCTTAGTTGTAAGGTCCTGAAAACAAAAGTCATTGGGATAGAAATGAGCTACCAATTGGTTTGTTTGAATGAGTTGTCCAACAGAAAGCAAATTGAGTTGAAAGTCAGGCACATAAAAGACATTTGTGAGCATTAAAATGGGTGTTAATTGTACACTACCAACAATGGTGATAGTTTTAGAAGTTTCATCTGGTAAATGCACAATGATAGGAGTTTTAAGATAAGTGACTGAAATGAACAGGTTAAAATGTGGTGTCATGTGATCAGAGGCCCCTGTATCAGTCACCCAATCCAGTCTGACATTCATATTTGGATGACAAAATAAGGCAAAGGAGATGGTACAGCAGGAAAATATACCGGCATGAGAACTGGTTGCATAGTCTCGTGCAGTACTTGACTCACCCATAACTCCTTTTCCCTTAAACATCTTCATCATTTCTTGACAAACAGCAGCCACCAACTTCTGATCAAAACCACCATTCTGAGTCATTCCTATCTCATTTTCACTACCCATATCAAAAGGTGTTTCACCATTGAAATGCTCATCAAATCCTGAATTCACATGTGCTGCCATCCTATTTTGCTTCTTAGCCCTCTTTCCTTTGTACCAATCAGGATATCCTATCTTCTCAAAACATTGATCAACTGTATGTCCTTCTTGATTGCATCGAGTGCAAAACCTTTTTCCATCAGTTCTTGTACCTTTAACCTCTTTTCTTCCACCACTTGACCCCTTATTGTTCATGTTAGCAAAAAATGCAGTTGGCTCAAAAGTGTGATTAGTAACTTGCTTTTGTTTCTCAATTTGCTCAACAATATAGTAAGCCTTATTCACAGTAGGAAGAGGATCCATAGCAAGAATTTGACTTCTAACTGACTCATATTCATCATTGAGTTTCATCAAGAACTGAATCAACTTAGAATTACTATCCCTTAACAATAATTTTTCTAAAACTTCACAAGTACATTCCCTCATTTTACCACAATCACAAGTAGGCAAACCATTGATATTCTGCAATTCATCCCAACATTTCTTTAACTTGTTGAAATAAGATGCAATGGTGAGATTACCTTGGTGATTTTAGTCAACTCTCTTTCAAGTTGATACACCAAAGGACCATTACTCTGTCCATATCTTTCTGCTATGTCCTTCCATAATTCACAAGCAGACTGAGCATAAAGAAAAGCTTCAGATAAATCTTGTACCATTGAATTCAAGATCCAACAAGTAACCATGTAATCACATCTGATCCATCTCTACAAATCAACAAGACCAACATCTGGTTTTGGACAAGAACCATCAATGAATCCCAATTTCAATTTAGCTCCTAATGCCATTCTCACATTCCTACTCCAGCCATGAAAATTACTCCCATTGAAAGCTGTGTTGGTTAAAATCATTCCTGGATGATCAGAACTTGCAATATACAGAGGATCATTGATCATATTGATATTGAGTTGTTGAGATTGTTGATTTTGGTTTGAATCTTGATTAGTGGAAGAAGATGGTGGAATCGCCATTGATGACGTCAGAAAAGCTTGGTGAAAAGAATGATTGATTGATTCAAGATCAGTATAATCGAATCAAAATCAATTTGGGGATTTAGGGTTTGATAATGAGCATCTGTGCTCTGATACCATGTGGAAATTGTAGTTATTATTGAATGATAGAATCAAGATCATTACATTTTACATTGAAATGAAGTGTTTATATATAGAAAGGAGAAGAAAGACTACTAACTGCTTCTAACTAACTTTTGAATTATATTTACAACTTTGGTCCTTGTAGTTACTAAGTCATCATTGATGACCTCTTATACTTCTATAAGATGAATATTAAACAATAAGTAATGAACCACATATGAGCCTCTCGCGGTTTGTTTCTTCAACGAATTAATAATAATGCTATTGTTAGTACTTCTTTTGAGTATGATTTCGTTCAGTGATTATACTAAAACACCTCCTTTTAAAACACTTGATTTTCATGCGATATATGGAATTCAAGTATAGTTATTCTGCATTGGTCCAATGGTTAAATGATGTGTTATAGTCTGCATGTACTTTCAAAAGAACCTGAGTTTAGTGCAACTGATTATGTTTACAATCCAACGACTAAACAAGTTTCCACCCTTCCGAAACTTGAGTTTAGTGCAACTTATTTGCTGTCATATAATTTTGTTCGTCACTTTTGAAAGTATAATATATCACCTGATAACACGATTACCCGACCCGACATAACCCGACCCGAATACCATCCGAACCCGACAACCGGATTCCTTATCGAGTCGGGTTGCGGGTGAGTTTTCAAAAAATAAAACTCGAATCACCCGATCCGATAAGACCCGATAACCTTACCTGATAACACGCGTAGTTGTTGGCAACTTGTAGATAGTGACCACTTTTGGTCACTAATCAACGAAAATATTGACGACCATTTGGTCTCTGGCAGATTTAGTAACCAGATATCTGGTCACCAGTGGTTTAAAGTTGTATCTACCCTCATCCAATCAGTGACTACGTTTTGGTCACTATTTAGTGAGAAACCGCGTCTGGTCTCTAATTGTAATTAGTGACGGACCTTGAGTGACCACCTATATTTGGTCACTAATCAGCTTTAGTGACGAGATTGGTACTGTTTGTGACGAAATGTCTGGTCACTATACACACTTTTTCTTGTAGTATAAGCGTCTGAATTTTACGAAAAAATCCAAAACTTTCCCATTTCGAACACAAAAAAATGTTCTGCACCTTTAATCAAGTATAAAATAAGATAAATACTCCAAATGAAAATTTAACCTAAGATGTTTTTTACACCACTTTTCCCTTGTTATTCTTATCGCAAACATTGACATGGTCCTAATCTTAGAAAATAATTAAGAAAGAAATCACATTTAAAATGGACATTACAATTAGTTTTCAACATTGTACTTACATGTGATCGGTTAAAACTTCACGTTTAGCATGAACATTTTCATGTGTCGACACTCTCACTCGATATTTTCAACAAAATGGCCATCATGTGAACATTTTTTTGATCAATTCTTCTCATTATTAATTCTCTATTTACATAACTGAAAGTGCATGCATTTTTGAAACTTTTTCATTAACTTTATAAGGCTCAAATCTTCTTTTTCACTCTATAAAAGGTAGTGGGAATCACATATATCCTTGCAAAGACCCATAATTATATACTAGACGAGTACCCGCGCCTAGCGAAAGCGGTGTCTAGTTTTCTGCAAAATTCCGACGACCCATAACTTTCTTTCAACAAACTGTATTTGTAGCGTTAGAGAATCATTTACGAATAACTATAATCTAGATGCGTGGTTGCATAACAACAGAAATATACAGTTTTCAAAAAAATTATATGGAGTCGATCTAAGTGTGGGAGTATATCTTCTAATAGGATTGTTTTAAGTTATTAAGATTTTAGTAATAATAGATTCAAGCATTACAAAAAGCAACGGTATTATGTAGTTGGCAATATTATATTGTAGTTTAGAGGTATAGCCAACGTGTCTGACCACATTTTCTTGTTTTGTCGGTAACTTATGCGATAATAATTTTTTTTTTTTTTTTTTTTATTATTATTTTTTTAATGTGTAGCCTTTATCATTTGATGTGTGACGTTTAAATTTGTAACCTTACAAATTTGATATCATCATAATAAGATTATCTTGTACTATCAATTATTTTATATTTTGGATTATGTTGTAGCTTCTTTAAAGTTTACGTTATGAAAATTTTATTGTACTTTTTAGTAAGGACTGTTTTAATTGGCTGTTTTTTATTTGGTGAATGTGCTTTTAATTGGTTGTACAATGTAAATAAATTATTGTACTTTTAAGTAACGAGCGGGTGATCCCGCGCGTTGCTGCGGAAGTGTTGTGAAACTTACAAAGGACTTAGCTTGCGACGACACTTATACCTCAGGGACTATTTTTGCTATTTTGCCAAACTTACAAAGGACTTAGCTTGCAACGACACTTAAACCTCAGGGGCTATTTTCGCCATTTTGCTAAACATTGCAATTAATGCACTTACTTTGGGGGAATTGATGTACGCCTTTTAGTATATTATACAAATGAGGTGTTTTAATAAGAGTATTAATTACACTATGTATTTCTCTCTCATTTGACCAATTTCAACAATTCAACTTTTCAACTTTTCACCTTTGACCGTTTTTCTATTATATGTAGTATAGATATATATTCAAGTTAAACTCATAAGTGCATATATATCCTTCATAAACATTAAAAGTTACGTATGTATCCAAATTATTATTTCATGTACTTATAAATCCAGAAAATACATGATAATTGTAATTTAAATATAGAATGTCCATTGTATCCTTGTTCTTATATATTATCACAATTACATATGGATTAGGATCCTTTCATGTTCATTTGAACATGATAGGTAATGTTGTACTTGTTGTGATTGTATATTGCGTTTATTCCGAAACACTTATTTCATTTTAATTTAAATGTACAATTGCAGCAAGCATAACATTCAAAATACTTACAAGACCAAATACAACAAAAGGTGCATATTGATAAAACCTGCAAGTCTGCAACCAAACGCAATATCAAGGTAATGACATAAACAGAAAACACTAAAAAACTCAAACACAAGACACAAAGATACAAATCTCTTAGAAACTTTCACAAATGACTACTAGGACAAACATTTTCTTGTTGGACTTCTTTTTAAATTGACCTAATGAATTCCATCTTAATTTTGTGTCTGTAAACATATATTTTATGCGTTCTCGAGAGTATCCTAATTAAATAAGGTAGTTATTTCTTGAATAATATTATATCCGGTCTCAAGCATATCCTTATTAAATAAAACTAAAAGACGTCAATCAAAAATAATAAGTGAAACCATTGTTTAGGCCTTCAAATACATTCAACAGTGAAGAAAATATATATTTAAAAGAGGCGAACTAAATAACTTGATATTAGGGTTTACAATTGTAGGAGTTAAGGTGTATAAAGAAGAAAAAGTGCTTACTGATAATATATACATTTTATGAATAACACAAGGATATACTGGACATTCTATATTAAAATTCTAATTATTATGTATTTAGAGGATTTAAAATGCTAAAAACAATAATATGGATATATATATATATATATATATATATATATATATATATATATATATATATATATATATATATATATATATATATATATATATATATATATATATATATATAAGTTTTAATGTTTATGAAAGATACATAGGTAATTATAAGTTTAAATTGGATATACATGTAATTATGGATTTTTGAAAATATATATGCAATATATTCTCAAAAAGGAATAAACTTCTTTCATTACTCCAATTAAGAAAAAAAAAAAAAAAAAAAAAAAAAAAACTGAATATTTTTGTCATTATTTGGACACGTTTCTTAACCTTCATTTGATATTTCATCATCCAATCTATAATTCTATATATATGCATGTCTTAGGCATCTCCGCCTACTACACATTCATCTATCTTTTCTTCACTATTAATCTTCAAAAATGCCTTCATCAATGAACATTTCAGAATCTCAAAACCTTGACACCCTTTTGGAATCCGCTAAGCCATTTCTTCGTGAAGAATTCGAGAAAATCGATGAAAAACTTCCATCCCTAATCGCCATTTTGCGCTCAGCGGGAGCAGGCGAGTGTTTCCATCGTCTAGGAACTTTCCTTGATCACTTACGCCATGTTTACCGCATTATCAAGCTATGGAAGGCTCCTGATTCAGTCGCGCTTTGCGCACTTTTTCACTCGGTTTACTCAAACTCGTATAGTAACATTGTCCTTTTCGACCCTGAAACAGGTCGAGACACTGTTCGAGGCCTTATTGGCCACGAAGCCGAAAGATTGGCTCACTTGTTTTGTGTTGTTCATCGTCAGTCACTTGTCCATAAAAACATCATGTGTCAGTTTACTGAATCCGAGCTTCAAGAATTCCTAGATGCTTCTGATGTTTCTTTAAAGAATGCTAAGGAAAATGGTGTCTTTAATAGTGACGAAAAATGGCGTAAAAAGATTCAGTCACTAGTTCCACCTAGTGGAGTGATGGGAAGCCACTACAAAACAGGCGAAAATATCCCAGTTTCGCGACGAATGATTGGTGTTTTTCTTCTCATGACATTAGCAGATATCAGCGAACAATACTTTGGTTTCCAAGACGTTTTATACGACAACTCAAACGGTCGTCTTGAGCTAACTGGATCTCGTTACGACACTTTGTACCCTGGAAATGGGAAGCCAGGTTTATGGATGAACGCAGCATCAAGAATGGGTGCAGTTTACACACTTTTGGTACGTGAAGAAGCGATTTTCATGCAAGAAAACAAAAATGATAATGGGCTTGATAGAGACCAAGATATCGATCTTGTGATTCCTCCAGTTTTCGACAAGTGCACCAAGATCCTTGATGCAAGTGACCAGATTATGGCAAGGGACTTGTATTGGAATGTGGTTTGTGATGATGGATGTGATGATGCTAAGAAGGAAAAACGTGAGGAAATGTTGGTTAAGTGTATTAAGGAGAACCCATATGTGGGTGAGCCACATGTGTTATTGGGTCAGTTTTATTTGAGTAGAGGAAGGTTTGATGAGGGTGAAAGTGAGGTTGAGAAGGGTTTGAGTCTTTTGTTGGAATGGGGAAGTGCATGGGACAAGAGGATATCATGGGAAGGTTGGGTGGCTTGGTGTAGGGTTTTGTTGAATAAGGCTAATGAGAAGGATTGGCCACAAACTGCTTGGGGAGTTATCAATTTAGGACATGTTAAGTAGATGATCAAATGCTTGTTTGGAAAGGGTCTTGGTAATAGAAGAATAAAGCGTCACCATGAATTTTATTCATGTGAGGTCTATTTAATAAAGTGTTTCTATTTTGTGTTTTTTTTATTGGATGTATCATCAAATTTTAATAAAAATATATTTAAACATGTGTTAATGCATGGTTCTTATTTATCCGTTTAAATACTTAGGCCCGTTTGGTTTATAAGTGTGTTGGATTAGGATTTGAATTTGAGGAAAGTTTAAGAAAAAGAAATTATATTAATTTAAACATATTTTATACTCTCTCCGTCCCAAATTTATTGTCCCCTATTGACTTTTTCGGTCTTTCTTTCTCAACTTTGACTATAAATATTTTTATTTGTGTTATACAATTTTTGATAAAAATTATACCAAATGAAAATACATTTAAAACTTTATCCGTTCATATATTTTGTATCAAGTATTATGTAATATAAACAAAAGTACTTAAGGTCAAAGTTGAAAAGTAAAGACCGAAAAAGTCAAAATGGGACAATAATTTTGGGACGGAGGTAGTAATAAAATAAAAATAAAAAATATTATTTGAATAATAAAATATAAAGAGAGATTCACAATACATAGAGAGAAAATTAAAAAGGTGGCTCACAAAACTATGAAATCTTAGGCAAAATCAAGCTTAGTGGGAGTTTTTTATTTGACACTTGTAGTTAGAAAAAATCAATACACGATTCTAGTAGTTTCAAAAATAATTACACATTCATTGTGTTTTTTTCTCTTTCTGTTTTCTTTTCTTTGCACATTAAAAATAAATGTAGTGGTCAAGTACAAGGTTTGTGTATATATGTTTTCAAGTACAAGGTTTGTGTAAATATGTTTTTGAACTACCATGGTTAGACAAAAAACTCAGCTTGGTGGTCTACTATCAATTTTTTATTATAACTACCATTCTCTCTATCAAAAGAACCAACCAAACAATTAATTATTGTCTTGTCAATACAAAACCAAACCAAAATATCATACCAAACAACCCCTTACATCTATAGTGTAAGGGTGAGGAAAAAAAACTAAAGTTCAAATTAATCAATTTTGGATGTTCAAATGCTTATTTTTATTTTGATGCTTACTAAGAGACAAATCATCACCATCCATCTAGTTTGATCTAATAGTGAGGATTAACCTAAGATTTAATAGATATACCTAAGTCCATGTTTTTTTCCTTGTTTTTTTGTCTTTCTTTTTTATTCACATTTTTTTTGTTTTTTTTTTTAATATATATTTTTTAATTCACATTTAATTATAACTTCACTTTTTTTTAATTCACGTTATTCACGTTTTTTTTAATTCGTGTTTTTTTTCTTCACTTTCATACGTTTTCGTCTGTTTTCATACGTTTTCGTCTATTTTCATATGTTTTCGTTCGTTTTCATACGTTTTCGCCCGTTTTCATCTGTTTTCTTACGTTTTCGTCCATTTTCTTTCGTTTTCATATGTTTTCGTCCGTTTTCATACGTGTTTTTACGCTTTCATAGGTTTTCGTCCGTTTTTATACACATTCGTCCGTTTTCTTACTTTTTGTCCGTTTTTAAATGTTTTCGGTCGTTTTCATACGCTTCTGAATATCACAAGTGATATTCTATGATATTCAGAATATCACAAGTGATTTTCAACTAATGTTTTGTAGCATGAAAATCACAAGTGATATTTAGAAATTAGAATATCACAAAGTGATATCCAGAAAATCACAAGTGATATTCAGAATATCACAAAGTGGTATTTAGAAAATCAGAAGTGATATTATGAGTATTACAATATCACTTGTGATAGTCAGAAACATATGAAAACAGACAAAAACAGACAAAAACGTAAGAAAACGGACAAAAACGTGAAAGCGGGCAACGGACGAATCGTGTGAAAGCGGACGAAATGTATGAAAACCAAGAAACAGATGAAAACGTATGTAACATTTAAAACGTAAAACGAAAAACAACGTGAATTAAAAAAACTAAAACAAAAAAAGCGAATTAAAAAAAATAAAAAGAAAAAGAACGTGAATAAAATAATAAACGTGAATTTTTTAAAAAAAATGTGAATAGGAAAGAAAGACAAAAAAATAAGAAAAAAAACATGAACTTAGATTTTACTTTTAAATCTTAGATTAATTTCACCATTAGATCAAATTAGATGGATGGTGATGATTTATCTCTTGATAAACATAAATTTATAAGTAAGCAAAATAAAGTTCGTATTCTACACAATTACTTTTTGACCACATGTTAGAATTCATTTTCAATCTTTGAAATTTAAACATCTTATAAACAAATAATTATTATATGAAACTAATCATAATAAAGTTATATATATGTATAGAGAAGTAACATAATATAATTTTGACAAATTTTTTTTAAGTTAGAAGTAAACTGGTCCATTGATCATTCTTTTTTTCTTTTTATTTATTTATCTATTTATTTTTTTAAACGGCGATCCATTGATCAATATAACTTTATATTAATTTAATATCCACCACAACCTTTGAAGCTGAACATATAAATTGTTCATGACAACCATTAAACAAATAAATTGTTCATTGGTAAATTTAATTTTGTTCAGGGATTATCATAGTATCAAAAAATATAATCTTCTTTCGGACCATTTATGGTAAAAAAAATATATATATAAATGTTTCATACACTTATAGATTAGATTCATTATCAACTACAGACCGATTTAAATCTCATCATGCATAATATATTTGGGTTTTGATTCATTATGCATACATATAGATATTTTGTTAAATATTCATTGTTAATAAAAAATTATGCATATTGAATAATAAATGCATGTATATTATACATAATGAGATTTTATTGATTCTAATCTATGAGTACATGAAAGCAAGGTTGTAAAAATTGCTAGGCGCTAGTGAGGCGGTCGGGTAGGGCCTAGCGATTAATCGGTTAGGCGGAGATTAATTAGGGATTAATCGGATTAGAATTTTTATGCACAAAATTCTAATTTTAGATATTGTATTATACGAGGCTACAAAAACCCGTGCGTTGCACCGATTGGGTAAGGGTTAAACGTATACGTTTTTTATTACGTAATATTGTATGCAAGTAGTTACATGTAAGATATTGCAATTGATGTTATCATAAGTTTTGTAATCGTCATGGTCTTCGCGGTAGCAATTTTGATTACGCAATAGGTCGGAGGTAAATTCTTGTTGCGTAATGTTGTTGTAACCTTGTCGGGTAATGTTTACGTGCGATTCGTTATGCAAAATTGCATGGTTCACAAATTAATAACCACCGCATTCATGTAGATGACTACATAGCAATGATGACTAAGTTTGATTTTGGTCAATGTGCTACATTGTAAAGATGACTAACTTTGTTTTTTGTATCATGGCATATTAGTGAACAAAACTCTAACCACCGCATTTATTGTTTGCCCAAGTTGCATCTTCAGTTCTACTATAAATGACTACATACTAATGATGACTAAGTTTGATTTTGGTCAATGTGCTACATTGTAAAGATGGCTAACTTTGTTTTTTGTACCATGACATATTATTAAACAAAACTCATTAATTAATTTAGGTTCCTCATATTTTAGATAGTTAATTAACCTTATAAGAGTATATGTGAAGAGGTTTATGTTAATATGTTATATTTAAAAGAGACCTTTCATATGTAACACTTAAATATTAGTATGTTACATAAATATTTTTTGGCCTATTTATTTGGTGCTTGTTTCATAATGAGTTAGAGAGCCATTTGGTTTTTTTTATATTTTATTTTCAATGGTAAAT
This sequence comes from Chrysanthemum lavandulifolium, assembly GCA_022545495.1. Taxonomy (NCBI): domain Eukaryota; kingdom Viridiplantae; phylum Streptophyta; class Magnoliopsida; order Asterales; family Asteraceae; genus Chrysanthemum; species Chrysanthemum lavandulifolium. The sequence goes on along the minus strand of CM040242.1, from coordinate 219,556,148 downwards.
TTCAAGTTGATAGTTAATTTATCGAATGTTGCTGGTTCTTCAAAATTGCATAATTGCATGCGTTTGTGGTTTGTGCAACAGGCAAGTGAAGATGATGCATTATCCAAAATGTTATTTGGTTGTTGCCAACATTTGAGGCGGGTAATAGCGAAGAACCATACCATGACGGCAAACATGGAAGCTTATGGTGCTAACGGGTTGCTTTGGAGTCACTTGAAGCTTTAAGAAAAACCCAATGAGAGGCATCGGTTATTGCTTGCGAGTTAAACTATTTGTTAGATGAAGCGAAAGTGGGTGCCCGTGAGGAAAAAGCTAATGCTATTAAGATGAATGAGTTTAAGTAGTTGTTTGAATTTAGGTACTTTTGTTGGTTATAATAATTTGAATGTTTTGTTTGTTTTTGGGATGATGATATGTCAAAGAAATATAAGTTTATTTCATGGAAAATGGTAAACTTGTTGTATTTAAATTAGTTTACTTTTATTTAAAGTTTCAATTAACACAAACCGAAATTGTTAGTATATAAATATAAAGATAATCTATAAGTTATTATTATTACTTTTTTTTTTAAGATTAGGATGTTAATGCTAATGCATTTTGTATATAGGGGTTGGTTTAGATCCAATGAAAAATGAATGATTTAAATTGCAATATTAGATATCTTCCTAAATCGCATATCACATTTATGCATGGAGAATAAGAAATGGCTACAATAACACCTAAATTAAATTTTCCAATGCCTCTTGAGTGTTTTTTTTGTGATTATTTGTGCAAATTGTGAGTTAGTACATTGTAATTATTTATACTTACTTAACCATAATATCAACACACAACTATCCATAATTTAACCCTAATCTTAAAATGTCTTCCACGCCTAACATCGATGAAATGAAAGTTGCCACTGAATCCGGCAAGCTCAGTGATGCTTTCAGGTCGTTGATATTGTACGACATAGCAGAGGAGAAAAGTTTTATTGAGCGGATGGGAGAAGAGAGTAGCCAGCTGAGGGAAGTTGTTGCGAAAAAGGAACAAACAATCGATGAGGCTGGTAGGTTGTTTACTCGTTTCAACATTGCGCAAAGAATGGTGAGTATGCCCTTCGTGAGATACAGTTGAAGGATCGAAGGAAGATTGATTTGCTGGCTCAGCTTTTGGTGTTATGTCGTCGGAGTTTGTTGGAGAAGGAGGAGTTCTTGGAAGACTTGGATGAAGTTGATGAGTCCGAAGATGAAGAATAGGAAGATTTGGAAGTTTTTTTTTTGTTTTGATGTATATTTGATGGTTGTATGGAAGCTTTTATTGACTACTACTTTGTTATTATAATTATAACAATATATTGGGAATGGATGTAACTGATCAATGATTAGTTTAATGGTTTTAGGTTTAATGCTTTATTACCTTGAAGAAAGTATTTTATTTATTTATTTATTTACTTTTATTAGAAAATAGTCAAGTAGTGTGTGTTTGACTTTCAGTATTTCACACATCTATCTCACTTACACTCGGTCAAAACACACAGTTATATTCAAACATCCGATTTAGGTTTTTCAATCAATCGCAAAATCAATCAAAATAAATGTTAAGCAATCAAATATTCTTGAGGGTTATTATAAAGGCCTTGATTCTCTTCCGATTGAGCCTAATATCTCAGGTATTTGATTTGAATATGATAGATTGAAAGGGCGAATGGTAAAATGTTATAATTTATTGCTAGTTTGTTAGTTTAGGATGTTTATTGATTTATAAATGATATTGTGTTATGTTAGTTTCGATTGAATATGGAAAACCAAGTATATGTTTTAAACATCATACCAAATTTGGAAGGGATTGAAATTTTTTATAATAGTGGTTAGAATGTTTCAATGTACAAAGATCAACTACTAATATTTAACAGACGTGCAAAATAACCCGAGGCGGGACATTTTTTATTTAGCGTAAATCCTGCCAATATTGGTTTTTTATCAGGGTATTAGTCATTTGCATAGGAAAAGCAGTTGTTTGATGATTTATGGCTCATTAGTTGTGGTAATAACGATTACGCGTTATACATGCAGTATGGGTAGGTGAATAGCGATGTGCCGTTAGTTGATGCAAAAGCTGGGGGTGTTGAGGATATTCTGATGATATGAGAGTTGGTGAGTAAGAAGAATGGGATATTTGCTCATACTTTCATAGAGAATCTGATTCTGAAGCATCAGTTTGATTTGATTTGAAGTATATATCATTATAAATTTGCGTTTGTGGATTAAAACCCGTACTTATTTTTTAAAAGTTTGCAGGTCTAGTGAATGCAACACAAATTATAATGATGTTTTACGCTAGACGGGGCTTTCGCTTTAGTAGACGCGAAGAATGAGATTATTCGTCAAAGAGGCATTGGAGCAAATTGCGTACGATGATCACATAATAGTCAATAAGGTATGCAGATTATTAACTATTGAATTTACAAAGTTTATGATGATTTACTTGATAGTATGATAACAACAGGTGGGGCATGATTTATTTAAGTTGACCAAACAACATAGGATGCAACTTGTTGTTTAAGCATTATTCATTTAAAAAACTTAGAGAATAACATACCAAACTTCAAAGCAAATTTAGGAAAATAACTTGTTAAAAACAACTTGAACACTTGGTTTTAGGTATCAATATGCTTTCCAAGTATTATTGATCTTCATAGTCACGCCATAAGAGAACTCTATATGTTCATAACTTGGATGATTGTTAGGATATATAACCTGCAACGGTTCCACATCTGCTACTATTGGTAGTGCTAAAGATAATTCCAAATTGATGTGTTTATTTTTTCTGTAGGTCGCTTTGAAAAACCTTCGTCTCAATTTTTTCGTGTTATTTGTAATTGGTAATTTTGGATTTTCCTTTATCCGTCTTTTTTCTTCCTTCAGTTTTGTGATGATCTCTTGCATACTTTCATTAGTATTTAAATCACCATCCTTGCCCTATAATGAAAACAAATTTGGAAATCACAAACAATATAGAAAACATATGAATGTGTACTATAAAAAGCACAGGTAAATGTTAATGGTTGTGACTTAAAATATGTGTATATTAGCAAATATGGGAAACCATTACTATAATATTGAAACCATTATTTTATTTGGAAATATTGAAACTTGCAGATCAATGTTTTTAGCTTAAAATAGGTTTGTCGTATGAAATTCAGAATCAAAAGTTATGGTAAATTCATTGCTAACCTGAAAATAGTTAATCAACTTTTCTAAACTGAGGAGTTTTCGATATGGCCAACATTGAATTCCAACCGATCGACAATGCACTTTAAAAAGAGATAAACCAACATTAAAGTATTTTGCAGCTCGGTGTAAGGGCATATGAAAGCATTGCGAGATGACCTCCTATTTGAATGACATAGGTTTAGGCAATGGATATGTGATTTCGTATGATAATAAAGAAGGCGATATGTGTATATTCTTGAGAAAAGTTGGTTTTAAATGCCTCATCAAGCTTTTGAACCGACTTGAAGTTAATGAAGGATATGTAACTCCTAATCAACCATAAAATCAATTTATTAGATATTTATGTGAACATTTGTGCATATTATTAATATTATGCGCAATAATACTACTTGATGAGTATGCGATTAGGTTCTTAGGTTATTTCATAAGTCGAAAAACGATTGCTCTATGAATAAGTATTGGTGGTCAAATTTTATTATGTGTCTTTTAACATGGGAATACGAGATAATGGACACTTGTTAAGAATTGGAACAATATTATAAAGATTAGGAGTGTTTGTAGCAAATAATCAAGTAATAATGAATAAATGTGGTGAAATATGCATAGGTGTTGGTGTTCAAATTTTTTATGTGTCTCGAATATGGAAACACAAATAATGTATATCTAAAATAAAATGTATGATTTATTATATTTAATATTTGAACATTACATAGATATGCTAAGATAGGTTACTGAAAGCTTCTTTGAAAACAATGTTACGTGTGCAGTGCTTAAGGCTGGGGTCTTTGTCTTCAATCATTAGTATCTTAAGGCCGTCAGGACTCAGGATTGGTAACTCTAGATAGCGCCACATAAAGTTGACCATGTGTGAACACAGGAGTAGGCAAATAGAGGCCAACGTATGTAAGTGATTGGCCCTGACTTTTGTTGATAGTCATCGCATAGCATGCCCTTACAGGGAATTGTCGCCGTTTTAGGATAAATGGCCATTTGGATTGCGTTGATGTTAGTATAATCCTGTGTATAATGACATTGTCTCCTATATTTGAACCTGTAAGGATCTTTGCGTGAATAACAAATTAGCCTAAATTTGTGATGAGCAATCTTGTTCCATTACACAGACCTTTGCTTGGATTGATGTTACACAATAGCATAATGGGTAGTTCCTTTTTTAATTGAAGTTCATGTGGGGCATACGGGAATATTTAAGGAATTGAAATTCAATCGGTACAGGTCATCTTGATCTAGGTTGTCAGTAGATGCCTTGCAAACTTCATCCGCGCTATTGTATGTATGAGTCCCACGTTAATTGTTTAAACATATAGTCATTGATAGTATCGGCATCATCATTCCGAGGAGTTAGGATTGCCCTTTCTTTGAGATACACATCATCAGTCTGTCTTGTTGTAAAATCAGGGTATGTCTCGGCTACAATTTTCTCGATAGGACAATCCCATGATTCGATTAGGAAACTTTCGGGAATGTCGATCCAAGATGGCTCGTCCTCATCTTCCTTGCATTTCTTTGGCAAATTGCCATCCCCACGACCAAGACCCATTTATTGAAATCTGTTTTGAGTATCAAGCGTCCATCTTCACTATACACATTGACACGCATACTCCGTGTAAGGGTAAATACATTGCAATACTTCCACAATTGATTGGTTTATACATGATTGAACAATGGTGGCACGCTTGCTTTTGGTATAATGGCGGCACGACGAAAGTCGCCTCCTAGCAAGACCGTCACACCCCCAAATATTCGATCTCTACTGTCAAGGTCATGATATCCTAAGATATCTCTCAGTGTCTTGTCCAATGCCTCAAAAGCATATTTTTGAGTCATTGGAGCTTCATCCCAGATTATTAGTTTCACTTGTTGCATGAGTTCTGACATATGGGTGTTTTGTTTTATGCCGCATGTGCTGTTTTCTAATAACTCAAGTGGTATAACAAAACGGCTATGCGCCGTTCTCCCGCCTCGTAACAACAATGAAGCAATCCCTATACAATTTAAGGATACTAATCAGTTGCGTATTTATTAAAATGTTCAAGCGAGTTGTTTATTTAAATTTAGTATAAATATATACCTGAAGATGCGACGGCAAGAACTTTCTTACGTTCTGATCTCAACCTTGAAATGATAGTTTTGTATAAAAATGTTTTTCGGTTCCTCTGGTCCGTACACAAAGTAAAATTTCCATTTGTTACCATTTCTGATTCAATAACCTCCTCATAGATTAAGCGTTGTTGGGGATTCAACAATGAATGGAGTTGTTGATGTTGAATCTTACTTTCCTTCATATCATAAGCCGCTTCTCTTATGAGACGATTGTCCATGTTGGTTAGCAACATTGGAGTGCAGCGATGGTAGATCTTGAAAATCTCTAAAGATCTTCCAGACCTATTTAACAAATCTTGTATTTCAAGCAAACAATAGTTCCGAAGTTTTCATCTGTCAACTCCAAGTTAGGGTAATCGAACAGTGTCCTTTTCTTGTGTAGGATATCCTCTGCTAAAAACTGCCAGTTTTCTTCCCATAATTTTAAAGGCCTGCTGACATCACAAAACAACAGAATTGTCACAAACATGTCACGTAGCTGTGGTCCGAACATCCATACACTTGCTTCGGATATAGCATGCGTCCATTATGTGTCATCATTTAAAAGGCCATATGCAAAACAGGCTTCCTTGAACGTGGAACATAATCTTTTGTTAACAGTCATGAGTTTCTCAAAGGATCGAGGTCCTCTGACAATGTTCAACAACATTCGAAGATAGTATCGTTCTCCAGATGCCGGGTGCGAGTAAACAATCCTCCCAATGCATTTATGCTTCTTTCGTTCTTTCCACATTTTGTCTTTCTCATGCCACACATAATGGGCGGGTATATCCGAATCGTGTATTTATTAAACACGTATCACGCTTGTTTAATTCAAACCAATCGGTGAACATGGTTATATCGATGCCTTCCCTTTGAATTAGGGTTGGTAAGTTTTGAGTCACAGTGTGATTGCATGTTGATTTGGCGGTGGTAATTGAGTTTAATGGTGATGGATCGAGTAATGGATGTCATAGGAAAACAAACGCCATACCGCCTCACATGGAGCTAAAAAACGACAATTCAAATAATTTTGTATTTCGTCCACCTCCAAAATCTGGACGTCTGCCTGACCACCATTGTTTTTTACGTTTTCTTGTATAACAATTGTGGCTCTATCAGGACCTTTATTCAAGTACTTTAATAAGTACTTAATTGCCTTTGATCTGTTGCACCATTCTACGTTGATGTGGGCCTGGTATTTTAGAAGGAGATAACGGTTGTGAGGAACCACATATCTGTTGTCACATTTGAATTTGCCTTTTATATGGTAAGCTTTATTATCCCTCCGACGATAAATAGCATAACCATCACTATCGACCATTGTTTGACAATGAAAGGTTTAGGAAAATGTTTTGAGCATTTACCCTCGGATGTACATGGTGCGTATTTAGCATCTTTACCGCAAGGACCATGTAACATAAAGTCGATTACCACTTTATACCCATCGGATCATTTTCTCGACATGGTATCTCTTTGTAATTATATCATTTATCGGGACGGGGTTTTGCATTTTAATTCTTCTTCTAGCCATAGTAGGATGTGAGCATGAGGTAGGCCACGTTTTTGAAATTCTATGACATATACAACTGAAAGATATTTGAGAAACGAATAAGATAATACATAAATTTGTTATAAAAGAGTAGACATATTGCCATTATTAGATAAGGTGCATTACCTCCCCGAGACTTGCCAAAAAGATGGTGTTTTGTAAGATCATTTAACAGTTCAGTAAGCTTAAGCTTGAATACTCGCGTGGACACTTTCGGACGATCATGTGCTTTTTGCCCCGGAATGTGCTTTAACATTTCTGAAATCTCAGGCCACTTTGTATTAGCAGTGAAAGTGATGAACAGGTCTGGGTTTCCATATGTTCGACATATAGCCATTGCATCCTGGTAGTTTTGCATCATATACCTTGGCTCGCCTATAAAACTTTTGGTAGGACGATTCGCTTTCCCAACCCTTTGCATTTGTATCACCTCTTGTTCTACACACACACAGCGTTGTGATATAAATCCACACGTAACGTATCTTGATTTTCCTATTCCATGTAAGCCTTTGCTCCTCGACAGCCGCGTATGCGTCAACCAAAAACTGTTGAAATAATCGGCCACCTCTAAGCAATGTAGTGCCTTGATTATGTCGATGTTGTATGATGTATGAGTAGTACTCTTTCATTGTAACAAAAGGCCTTTTGGTTTTGCGTACACCTTTGTTGTTGTGATACATTATCTTTTCATGATAACTGTCCTCTCCATATGGAAATAATAATGGATATTGGAGGGCCATGTATTCCGGATGCAACTCAGAGATACGTTTGAGGCCTTCATCCTTGTTTCTTACAACAATATCTCTTGTGGGAATACCATCACCAAAATCTTCAGTAATCAGAGCTGTAATCTCCGGTACAGTCGGGTCGTTATATTGCCGAGATGCACCTCGACCACTTAGGAGATGTAGTTCAAAGTGGGCTGCATTATGGGACTCAGACCAATCCCGGGCCATTCGAAATGCCTTGGTGATTGGATTTGTTTGATTGAACATTTGCATCAGGCTTGCTACTATATTTGCATCCACGACTTCTCCACTATCTTTGCTTATAAAAGCTCCCATTCGGTTCTTAAGTTCATTTCCAGTGTCAAAAAAGTATAGCTGTGCATATTTAGGCTGAGTTCCCTGTTTAGGCAGTAGAGAACCTATTCGATGATAGCTTTGGCCATTTACTCTAAAGGTATATGGACCCCTGCCTGTGTTAATTGAATGGTCTATTCTTGCTCCAAAAGATGTGTAACAAAACATACCCTTATATACCCTGATCTGTTCTTTGAAACTTGAACTTGCAGGGGTGTTGTAGTCCATAAGCTCATTAAGAGGCGAAGGTGTTTCATTATATATCGGAAGAAGCACTTTTCCCCCTTGGCAACAAACAGAGAAAGTTGGGTTGAAAACGGTTTTTTACGTTAGTTCTTTCCTGGTACCACATAACAGCCTTGCAATTTTGACATTCATATGTTGGAGGGCCAATATCATGGTACACCACAGGAATACCTTGCAAATAAAGGTAAATATCATGGAGAAGAACAACATTATAATAAGTTAACTAACAGGATGCAAAACTTACAAAATGTGTAATTACCTGCAGATGCATGTGCAGCTCCATGTGGGATTTTTTTAGCTGCATGATGAGAAAGTGTTCCTATAGGAATAACCATTACGGTAATATTCATTATTATTAAAACGATAAAATGGCAACTTTAGTACTAATTACCTGCCGATCTTCTTTTTTTATAAACAAAGGGATTTTTGGAAGTCGAAGCTATTTGGTTAAATGGCAGATCTGTCAAAGTGCCTATCGAGCGTGATTCTTGTCCTAACAAATTATGTTGATAATGCAAAGTAGGTATGCATTAGTGGAAATTTGTTGTAATAGCATAATGTAAGTAAGGTTTTATGAACGGCACGAACCTGTAAATGGTCCAGCATTTTGTGTCATCCGTAAACCACAGAAACTCTGCATCTTTCCACTTCCATCGATAATTGTTGTTGAATGAATAAAAAAAGTTTTTTTCAATATGTCTTCTGAGGATGGGATTTGAGCGTTCGTGCGACCGCAGCGCAAAGACAAATCTGACTTTAATCATATACATAATCGCCAGGTATGTAAACTTGTAAAAGTCAAATGTACCTGTATCCATTTAATACTTGAAGGACCTGATGCACTTTTGCAACACATTATCTTGCAGATTTGGCAAGATAATGAATGAAGAAGTCTATCATACACCTATTGGGATTCTACTGTTTAACCGATGCAATAAGTGTGGTGTACAATGAAAAGGCATATACTTATAGTTCATGGTAAGTCTCTATTTGTATTATATATTATCATTGACTTTTTAATAACGATAATGAGCTTTATGAAATTATTTGGTTAAAAAGCCTAGGCTGAGTGTGTTGTAGTCTATTTTCAAAAAACTTAACTCAACTTCATTTGGTCATACCTCATTGGTTACTTATCCTCACAACTTGATCCAAACTGCTATATTTAAATTAAAGTATTGTCTACAGGAAATTTCAAAAGGGCCGATTTACCAAACTACTCCTAAGATAGTGATTTACAGTATTGTAATTTGGAAGTCGTCGAGTTTGACAACCAATGGCATATTGCTTGTCAAAAAACTCCAAAAAATATGAATTTCAACGGAAAACATTTTTAGACATGTATTAAAGCGTGGGTAAAATGGTTGTGACCAGAGAATTTTATAAAGTTGATTTATATAATAACTACACCATAATACATTTTATTTACAAATTATCCGAATACATAATACTCTTCTTTGTTATAATGTAATGGTTTATAAGACAAACGTTATGGTTAAAGGAATGAATTTACATGAAAATTAAACATATGTATCATAGGACATAAAACCAGATAAATAGAAAGAGTTTTGGAAACCCATATAATTATTAATAAATGGCGATGAGATATCATATCTAAACATTCACAATTTTTTGTTTGCCAACCCAAATCATCACCTAACACTGGTAATTACTTAAGATATCATAACCACAAAGCTTTATATATCATAATCTAACATTTAATGTCTAGTTTGTTGGGAATGGGCTTGTTCAATGTAGTAAGTAGCATAAACATCTTCAATATCTTGATCATCCAAGTTATTCTTATAATATGGATTATGTGGACTGATGCTTTTGTAGTACGTGTGATTCGCATGTGTAAGTATTGAGATACGATTTCCATATTGAACTCCATGTGTTTACTGTATGAATATGGAAATATGATATCGTTGGACTTTTAAAGCCAATGGTAACCAACGGTATTCCATATAATTCAGCATTTTGTGTAATAGTTATTTTCCCAAAATCTGTTTTTTTTCACAATAATCGTTAACATGAATTTCCCTTCAAGATATTGTGGAAAGTGTCCATATCACAGCCGGTTCATATTGGATGCACCTGAAATCAAGTAAAGCAGAAAAGACGCAATATTTTGCATGACGGGCATGTAAAATAAATTATCAAAGCAAAATAAAATCTGATGCAACGAAACATGAGAGCTTTGCATCTTTCAAACATAAAAAACAAAGGATCCCAAAATCAGTTTCAATCCAGTGTATTATTCACGTCATAATTGTTTATCTTGATAATGTTTATTCGGGTACAGCCGGCTCAGGCTCACTCTGAATCTTCCATGACAAACCTGAACACAAAATATACAAAGAGGATTGTATTAATATGTGGGCAGATATAAAAATATAGATGACCAAATATGGTATACAACATGTGCTTACCGTCTCATTTTCTTCTTGTCAGATGCGGTGTCGTCGTCACCATCTTGGTCACCATCTACAGATATAAGTTCAATATCCAAATCTGGATGTTCAATATCCGCCCTGAAAATATTCGAACAACGTTTGTCATGTTAGATCTGATGCGTAAGTAATAGGTTTAAGGTTAAATTGTTAAAATGTTTGGTATTTTTGTTGTCACAAAAGGGCATATGTCGTGATAACCTATTTTTTTTATTATCATCTGTAGGGGTAGACTTCAGCAACCGTTTGAACGATGAGGCGGATGGTGCAGTTGGCTTGCTATTTGCATTGATGGTCCCAACATCTTGCCCATCAGCCGAACACATAAGTTCATCATCAACGTCTGAATCCTCAGGGTCCATTCTGAAGTTAAAAAAACCATGTTTAGCAGGTCTGTTTGTTTTGTATTAGCAAGAGTCCTTAAAGGAACGAATATTGTTATTATAGGATATTGTTGGGAGACAAATATTACAGGTCTTGATTACCTTTTTTTCTTCTTATCCTCTTTAGGTTTGGACGGTGTAACGACAGATGGAACTGGGGTTACTGTCTTGGATGATGCAGATGCAACAACAACTTCATTATCAAGGGTGCTCGAGCTTTCAGTTTCAATCGACGGATGAGGTGAGTCCACCGTCCAACATGTAAAACTCTCAAACTTCCCATACTCATAATAGGTATGACTCTTGATTTCAAATAGGTGTGTTGTGCCAATGAGATCGAGTATGGGAGAAGGCAAGTTGGCGTGATCATCAAAAATCTGCATAGCAAGGCATGAGTAATGGAGCACCAGATACGGGGTGCAAATAAACAGTTGAATTTTATATGGACCTCTTTATCATCCGTCAATAATGCCGAAGCTGTTAATTTAATCAAGCTAACCGAGGCCTCATCAAAAAGGACCGCCACAGTACGACCAGTATCATCCGAGATACCAAGTTCAAGGCGATACTTGCAAAGAGCATGTGGCGGATAGTAAGTATCGATGTCAATAATTATATATATTGTATACAAATGCCTAACATATGAGATACAAACATAATAGTACCTTATCACAGGGTATTCAATCTGCCTTTCACATGAATCACACCAAAAACGGCCACCCTTCCTAGTAGCTCCTTTCTTGCAGCTGTCACCTCCACACGACGAAAAATTCCATCCCTTGCTAGTACGCACATCATCAATATTGGCCTTACATAGGAAAGTCGCGGACTGCATAAAGAAAATATATCAATATCATGCATTTTAAGGAGGCTACATAGCTGACGGGGGAAAAGAGAAGCACACATCATTTTTCCAATTGCGGGCCCACATCAGCAGATTCTCGATGGTACCATCTTTTGGTTCAGATATGTGTGCACCCAAATACGCTGTTGAAGACACAACACTGCTAACAAACAGGTAAACGATATTGATAACTTGATAACAGTTTCAATCTTATCAATTATAAATCTTATATTCAAACAATTTTCTACCCAATGTCTTTTTTCAATGCGTTGATTGCAGGGATGTCAATAGAATCTAGTATCTGTGTGGTTGAACTACTCGATAAATAGAGCTTATCTGAGAGGTAAAATTAAAAACCAAATTAGCATGATAAAGGTGTCTACTATGGAAAAGGTAAATAGCCCAACCCGACTCACTGTTATAATGCTTTGCAGATGTGGATGTCACCACAACAACACACGCGCTGTCTGTTTGCTTTCTTTTCAATCAACATATCGTGAGCCTCCCATAGAGTCACCCGTATTGGTGGCCTCGATGTACGGGAAAAAATAAGCAGACGGTTGGTTCCTTAACACATATTGACCAAAGAAAAGTTATAAATTGGTCAACATCAAATGCAAATAACATAAATTCGCACTTTTGATTGGTCAGGTAAAAATCAATGTTTTTTGAGCCTGCTTTCGTATGGTTCATCTTTCCAACATTCGTCGCATAACCTGCAACATCTAAGAGGTAACAATTTTTATGGCAACAATATTAAAGGGCAATTTAATTGAACAAACAGACAAAATGGTAAATTACCAATGAGATATTTGTTCTCCGTAGGCTTTATTTGATCTAACTCCACCAACTGAAAAGGATGTCTGACAAACCCATCAGATACAACCAAGGATTTTCTTATTGACGTTGATCCATCAAACTCTATCATAAATGTATCATCCTTCCTAACTCTAAAGTCTTCCTTGTTATGCATCACAACAAAATTTTTAACAGTGTATACACCCTCCTCTTTTAACCTTAAGAAATTGTGAGCCACGGTTGCCTTGGCGGTACAATGGATAACATTACCCTACAATAAAACCATGTTTAAAGTTTTTGTTAAATAATACATACATTTTTTTATCCTTTATTTTCTTTTCCTATAACTCAGGTATTGGGGATATATATATGCATATACCTTTGCATCAGACACCAAGAAATCGGTGCTCAAGTATCGTCCGGTTGCAGCATTTACATCCCACATTCTACACAACAACACCACAATTGTGCCAGTTGCATCAAGATTCAATTCGTTTAGGAACAATTCACCCTTTGAGCATCCAACTTGTGTAGCCATGATAATACACGTAATGGACCTTGTTGGTTTTATTCCTACTGATCTTCATGCCTCATTTATGGAGTCTCCATTTAAGAGAGATTTAAGTGATAAGGGCATCCACTATGGTGGGTTTATGAAAAGGTCTAAGAAAGATGAAAAGGTTTATGTTTATTTCAACCATAGTGGACACTCATTTCATGTCTATGTGGCATGAAGAGGTCCTAATTCTTGAACCTTTTTAAAAATTTAATACATTTAATGCATTTGTTAAAAAAGACATTTTATGAACTTGCAAAGCTTTATACTATAGTGAGTATAGGTTTATAAAATCAAAAGGTCTAAAATTTATTGATGTATTAATGTATAAACCTTTGTAAAAAGTTTATCATAGTGGATGCTCTAAGTGATTCGGATTCTTTAAGGGTGCATAACTGCAGCCCTTTTGTGTTCCACTGCATATGCAGAATCTCAAATCAAGCATTCATGTAACCACCAATAAGCTTGTTGAGCTTCTGCATTCATGGCATTATTTATTTGTATCCTTTGAACTTAATATTTTGGGAACTTTGCGTCTACTGCAACACTTTATACGCCTTCATTGAAGTTTACATATTTCAATAATCGACATTCAAACATAATGCTTTACACAGATTGTACCGTACTTATTGTTGTGCACAAACCCTCTTGCACATTAAATTAAGGGGTTCAACTTTATAGTATTATAGATTATATGTATGAGATAAGCATAGTGCATCAAAGTTCAAATATTTCAAGTGTTAAAATATAAACATCATACATAATTATTCAAAGTTCAAAGTCAAACAGAGATATTATTCGGTTTGTTGACCATTTTAAGGCGAGCTTTGACCGATTTTGTTCGATTAATCGGTTTGTTGACCAATTTTTAAGCAGTTTTGTCTGAATTTTAAGCGATTTTGTCCGATTAGACCGATTTTATTCGATTTTGTCCGATTAATCGGTTTGTTAACCAATTTTTAAGTGATCTTTGACCAAACCGATTAAATAGGCCGATTATGATAAATCAAGGCGCTTACTGAGCGATCAGCGATTATCACGATTATGTCGACCTTTGGGCGATTTTACAACATAGCATGAAAGTATGAAACATTTATACTTTTACCGATTAATTTATGTTTTGAGTTCTTTTGTTTTATCATTTAACTTTTGGGCGAATGATTGAAAAATGTCATCTTATTACCATTTCTTTTGTGGGTGTGAGCAAAATTTTTCTTTTGTGGGTCTCTTCTTTCAAATTCATCATTTTAAGGTATTATGTGACATTTTCGCCGGGAAAAAACATTTTCTATTAGCTAAGAGGCAAATGTCAAAATTTTGAAAATACGCAAAAGAATAAATTTGAAAGAAAAACCTACAAAAAAAAAAATTATTCTACCTAAAAAAAAAAGTGATAAAGATATAATCTTTCGATTATTTTCCTCAATTGTATAAGAAACTCGTCAAATCCGCCATACCCATTTAAGTTGAAGATTTATCTCTTAATTTAAATTTTGACAATTCGGCTCATCAAATGAACAAAGTCGGCTTTTTCTCTAGTATCTCAAAAAATTGATTGAGATCTCAATAATATGATTTTTGCTTTTGGTGGAGTATACTTTTTAGATCACGTGATAAACAAATGGACAACTTAACTGAGTTAGGGTATTAGATTATCCATTTAGTCAAATTGAGGGTTTCATGTTACACTTTTAAAAATTCAAGGAACAATAGATTAGCCGAATTCAAAATATTAAAATACATTTTGGCCTAAGAAAATCATACTCAATGAAAATATGGCTTAAGTAATGAAAACATTCATTACGTATTTTGCTAGAGTGTATAGGTTTTAGCTAATTCAGCAAGTGTATTTTAGTTATTTTCTAAAGGTTTTTATTTACATAATAGGTAAAAGGTGATATTTACATTATTTTTTTTGAGACATACATCCTTTTATATAATTTGTATAAGGTGCAAACAATCTTAAGTGGTTACGTCAACCCTTTGAAAAATGAGAGCTGATGACGTATAGTATATCCGGTCAGGGTCAGCGGCTAAAAATCAATATCTTAACTCTACCTGATGAGCAGGCTAAGCCAACTAGACGTTTGGGCTCATGAAAGCCCAAACCCGAATCTATTGATGGAATAGATATCCGATATCTTCTAAATAGGAAGATAATCATCCCCAACCGACTAAGGCGGGATCTGCGAAGGTTGAGGACACGGAACCAACAAGGATTCCGTGCGTATATAAAGGAATCACATCCTCGTTTAAGTGCGATCTCGAACCCTAATCTCCTTAAACCCTAAACCGATTACTTACTCTCACGCGGAGGATAATCGTGGGAAACAATCGCTGTGGCTAACGGTGTCTTTTATCTTTAGTGCGCGGTCAAGAATGATTACCAATTAGATGCGAGGCGGGCTCCAAACAAGGAACGCCCAACTTTTGTATCAACAAGAGCTTTAAAAATGAAATACGCAGAGGGTCTGTTTGTTTGGGAGGATTTGGGTTAGCTTTCGGGATAAAAGTAGAAAATTCATGTTTGTTTAAATTTGCAATCTAAATAATTAGGCATTATCCCAAAATATTTTCTTTCTACAAATCACGAATGAGTTAGTGGGTTTTATCAAATCAGGTGGGCCATTTACTTGTACGAGTCTATTTCACTTTCAACTTTTAGGAGGCGTTTGTTTTATGGTTTTTGAGCGGGTTTAGGATTAAAAAATTGAAAATATTTATTTGGTTGGAATTGGTCATCCGGATTTGATTTTGAATTCTAGATGTGAGGGTTTTATAAAAAGAAGGAAGGGAGGTAAGTTTTGTGAAAAGTAGAAGGACCCGCTACCATTTACTCTCTTTATCTCTCTTCTTATATATACCAGACGAGTACCTGTGCATAACAACGAGATTTTATATCGACAAATCGTTTAGTGATAAAAAAAGTGTATGTGTTATAAACGAAAAATAATAAAAGTTTGAAAATTTGAGGATTAAACATAATGTTTTGAAACCCCATTCGACCTGGGTGGTTCAACCGATTGAAGCTGGGTAGTTCAACCGGTTGAACCGTTTCGGTCAAAAAACGGGTCGAATTAAACCGGTTCAACCCGACGGGTTGGGTCGAAAACGAGTCAAATTAAACCGGGTGGGGCGTGAAGCGTCTCGGGCCAACTCGGTTTTTGATGTGTATTAATAGTTTCCTTTTGAAATATATTTTTTCAACATTTTCTTTTTTAGTTTCAACTTTTCACTTTTCACTTTTTGGTTTTTCCTTTATAGTATAGCAGGGTACCCACGCGTTGCGATGATGGATACCCTGTGAGGACACCGAGGTCCTATCTGATTCGTTTTTCCTTTTTGGTTTTTCCTTTATAGTATAGATCTCGATGAAGTTTGTATCGGTTTCAACGAGGTCCTATCTGATTCGTTTTCGGATGGCTTTTATTGGTTAGCCGAACCGGTGAGGACACCGGTTCCCGGTTGAACCAGTTGGTCCGACCCGATATTCAAAACTATATGTACCATCAAATTGTTAGCTTGTATAAAGCTTTGTGTGTTTTATTAATGTGTATTATAACATGTACTTTTATTTTAGGGTGTTTTAAAAATAACATTAATTAGTATGTTTAATTATTTTATATTTTAGCTTGTTTAAATTGTATATTGTGAAAATTTTATTGTACTTTTTAGTAAGACGTGTTTTATGTGGTTGTATTTAATTTGGTAGATATGCTTTTAATTGGTTGTATAATGTGAATAAATAATTGTACTTATAAGTAATAGGGATTACACTATACATTTCTTCCACCTTTAATCATTTTTAATTTTCAACTTTCAACTTTCAATATTTAACTATTTTCATTTCATATGTATTATAGATAAAATAATAATTTATATATTTAAATAATACTTTTAACAGTAATTTTATTATAAAATTTATTAAATAAATATATATTTTCTCTCTTTTAAACTTACACCACAAATCCTAATCTTAATTTTAAATCCATCTACAAACAAAACAGGCCCTTATATTTACTAGACTAAAATACACCGTTGGTCCCTAAACTTGTCTTGGAGGATCGCGATGGGACGAACCACGCCCTTTTCATCGCCACGGGTCCAAACAGTGGCCATTAAATGCCGATTAGTCCCTTGACCGTAAGGTGGGACAATCAAACCGATTTCTTTCGAGGGTATTATAGACCATTCACTTTTTACCCAACCTAGTTAAAATGTAACCCAACCTTCAACCATATGTATGAGCGAGCAAGAGTGAACCCTAAAATACAATCAACACATTCTTCCCAAAGCAAAAGAAAAACAATAATGGCACAAAGCGATAAGGGAAGGGTTTGTTGAGTTCGTTGAGGAAAGCGATGCTGCAAATGAAAAGCGGTTGGGTGTTAAGAAGGAGAAGGAAGAGGATGACATCTTGTTATCAAAGTTTAACGATTTGGGAGAAAGGATTACAAAGCGGAAATTTTGTTTAAATATCTTAAGGAAAGGAAGGAAAAGAAGGAAAAGCGATGATGGGGAGAGTTGTGGGTCTAGCTAAGTGTATGTTTAGTAGATTGTAAACATTTGTAGTTCTTGAGAACATGTAATCGATGAATAAAGTTTTGTGATCTTATTTAAGTAATTGTGTTTGAAATCGTTTTGCATTTCTTAATAGGTTTCACTTACCCAAGTAAGTTACAATTTGTTGGTTTTCATAAGTTTGTTTGACTTTGGTAAGTCAAAATTCAAGATGTTACAATACACCATTGTCAATACATTGTTGTTTAATGCTAAACGTTTGCATTTTGAACCCGTGTTTTGAAACCACCACTGTATTTTTTACGAAAGGGGTGTTTGGTTTCTTTGTAACAATTGTTCTTGATAAAAGGGACCATTTGGTTTAGGCGATACAAGCGGATGTTTTATTTGATACATTATGATTTAGTGCCAAAGTATTTGCATTTTCACCACATCTTTTAAACCATTGCCTTTGCTTTTGCGGATACAAGGGGTGTTTGGTTCTCTTGATTAAACTTTTAGCGATACAAGGTCTGTTTGGTTTTGATGATACAAGGGCTGTTTGGTTTTGGTGATATAAGGGGATGTTTGGTTTTGTTGATACTAAAAGCACTAAAATACACCCAATATCACAATACAAGAACAGATTAAACAACACATAACCCAAATGATATTTTATCATTAATAAAGTCATTAAACATCATAACCAACTACATCAAATCTAATTTACATACCATTTTTAGCAAAACTATCACCCAAAAGACGCCTTTATCTACCCATGGAAAACCAAAATTCGGGCATTATGTTCGACCATTTTCTTAAAAACTCTTGGTTGAACCGAATACCTTCATCTGTTTGACCAACAATCTGTATGAGTTGGGCAAGTTGGTTTAATGTGCCTAGATGGATTTTGTTCGGCGCATCCACACGGTCAAGCGCAATTCCACGAGGTCCCGAGCTTGATTCTCTTGTATCGACTCCCTACGGTTGATGATTCTGTCTTGAGATCTTGGCAAGACCTTTGAAGAAGTAACTCCTTAGAATCCTTCGCGCCTCATCTTCAAACCAGATAGCCATCCGATCATTAAGATTTGGCGAATCACCACCTCCATGAGTTTGTTTAAAATGGGAAATCGCCATTGGAAAGTTGTGTGTGTGGAAAAAGTGGTAGATGAGTTTATCGGTGAGAGCGGTGAAGGGTCTAATACTTACTTTTGTTTCACACTCGGTCCCTGAATTTATCTTGGTTGTCGTTGTCATACTTAAAACTCCTTGATATTCACTTTAGAATACACAACTGGTCTCTCAAGTTGCCAACTTACGTAAAACCATTAGAAGTTTGACTTTGTTAAGTCAAACTTCTAAAACATAGTATCAAATTATCAATTCACTCCAAAACAAATATTTAGTAATGGTTTTGCAATATTGACTTTACAAAGTCAAATACCATTCTATATATTATTCAACATTCCACTAGCCATCCTTATCATCTAACTTCAAATACCATTATGCCTTTTGCACTTAATCTTCCAAAGGTTTTCAATCCTTACGACATTCGACTCTCGATTCACGGTTAAGCCATTCACCATTTTCAACTATTGACTAACTAAAGTAAAGCGGAATACGCACAAACATCAACATATGAACAATCTAATTTAAAGCAAACCATTTAAACAATTATTGTACAAAATTACCAAAACTATTTTGCAACGTTAATTGTCCAAGGGTATTCAACCCAAATGAAACTACAACCAGTCAAAGAAATCTACGACGGTGTGGGGAAGCTCGGTGGAGTTTCAATGACTTCTAGCCAACTCCCAATTGTTCTGGTATTTTCATTCCCATCGTGACTCCTATCGCTTTGCACGATATTGATTGTCTTTAGCGACCGGGAACACGCAAGTATACACTTTATTAAAGTTATTTCATGCTACGCTCGGGAAAAGCTCGAAACACCACCGTCATGGTGACCATGGTGAATGTGTTTGTGTCAACAGTGGAAAAAATTTGCAAAGGTAGATCACTAAGCGTGTTTGCGACTGAAAAATCAAATAGTGTTGAGATAC
The DNA here is from genome assembly GCA_022545495.1 of Chrysanthemum lavandulifolium. Lineage (NCBI taxonomy): Eukaryota > Viridiplantae > Streptophyta > Magnoliopsida > Asterales > Asteraceae > Chrysanthemum > Chrysanthemum lavandulifolium. The sequence continues at coordinate 219,536,353 of CM040242.1, read as the reverse complement.
ACAAACATGGAAATTTAGGAATGTTTTATTTGATACATATGCATTACAACATTACACTTACTCGGTATCCGGCATTTTCAAATTCGGAGATGACCGAATCATTACAATGGTGAACGCTACCATAACACTATTCCCAAAATTGACATCGGACGACTTAAGGTTAATCGAGGAAATAAAGGCACCTTCATCCTAGGATTAGCTTCATGTATCAACTACAAGAAGTTTCTGATTAAATTTCATTCTTGTTACATGTCTATAACATTATAAGTTGTAAAGCGAAATTGTTCTTCTGGTGCAATCACCAAAATCCAATGTAAGGGTCTCAAGATTTTGAAGTCTTGTCAAGTGAAAGATATCGGATGTTGTGATTGTGGTCACAACATTATAACGACCTAATGACAAATGTAACTTCTTCAAATTCCCAAGTTTTGCAATATCCCATAGTCTCATCTCGTTAGTACTAGGACGATTCATCTTAAGAGACTCAGTGAGGACAACCAACAATAAAGTCCCAAATTGTACCGCTTAGAAAATTGACATGAATCAATTCTAGGCTCGAGATTTGGATAGCCATGAAAATATTCCAAAGTAGCCATAGCACAAACATGAAGTACGGATGTTTCAACTCACTGCGAGAGTAAAGTTGGGTTGGGAGCGAAGCGGGTCACCATACCGGTTGTAATAATCGACTCCTCAACTCCATTGTCACCAAAACAAGAGCCACTCATGAATCATTCATAATGAAAGTTGTCTATTCCAATAATTGATCTTGGCTCTGAAGAAAGACAAACTTTCTTATTGGACCCATGTCGATTTAAGAATCTAGTAACAAGCCTATCATCAAACTCGTATGTTAAATAATAAAAGAAATCCTCATCAAGTATGACATCGGTGAGCAAAGTCACTTAGACCTCCGGTTTCTCACTAAACTAGAGGTTCTCACCGCTTCTAACAAAGGCAACCGATTCAAAATGTTAGTGATCACTTCATCGGCATGTTGGTAAAACGATCGATCGACATGGTTTTGTTGGAAGTTGGGTTGGTCTTTTGAGTTCGGAAATGAGGATTTATATTTTGATTCGATTTGCAGTTTATCGTTTCGGATAATGTGGTTTTATGTGATTGGCAAAGTTGTTTGTTGGGTGGGTGTATTTGTTCATGAAATTAATTGCGGCGTGATCGGAGAAAAGCGACTAATAGCCATACTCACAATTGGTCCCCAGGTTGAAGGTTGGGTAAAAAAAGTGAATGGTCTATAATACCTCGAAGAAATCGGTTTGACCGTCGATTACGGTCGAGGGCGAATCGGCGTTTAATGGCCACTGTTTGGACCGATGGCGATGAAAAAGGCGTGGTTCGTCCCATCGCGATCCTCCAAGACAAGTTTAGGGACCAACGGTGTATTTTAGTCTATTTACTATTAAAGTATTCTATTTTTAACCAATTTATATATTTTTTACTCCTTTTACTAAATCAAATCCTAATTCAAATTCTAAACCTATATAGAAACCTAACTGGCCCTTAGCATACCATATCCAATTAGGGCTCAGCAAACAGCTCGACGGATCGGATCAACCGAGACCGGACCGGACCGATCACATTTGGTTCGGTCCTCGGTCTCGGCTTTTAGGCTAATTCGGTCTTGATCGATTTGATCCGGACCATAAACCGACTATTTTGTCTTGTTAGACCAGACCGGACTGACATATTGTCCGGTCTCGGTGTGGTCAGTCCCAGACAGATGCTCACCCTTTTACCCAATTTATTTATTTATCCAACAAGCTCTTCCTATCACTAAACTGTAAATTTGAGTTTTCATTTTCCTTCACTCACTTCTCTGTTAAATCTCACATTCATCAAGGTTCAATTCTTTCTTTCTTTTTTGTTTATCTTTTCAATCTTTATACTTACTACTTTCATGATTATTTCATGCATAGATATTTTTATTATTCTTAGTAAGTAAGATTATTACATGGAAATTCTAATCTATGGAACAATAAATTATCTATGTTGGGTGGTGTTTGGATTTGCTTATTGTGTTATGAAATTGAAAATAAGGATCTTTTTGTGTTTGGGTGAAGGCAAAGGGGTTAAGAACTTGAGCTTATTAGTTTAAGAGGGTGTTTGGGATTGTTGACTTTGTGTGATTCTGCTTAAAAATTAGTACTTTGTGAGATAGTGTTTGAATTTGCATATTTTGTAAAAGATACAACACTCGGAAAGAAATAATATTTTGATAAAATACTTTTAGTCAAATTCTCTTATTAAAGGTTTTCGGGTAGATATAGCAGTAATAATTGATTTTAATTCTATATCAAATAACTAACAAAAAAGTGCTTATCTGACTAAAAATAAGCAGATAAGAAATTAAGAACAAAGTGTTTGGATATCAAAACTGCTTTTCGTGCTAAAAAATAAGTAGATAAGCAGAAAAGCTGAAAAAATAAGTAATCCCAAACACCCACTAAATGAAATGTTTGTTAAGCTATTCACTAACAACTTGTTTGGGGATATTTTGGTCTATACATCGTTTATCCCTCTTCTTTGGGGGTGTTTGGGACTGGGTTTGCAAAACAACACAGAAAACCATTTTTTTTTCAACTAGTTTGCCAAACACTGTTGTCTGAATATCTGCGTTTTAAATACGTAATCATATAAATAATCTATTTTAAAATACAATCCCAATCACTCTTTTGTTTTCCTATCCTCTTGAATGTGTTTGTCTTATTGGTTTAAAACACTATTTGAGAAGGTGTAGCTGTCTAGTTTAATAATTCCTGAACTCATATGCTATCTTTATATAGCTAGAAGAAACTTAAGATGTAACTCGCTAAATTGCAGAATTAAACTGTTCTTGTATTGTAGAAATACGCTTCATAACCGAAAAGAATGTTGTTTGAGAGAGGCGATCGAGTCGAAATTACCAACAATGAAGAGGGTATGGCTGGTTCATACTTTACAGCAAACATCATTGCTTGTCTTTCCAACAAAGACTACATTATCCAGTACAAAACTCTTCTCAAGGAGGACAGTTCAGGGCCATTAAGAGAGATTGTATCCATTGATCACATCCGGCCTGTTCCTAATGAGATTGTGGTATCTAAATATTCGGTATTGGATACTGTTGATGCATACGACAATGATGGGTGGTGGGTTGGGAAGATTATCGAGAACATGGGGTCTAAATACTTGGTATATTTTGAGAATAATGAAAAGGTTGCTTACCCGTCAGACAGGTTAAGAGTTCATCAAGAGTGGGTTAATGGTGCTTGGACCTATTCCAAAAAATAAGGTATCCTTGTGATTACATCCTTTATATGTGGTATTAAGGGGGTGTTTGGATGCTGCTAGTTCAAGCCCTTATAACTACTTCAAGCCTTTTGTTAGGTGAATATGATCTTGATTTTTTATTATATAGGGTCAGTGAGTCACAATATTCGAGAAAAATAAACATGGATAATGGTAGGGAGTATTCTTCTAGATATATGTTGAGTTACCAAACTATCCATAGGTTTTAAGCAACTGATTATGTGGTTATCATTGTTAGGTCACAATAAACACTTAATATCATTGTTAGGTCACAATAAACACTTAAAAAATGTGAAACGCCCCCTACATATGTATCTGTTATACTGCACCCGCGACTATGCTCTTTACACTAACACCTCATTAGCAAAAGTGTTATTTCATTTTCAATTTAGTCACTAAGTTCTAACTTTTGTGTAAATGTACTCGTAACATGTATGCACTTTGGAGATTATGTTGTTTTATTTGGATAGTTTTTGTCGAAGTTACAGAACCTTGGGGCTTGATATTTATAGAAATGTATTAAATGCTTAGGGAAGAGAGTATTGAAATAGTTGGATCATTGTCTTTTGCATCATACCTCTGTATGAAAGATATAATTATCTTAAAGGGAAATTGGTCTAATGGGTTGAAGCTACCCAAAGTTTATTTATAATGCATCTATCACCCTATATTCGTTCACTCAAAAATTTAACTAGTAGCATTGAAAGTATGTATTTTATATGTAATCATGCTTGACATACTAGTTATTTGTAAGAAAGAATAAAAGATTGGATAAAAAGCATCTCTGGTCAACCCGACAGCCCAAACAGCACCAAAATTACCCGTTACCTGACACGTTATACCTGGCCATTTTGTAACATCTACGCTTGAGCTATGATTCTATGTCTATTTTCGACATGTGAGTATGTGACCATAGCCCCTTTCCTGTTGCCATGCACGTCTCATTGCTTGCATCCTCACTTGTTAGGGAGAATTTTTCCAAGTTAAACATTGAATTTCTAAAATTGCTCTTACCTCTGTTGTTAGGTACATTCAAGTCGGTTTCCTTGGCAAAAAATATACACCTTCAAGTCTTTAGAAAGTTCTACCTTAAGAGTCCCTTTGTTCGCAAACATAGTTATGCGGTTTAAACAATTTTTAGTTGATCTTTGGTAACTTGCTGCGGGTTATGTGATAAAATGCAATAAGTATATAAATTTCCCATTACATGTTCATTGGCTAATGGTTGATATGTTGAAGCAGGATAGCATTTTGTGAAAGTTGCCTAGAGTTGCATTTATGGGCTTTATGACAAGACTATGAAGTTGGATGTTACAAAAAAGGAAGAAATATGATTTAAGTCCACACTCATGATAAAATCAAGAGAAGAAAAGAAATCCTGATGTATGGAGTATATAAAGAAAAAGAACCGTTAGGGACACACTATTATCATCCCGCACTGCTGTGCGCTTGATCATTTCTGCATCTGTGCCAAACAATTTGATTGTAGAATGTCCATCTAAATGGCAAAGTTTTAGTTTTTTCAATTTTAATAATAGGAACTCTAATTGCAAAATTTGTGAGACTACGATTTTTATTGTGATTTCTGACTTTTGATCATTTTAGCTTAGTTTTGTGTACCATTCATAAACTTGACAACTTTCTTCAGTATTGATTTCTAGTGCTATCCATGGACCCAATTGATTGCCATGAGTAAATGGCTAGTAGCAAGTGAACTTTTGTATGTATGCTGTTTTTCATTCCTGAGTGAAATGTTTTGGGTCATTACAACCAATTTCTCAATTACTTGAGTTTTGGGTGACCGTTTTCACAGTTGTATACTTGTTGTAAGTTGAAACAGAACACCATCGTGCCTGATTGATTAATAGCTACTCCGTAGTATTTATCAATGCTGGGTATGGTCATATATGTAAGGGTTTCCAGTTGGTTAGTTCCAGAACATCAATGTCTAATGATGCTTCCCTTTTTATCACTCCATTGGATCTTTTAGCTCCACAATCAGTAAAATTTCTATTTAGCCAAAAAGAATACCATCTATGTCAAAAAGAAGCAAATTGCGTGAAGTAACCAATGATATCGGCGAGCTAATTTTGTCTACTTCAGTTAGCTACTAGTCATAGCAATCTATAACCTACCAAGCAGGTAGCAATTTGTCAAAGGTGACATGCCATTTTAGTCTGCAATGTGTCTTAGCGACCTCATGTCCTCATAGATTATATTTCAAGGTTTGGGTTAGGTTGTATTACATAGGGGTGAACATGGTTCCGTTTTCTTTGATTTTTGCATAAAACCGAAATTAAATAAAATTTGTCTAGCTTTTGCTACGCGTTTTAGCTAAAATACCACGACCCCCAACGACACATTTTGGATGGTTTTTGTGGGTGAATCAGTTTTGGCAACGACCGAGTTGTAATGTTGGTTGTGAAGAATAATTGTATGCGTGTGTGAGTCTATTGTGAGATATATTTGTGTGTAAGTGAGTATGTTTGAGTGGTGAATTTGATGGTTTTATTACATCTATTTGGTGGTGGACTGAAAAGCTGATGTGACGCTATTATTACACTTATCCTTAGGTTGTGTTTAGTTGTAGAAATTTGGTCTGATTTTTCTATTGTTAATTTTAACAAAATTTGACGTGTTTTTGTGTTGAAAATTTAAAAAGCGTTTTTTAATAGTGTTGCATTTTCTGTTTATGAAAGAAGGATGATTTAGAGAAAAAAAAATGACATATTCTACCTTTTCGCACATTTTAACAATGTTTTAAAACCCGGATTGACCCGACCAGTTCGACAGGTTGAACCGGGAACACGATTAGAGACTGGGCCGATGTGACCGGGTTTTTCCTTGTATGAGAACCGGATTGAACCGCCGGTTTTCCATTGACCCAGGTTGACCTTGTTTGATAAACTCAGTCGGGTCATAACTTTCTATCAAAAAATCTAACAAAACTTTTTTTTTTCTTTCAATCTTTTAAGTTTAATTGACAAGTTGAAGTGATGAAAACTAATGTTAGTTAAAATTTTGTAAAACAATAAATTAGAGTTATAAATTATCTTAGAAACATCAACGGATATAGTTCTAAGAGTAAAGTTCAAAATACATCATTGTGGTTCGTTTATTGTCCCGTTTTACATCCCCGTTGTTTTTTTTGGCACACAAACATTCCTCCCCGTTAGTAAAGTTGGCAACCATACATCCCTCCGCTAGTAAAGTAAACCACCATACATCAATGAGGACTAACGGTGCAGATTATTTCTCTGTTATCTCCTAATGCGAGAGACAATATTTGCATCGTTAGTCCCCAGAACTAACGAGGACTAACCGTGAAAATATTTTTTTCCTAACACGAGAGAAAATAATTGCATCATTAGTCTTCAAGACTAACATCGTTAGTCCCCAAAACTAACGAGGACTAACGGTGAAAATATGTTTTTGAAATAAAATAAAAAAGGAGCATAGCTAGGATTGAACTCGGGTATACACGCTACAACAACAGCGGGGCCAAACCACTGGACGTTGACCAACGTCCAGTGGTGCTATTATATCAAAATGAATATGTTTTAACCTTTTTTTTTTCGCATTTATACTATACTAACCGATTTAAGTTTGGGGCGGCCGGTTCATGGTGAACCGGGCCGGTTCTTGGAGCGGGGCTAGATTCGTTGGACTCATTTTTTTGTGATCTTTCTTCTGGCATCCTCGGAGATTTATTTAAACTTCATTTGGACTTCGATTAAAATATATATGTTATCGATGCTTGTCGAAACTTCACGTTTTTGCTCCGTTTTCAATTCTTCATACCTACAAAGTAAAATTGTTCGAAAATACATTATTTAACTTTGTAGGTACGAAGAACTGAAAACGGAGCAAAAACGTGAAGTTTCGAACAAGTATAGATCACATATTTATTTTTATCAGAGTCCAAATGAATCTCCGAGGATACCAGAAGAAAGAGAACGAAAAAACGGGTCTAACGGATCCTCGGGATTCATTTGGACTTTGATAAAAATATATACGTGATCGATACTTGTTTGAAATTTCATGTTTTTGCTCCTTTTTTAGTTCCTCAAACCTATAAAGTAATGTCTTTTCGGATGAGTATTTTACTTTGTAGGTATGAAGAATTGAAAACGGGGCAAAAATGTGAAGTTTTGGGTAAGTATCGATAACTTATATATTTTTATCGAAGTCCAAATGAAGTCTAAATAAATCTCCGAGGATACCGGAAGAAAGAGCATGAAAAGACGAGTCCAATAGATCTAGCCCTGCCCCAAGAACCGGCCCGGTTCACCATGAACCGACCAACCCAAACTTAAAATCGGTTAATATACTATAAATGCAAAAAAGAAAAAAGAAAAAAAAAAGAAGGTTAAAACATATTTATTTTGACATAATATCACTACTGGATGCTTGGTCCAGTGGTTGGGGCGTTGAGCCGAGTTTGATCCTAGCTATGCCCCTTTTGATTTTATTTCAAAAAAATATTTTCACCGTTAGTCTTTGTTAGTTCTGGGGACTAATGATGTTAGTCCTGAGGACTAATGATGCAAATATTTGTTTCTCGCGTTAACAGATAACGGAGAAATATTTTGCACCATTAGTCTTCATTGATATACTTTACTAACGGAGGGATGTATGTGTGCTAAAAAAACCACAGAGGATGTAAAGCGGGACAATGGATAAACCACATGACGTGTTTTGGACTTTACTTTAGTTTAAATATAGAGTGTTATAACTTAGAATTATAAGTTGACTGTTGTTGCAAATCTTGTTATATTAATATAGATATAAAAGTTAAAAACAAAACTTATTGGTAGAGTCTCAATTTTTTTTAGTTATTCAATCAAATATAAGAATAAAGTTGGATAAATTATGGAATGACAAAACTACACATTAAATGTGGGAAAAAGGGTATAAATATGTATAGAATCGGTTTGACCCAGCAGTTTAACCGGTAATCTGATAAACCGATGATTAAACCCGGTAAAAAAAAGCAGGTTTTAAGACATTGTCTTTTTAAAAATCGTGTTGTAATATTACAAATTAGTAAAGTCAAATTTCTGTTTTCATTTCTAGAAATTGGTATTTGAACAAGTTTTTCTTTTTAATCTTGTCTCAAAATTATTACAAATTTAATAAAGTGGAATCGCTTTAATTTTCAAATTCAAAAGGAATCTTTAAAAGTTCATAGTTTTCTATAAATGGAAAGTGGATTAATTTGAACGTCAAAAAAAATGTTTTATTTTTTGAGACGAGTAGTACTACGTAGTATTTTATCTGTGGATTAACTTCTTCCTCACAAAAATCTTCATTTCCATATAACATCTCCACAACAAAAACAGAAAAAAGATCTTTTAAACAAAACACAATCTATCCAACCAAAACCAAAAAACCAAACCAAACAACAATGTCAGCAACAACAACCATAATAAACTGCCACTACCACTCACCAATAACCTGCACATCAACACCCATTAACAAACCAACCCAAGACTCAACACCTCAACAACCAATCCTACCCACTAAGATAATCTTGCCCAACAAAAAACCTCTAAAATGGTCCACAGGAGTTGCTCCTGGAGACTATGGTGGGCCCCCCACTACCACTAAGCTAAGAAAATATTGGGGTGGTGAGAAAGAAGACCCTTTGACTTCTGATGAGTTGATTTGGAATAGAGATTTTATGCCTCATATGAAAAGAATCATTGGTGATGATAATAAGGATAATGTTTCTGATGACCCTCGTTTGTCTACTGTTAAGGTCAATAAAAGTTTTTTTTTTTTTTTTAAATACCAGACTTTTAAAAATGAGATGGGTTTTGGCATTTGGGGGTGTTTTGGATTGCTTATTTTTGACGGGCTTATTTTAGTGTGAATTAGCATAAGCTGTTTAAGTAAGGTTAGATAGTAACAAAACAACAATCCCCAATCTGGCGGAGTCATATCCCCACCCCGAGGGTATTTGTGGAGGTTATGTACGGACACTCCTCAAAATAAGCAAAAAAAAAAAAAAAAAAAAACTTGTTGCCTAATGCTTAAAACTTTTTTAGGTTAAAATTAAGCAGAGCAAATTAGCAGTTACTAAATTTGAACTTATGCGTTGGTCATATAAAATGCATAGCTTACGAGATGCGGATAGTTACAGTGTACAAATAATGTTGATCTTTAAATAAACTACGAATTCAGTGTTTTGTATATGTATCTCATCATGCTACTGCATTGTGTTTACTTGTAAACAGGAAGAGCCATCTGGATTTCTAAGCTTTAACAGAGTCATGAACCTTGACAGGCATGGATCTCCCTCGTATCCTTTTCTTTTTATTCTGATGAAATTTGGCCCTTTTCTTTTTATCCATTTGACATTATTATGATCTTGGTCTATAGTATGGATGTTGATTTGAGCAAAGAGCTAACAAAGACTTCAAATCCAATCATAGAAAAGCAAGTTGAGGCTGCTCAAGTAAGATACTTAAATTATTAAAATCATTTTCCGTTCCAAATTTAGCAAACCATTTCAATGTTTTATTTTGATAATTTATCTGGTGTGAAATGATGTTAGGCTGCAAACATCCCTTCAGTAAAATGGAGACCAGCACCCACACGACGTGAGCAGGACAAATGGGATAGAGCAACTAAAGCCGCAACTGGAGGCAGTGTATGCTTTCGTTTCACTTGTGCTTCTTGTTTCCCTTTTTTTCTTGATCTTGTAAAGTAAAGGTGGCAAGATGGGTGGGTTGCGTAGTGGGTCGATATTGGTCATTTTTATGTATGGGCTGGAACAGGCCGAGTTGGCTGACCTAAACATTTTGGACAAAACTGATTTACTTCATAATTGATGTGTTTAACTAGGGCTGAGCACAATTGACCACTGACAGAAACGAACTGACAAACCGGCCTGAACCGGTCCAACCGCCTCGGTCCACCTTTTTCCTCATATTCGGTCCTCGGTTCGGTCTTACGCAAAACCGGCCAATATGATTTGCTGGACCTGACTGAACCGACGAACTGGACCAAACCGGCCCAACCGGGCCGACGCATTTAGCTCAGGTGTTTTTGCAAATTCGGTTTTTGTTATGGTCCGGTTTTTGGACCGTGATCAGCCCTATGTTTAGCTGTCGATTGTAATCACAAAATCAATACCTGTACAATAATAATCTAGATTTTGGAATAAAAATGATTTAGAAGGTTGTACTTGATTGCATTAAAAATCGACTTTGAACTACTTTCAGGTTTTAACCCATTTGATCATTTCCCTTTTTACATCTGTTCAAAATAAAACTCAACTGAAATCGGTCCATTAATTAGTAGATGTGACTAAAGTGCCATCTCTAATAAAATAGTTACTTGTACGTGCTTGGTCAAAGTACATCAAATTATTTGTGGCTCTGCCTAATTTTGGACATACCATTTTAGAAGATTTAACAACTTCGACCACTTTTTCTTTAATCTAAAAAGGTGTAAAAAAATGGGCAAGTCGAGTGGATTGGTAACAAGTGAAAACTGATTTGCGAAACAAGTAAAGTTGTAGCTTGGGTCTCAAGGTTGGGTTGGGCTGGCCTGACCAGCTGACATATTTTTCAAATAAGCATTATAGCAATAATGATTATCGAAAAAAGTTTACTAATGTTACATAGCGTGTCAATTTCTACCCATATGACCCATTAACAAGAAAATATCACCCAAATTGACCCATTTTCACATAGATGTGTTATAATGGTGTAAAGGGGAACTGAGAATCTATATTTCCTTTCGCATATAGGACGTAATGTTCAGGGAACTGAGAAAGCCTAAAGGGGACCCAAAAGTGCTGGCTGCTAAGTCGAGGGAACAATATTTAAAGGTTATTATATATTTGATATATGCAAATCCTTTTAAGTAACCTACAAATTCATAAACTTACAATGCTGGTTTTCCTCATATTTATTGTGTTTCAGCTAAAGAAGAAGTTGCAGACTCTGACATTGGCAATAGGTGGTGTTGGGCTTGTGTCAGCTTATTTTTCTTACACTCCTGAGATTGCAGCTAGGTAACTTTGTTATTGTGGGTTAATATATACCTAAAATAAAAATCGAGTTTCTATTGCATTGAAGAAGTTGCAGACTTATGTTTACTGTTTAGATAATCTAGAGAAGTTATGATTTTTAATCTTAAGTCCCTGCTTACAGAAAAAGAAACTAGGAGGATTTTCTCAATAAACTAACATAATGTTTGATATTAATTTTATCATATGTATTCAGCTTTGGTGCTGGATTAGTTGGTTCTCTAGTATATATGCGCATGCTTGGGAATAGCATGGATGGAATGGCAGGTGGAGCCCGAGGTGCTATCAAGTAAGTTTGTCAGTTTCTGTTTTGGTCTCATATATTAATTAGAGTTAGAAAAAATGGGCAGTTTAGAGCCTTAGGGGATGGGTCAAATCATTTAGCGTGGGTTACCACGTTTGGGTCAACCTCAAACATTACCAAAAGCTTCTGTTGCAATAATATCTAACTTGTTGTAACAAATGGTTTTATGCATTGGAGAAAACTCTGGATCACTTTGACACACTTGATTCGTTTTTCTTTTCAGTTAAATAGTTGTTTAATTCAATCCATTTTTACCCGTCTGAGACTATAACATGGAGAAAAATTGCAATTCAACCCATTTATAAGTAAATTCACCCTTTTATAAGTATGTGTGCCCATTTATAAATGTGTTAAGATTCACCTTTTCTGCGTCTACGAGTTACCATTTTAGAACCATTCATCTACTGTACTAATCTGACCAAAATTTATTATTTGATGCAATTCAAGTAGAGCTGATCACGAGTTCACAACACTTAGTTTGTAGATAACTCTACATGAGCCTTTATAATAATCACAGCATAGTTTTTCTTAATTTTTTATCTTCCATACTTGTAGCTACTCCAAAGTTATATGTGTCTAATATTTTATTCAACTTGTAACATTGTACCCTTGTGAATTGTGATCATTGATTACAAGAATGTACTAGGCGGCAAAAGGTGGTTTAAGCACGAGTTCAAGTGCCCTGGATATAATCTTTGTAGTATAGGAGGAGTTTTATATCATTGGACTTTCAAGAATAAAGACTTGAATGTTGTAGAATTGACACTCTCTCGGTCCTTCTAAAGTTGAGGCAGTTTTTGTTCTGGGGATATCCCATGAACATGGATAGTACCCTTTTCGAGCGAAGTTTCAATCTTAAATTACTTATTTATCCATTATTATTAGAACTTGTAGCTGTTATTGCTTTGGACACGCAAAGTTTTTCTATTATATCATTCTTTAAGTATTATTTTGATTGGGCAAATGAAGTAAATTCAGTCAAAAGAAAAAAACTAAAATGTAGCATGCATATAAATGTATAATTACTTGTGCTTACGAAATAATTAACTTTCAGGGGAGCTATTGGGCAGCCGCGATTGTTGGTCCCTGTTGCTTTAGTCATGATTTATAACCGGTGGAATGGGTAAGCCTTTCTACCATTTGATAAGAATTTTTATATATTTGCAAGGGAATCGTTTTCCAGGAGCAACAACTACAACACCTATATAGTATATATCTTATGTGTTGGAAGTTTAAATTTTATATTTTTTTATTAAAATTATGTGCAGAGCTGAGAGCTATAGACAATGGAATAATATATACCGTAACTATTAACTACCCAAAGCAGGATGTTAAGAGTCATTAAACTAAGATAAAGTCATTGGTAAAGTCCCCTAAAGATAGAAAAATTACTGACAACTTTATAACCGTAACTAAAAGCTGTCAGTATTTTTTCAATCTCTAGGGGAATTTAGATATTTGATTGATACTTGAGTACTTTTATTAAGTGATGTGTTCAGCAATTGTCGCAATTTTACAGATCCTTTTTAGTACCAATTTTATGACACCCTCTCGTTTTATTTTGAAATTCCAGGATTGTAGTTCCAGAATATGGATTGATGCACCTAGAATTGATTCCAATGCTAGTTGGATTTTTTACATACAAGATTGCAACCTTCACTCAAGCGATTGAAGAGGCTATTACAGTAGTGAGTGAAGATGCTCAAACTGAATAAATCGACACAAAACAAGTATTTTTCTTTTATATTCGGAAGAGCTAACAGGAACCCGTGCACCTTAACTAATACATGATGTATAGGCCCCAACACAATTGGGTTGATCAAATTCATGGATATATCATGTGCAAGTGTATGTATAGGTCATAATTTGGCTTCCAAAAGTGATTCAGGTAAAAAGGATGATCTACTCACTATAGATACAATTATTTGTCCACGTGTTACATATGCATAATGGAAGACTACGTATCGAGGACCTTTATGAGGCGAGGAGGTCCCGCCCCCTAAATTCTGACCACACAATGTAAATATTGTAGGTTTAGGGGTAATTTAGTTGAGGTTATAAATAAATCTCGATTATTTTTGAAAATAAATTAGTTACATATGCATAATGGAAGACTACATGTCGTAGGACCTTTATGAGGGGGGAGGGTCACATTAGCCACTAAATTCTGACAGCATAATGTAAATATTGTAGGTTTTAGGGGTTATAAATAAATCTCGATTATTTTCAAAAATAAATGGTAGGGTTATAAATGGCTCTGTATATCGCATCAGGGATCAATATGAATATAATGTCCCGTTTAGCATGTAAGCAGTTTATTCCTTAAAACCATGAATATCGCCTATTGGTCTCATCTAGAGTCTGCTACAATCTTTTTCTTACAAGCTGTGCTGCAATCTATAATTTGCTTATTTGTAAGATTCTTATTCTGCACATTCACTCTTATAGTTTACTTGAATGCAATATAACGATGAAGAAATAAAATAGTAATGTAGTGAAATTATGCGTACGAGCTATTAATCTATTTGTAAATAAATGGTTAAAATCACCACTTCCATAACTAAAGTTTGATCTCGATCAGGTTCAGTATTCTAAGTTGTAGTTGTACGGGTTATCATGTAATTGTACGAAACTTGAGATTTAGTCTATGTTGACAACGTTTTAGGCCATGATATTACAACCATTTATAGAAATGATAGACGTGACTTTGTAGAATCATCCAAACGTAGATATATATCTAAATATTGAAAATTATCAAGATTTTTCGTTAGCTATTGCCTTCTTGCCAGGGGCCGGCCAGCTGTAGGCGGCGATGTGACGGCAGGGCATCAAAAAGAAGGCGGGGATGGCGGGTCGGGTTGGGCGGGTTTTAGTGAACCCGTGCCGTTTATAATATCAAGCACGAACCGCCCTAATACCCGATGGGTACCGATTATTATTATCCATCGGGTTATCGGTTTCCATGGTGTCGGTTATCACGATTAAAATCGTTGTTGTCTGTTCAACCAAAAAACCAAAACACCCTACTATATTCAAAGTTTTAGAAGTTAAAGAAAACGACTTTGATATTCGTAATGTTTGAAGATTAAAAAGTTAATGTGTCGTGTGTGTGAGAATTAAAGCGTCAGCGTAAGTGTTAATTTAAAAGTTTGTAATTACCAAGATATATGTTATTAAGGGTAGATAGGAAAAAAATTGTACAAGATAAATAGCTCAAAACTTATTAGGACTTTATATAAAATAAAAAAAAGCGGTACAAATTCGGTGATATCTGGTGCGGATATGGAGTGCGGGTAAGCGGGCGGGTATTCTAGAACCCGTGCCGAAAAGAAAAGAATATATCTACAGAACCCGTATCCAAACCCGCGAATCGCTTTCAAACCCGACCCAACCGGTTCGGGTTTGGTTTCCATCGGTTTGGTGCTTTGCCATCCCTAGAAGGGCATCAAGTTGTTGGCCGTGTGGATTGATTTATGTGAAATAAAAATGAGTTTTTGAAGGTATTATTAGCTTTGTTTCTTGGTGCCTCTAATTTAGTTAAAAAAAAAAGTAAAAAAGATAGAACTCAAGATGTCGCCGGACTTTGGGAGGAAGAAGGAAATGTCAGATGTTGAAAGGAAGAAGGTCGATTGTTTGTATTATATTTTTTTAGTCCATGTGCCTATTAATGAATTTATTTCGAAAATACACCTTCAACTTTCAACAAATTGTACTTAAGACCTCTTACTATCTTTTATTTGATAATATAATATATTTCCTTAATCTATTAGGTATATTTTCTTTTATGCTACTTTTACTTTATAAAAATTGCATTACAAAATATGTAATTTTTTCATTTAGTACTATAGCAATATATGTAAAATATTTGATTGATTTTCTTAGTTTCATCACAAATAAAATAAACTATTTTGCTAAAAAATATATGCATATTAATATTAGTCGTAACATGTTCTTTACTTTCGAACATATATAAATTTCAAATATGACACGAACGTGTTCTAATTCTCTTAGTTATCTTTTTATGTTATAAAGCACTTTGAACCAACCTATAAAGTAATTTAAACTCAATAGTTGTCATGTAAAAATTTAAGATAATAACCGAAGTTTATTTATAGGCCAAACCTTTAATTACGGGCATTATTTTAACATTTTTCCCAGGGCATCACACGACATTCAAAATCTCAGGACCGGCCCTGCTTCTTGCTTACTGAAAGAGAACATAAAATTTGATCTATAAGATTAAAAATATCAAGTTCTAACAAAGAGGATTAAGAAATCCAATCCGATTTGAGATTTAAATGAGTAGATTGGTAAACATAATGAATTTAGGTGTCAAACAAAGTTTATAGCCGTTAAGAACATACTTTCGGCCTATATCTTTGATCGACGTTCAGTATAAAATTATAGCTAAGATTCTTGCAAACAGGGATGTCAAAAATTATTGATAAAATTGTTAGCAATGAACAATCGACTTTTATATCGGGACGCCAAATTCTCGATGGTCCACTTATGTTGAGTGAAGTTATTGAGGGTACAAAAAGCGGAACAAGAAACTTATGATATTCAAAGTTGATTTTGAGAAATCTTATGATTTGGTAGTTGGAAATATTTAGACTTCGTGTTACAAGCTGTTGGATTCGGTCTTAAATGGAGAAAGTGGATACATGTTTGTTTACATTCGGCTAGAACGTATATTCTAGTAAATGGAAGTCCTACTTCAGAGTTTTCATTGAAACGTGAGTTACGAAAAGGAGATCGATTATCGCCATTTCTTTTTATTATTGTTATGGAAGGCTTGCATATCCCGTTACAAGAGGCGGTTCAATCGAAGTTAATTAATGGTGTTAAGGCAGGTGCACCTTCTTTTACTTTGTCCCATCTTTTTTATGTTGATGATGTAGTCATAATTTCATATTGGAGTGCTCGGGATTTAGAGAACATTATTCACGTGCTTCAAGTTTTTTTTATCTTGCTTCGGGTCTAAAAATTAATGTCCAAAAATCAAACATTTTTGGAGTTGGATTGCCAATGGAAGACATGAATATTATGGCTCGAGTTACAGGTTGTGCAATGGGTAACCTTCTTTTTAATTATCTTGGGCTGCCCATTGGTTCAAATATGAATCGCATTTCTCATTGGCAACGATTTGTTGATTGGTTTCAGAAAATTAATGTCCAAAAATCAAACATTTTTGGAGTTGGTGTGCCAATGGAAGACATGAATATTATGGCTCGAGTTACAGGTTGTGCAATGGGTAACATTCTTTTTAATTATCTTGGGCTGCCCATTGGTTCAAATATGAATCGCATTTCTCATTGGCAACGATTTGTTGATTGGTTTCAGACTAAATTATCGTCATCGAAAGCATCGCTTTTGTCTATAGGCGGTCGTCTGACGTTAATTGAATCAATTTTGGGAAGTATCGGTATTTACTACATGTCTATTTTCAAAGTACCAGCATCGATTATTAATCAGTTAGAAAGCCTTACAACCAAGTTTTTTGGGGTGGTGATGTTGTTAGATGAAAGCTTGCTTCGGTGAAATGGGGTACTGTCATGGCCTCGTTGAATAAAGGTGGGTTAGGAGTGGGTAGCTTAAAAGCTTTTAACCTTGCTCTTCTTACAAAGTGGCGTTGGAGGTTGGTCAACAACCCAGGTTATTTGTGGGTTAGATTAATCAAAGCGATCCATGGTAGTAATGCCGGTTGGGATGAGGTGGGGCTAGGGGTGTTCATCGGTTCGGTTATCGGTTTGTTCGGTTCGGTTTGTTCGGTTATTTTTTTTTTTGGTATAACCGGCAGACCAAAACAAAACCAAATCCTCAACCGAACCAAAACCGAACCCCAATAACGAAAACCGAACGAATAACCGAATTTTTATTTTTATTTTTTAATAATTTTTCATTTATTTATATGTATTTTTGAAAAAATAATAATTTTCAAGCTTAAAATATTATATATATATATATATTATAAAAGAGTTTTAATATATTTTTAATATAAATATATAAAAATATATATATATTTATTTAATTTCGGTTTTCGGTTCGGTTTCGGTTGGGATGGCTAAAACCATAACCGAATCGTAACCGAACTTTATTTCGGTTCGGTTCGGTTTTGGCAATTTCGGTTCGATTCTGAGTTCGGTTCGGTTATTTTCGGTTCGGTTCGGTTTCGGTTTTCGGTTTATTCGGATATTACCCAACCCATGAACACCCCTAGGTGGGGCGTAAAACGCAGGGAATTTGGACCAAGATTGTTGGAACTGTTACTTATTTGCACTCTAGCGGAATTATACCAAAGGAAACACTTAGTTATAAAGTGGGTTGTGGATCAACGGTACGATTTTGGAAAGATAATTCGAAAGGTAATGGCCCGCTTCAGGTTCGTTTCAATAGATTATTCAGAAAAGATCGTAATGAAGAATGCGTAATTAGAGATAGACTTTCAAATGGAGTATGGTCATGGGACTGGTGCAGACTGTCGCTTGGAGCCCGTCATACAGAATCATTAGCTTTGTTATTGGAAGAAATCTAGTAGATCTCGGTTCAGGTCCGGATACTTGCATTTGGAGTTTAGATATAAGTGGGTTGTTTTCAGTGGGTATTACAAGGAGGTATATTGATTCTCAATTGCTTCCTACGTTGCCTGCATCTACAAGATGGTCTACTTCTTTTCCGAGAAAGGTAAACGTTTTGTATGTGGCGTCTTCTTTTGGATAGGTTACCTCATAGGGCGAATCTGTCGGCCCGTGGATTGGAAATTAACTCCATATTATGCCCGGTATGTGATGGCTCTATAGAATCCAATGATCATCTCTTTTATACGTGTAACGTGGCCGTAAATATATGGACCAAAATTCGTGTTTGGTGTGATGTTGCGATGCCGAGATTTGGTTGGAATTCTGAGTGGATCGCTTGGCTTGATAAGTGGCATACTTCAAAGTCTCGTAAGGATTGCATGTATTGTATTATTTCGGCTACCTTGTGGATGATTTGGCGCTATCGTAATTGCGTGACTTTTCGTTCTCAAGTTATGAGGCAAAGTGACGTTTTTGATAATATTCGTTTGTAGTCTTTTTCATGGTGTAAATTTAGAGGCGGTAACCATAGTAGCTGGAATGATTTGATTAATTTTCCTTTGTAATTGTTTCTAGCATATTGCTAGTTCTTTAATTCATCTTGCCCTTAAAAAAAATACTTATGGAGGACCAAGGGTGTGCTCTTGATCTAAGGTGGTATGGATGGAGGATTAGTATTAGATGTTACACTGATGGTTTCCATACTAGTCACAACGACTCTCAATCTGAATCATGGAACGTGTTTGTATCAAATGAAAGTACCGCCGTCTTCTGCTTAACAAGCTCTAGGTAGATTTGGGGTTTGTTGTTTCCAATTCCACTACAGAGAGAGAGCAACTACAATTCTTTTTCTTTCTTTATTTTTGACAAAATTAAGATGGTAACTTTAGTCAGGGATGAAGAAATATCTTGGGGGTGAAGAACTCATTCTCATGTTAACTAGCTCAAGAGCATAGTTATTCCGGGCATTATCCATGTAAAAACCACACAAAATAACAACTAGCTGATCCTCAAGATATGGATTCAATTCATGGAAAATGAGATCCTACATCACCATATAGATGGCCTTAAAATAGCCTCCCCTCCTTGTTCATTCAAATGGTTTTGTGTCAACTTTAAATGTCAAATTACTATAACAATTTGAATTGCCCCTACTTTATTAGATTATTTCATGTTTTGTTCTTTGTCCCAGTTGAATGGAAGGCATGTTACCTTGTCTATAACCATTGTGAAATTTGTGATTCAACATAATTCTTATTATCATTTACATCAACATCTTCCCAAAAGATTAACAAGTAATGTAATATTTTAAAAAAATATATAGTATGCATGTTTCACATGTCTGTGGGTGGGATCGGAGCTAGGACCCATGGCCCATTGAAATTTCACTATATGAACAACGTAGCTTAGCCCAAAACAAAACTAAACCTCACAAGTCACATGTCGCATTTATAACATGATAAACGATCTAGGAATCTAGGATTTTTGTGGATGAACTACTGGACATAAATTTATTTGTGTACTTTTGGTTTGTGAAACACGTGCCCATTTATATTTTGTGATACCTGACTCTTTCGGTATAACTTAAAGTTTAGCCCAGACTTTAACTCAAGCCACAGAATTTTCAGCATAACTATTGTTAGGATTTCATATTTTTAATCTGTTTTCGTATAACTTAAAGTTTACCCAGACCTTAACTCAAGCCACAAAATTTTCAGCATAACTATTGTTAGGATTTCAAAATTTTAATCTGTTTTCGTATAACTTAAAGTTTACCCAGACCTTAACTCAAGCCACAAAATTTTCCTTATAACTATTTTTAGGATTTCAATATTTTAATGTGCTACACCCTCTTCAAATCAAATCACATATCTTGGGGTGATGAGCTTATTCATTCTCGACTTCTCGTGTTGAGTAGCTCGGGACGATATATTGGTTGTTATATATCAAGTCATGTCAGGCATCTATCCATGGAAAAACCTCACAAATCAACTACTAGCTGATCCTCAAGATATGAATTCAATTTATAGAAAAAGAGATCTTACATCGTGTACCACAGTGGGTTCGACTCCCACTGTGGTTGCTTTATTTCTTTTGCCGGTCAAAAAAAACAAAGATGGCATTAGATAATACTCTTTCCGTCTTAAAATAAATGTCCACTTACAAAATACATAAATTTTTAGAAAATCTCGTTAACTTCACCTTTCACCAATCAAATATTATATTTACCTTCATGTTTTTTTTAACATCTAGTTTTTTCAACCAACCCCGGTTATCTCACATGTCTCTAACGAGACTTGAACCCAAAACCTCAAGGTTGTTGGGTTTGGGTCACTCATATACCGTTGAGCCAAAAGGCCTTTGGTTGCATAAACCATTGTGTTAGGATTTAACGTAATTCTTACTTCCACATCAACATCCATAATTTCCTTTTCACTGAAAAATTAAAGAGAATAGCATCTATATATACCTAATGAAACTTGAATATTTGCATATTTTCTCAAAATACAAGTTTTTAATACATAATGTACAATGCTCTTTAAGCATTTTTTAAGTAAATATGCAAGTTTTAGTAAGTATATATGTAATTGCCTAAAAAATGAACACGTGCTTATTTCTAAAATGAAAACTATTATGCATGTTTTGTCACATTTCGAAGGTGGGGTAGGAGCCACGACCCCTCTTTGAAATTTCCCTGTATGAACAACGTGTGTATATATATATATATATATATATATATATATATATATATATATATATATATATATATATATATATATATATATATATATATATATATATATATATATATATATATATATATATATACATATATATATATATACATATATACATATATACATATATATATATATATATATATATATATATATATATATATATATATATCAAAACCCGTCAGATGGATGGGTATGACTGTGGTTTTATTTTTAGATTTTAGTAGAACAAATATATACTAAAAAGTAATTAAAAGTTAAATTAAATAATTTACAACTATAATGGATGTTACTATATATATATATATATATATATATATATATATATATATATATATATATATATATATATATATATATATATATATATATATATATATATATTTTTCATTTTTATAAGTTAGTTTTTATACTAATCTTGAAGAACCTTATATTTACTCGAGATGGGCTAGCATTATTATGTATGTGCACGCCTATTAAATTCTCTATTTGTCCCATATAATCATAAACAAATATAAACGTCAAAAACATAAATAAAAAGGATTGAAGGGTTAAGATAAACTAACTTTTAGCATTTTTTTGCAGATATCATGCCTACGTTACAATTGATAAATATTGAAGTTGCAGCATAGGGAAACCATCATCGAGCATTTTTTGAAAGTTTGCCGCTTCTCATATAATATTAACATTGATGCCTTAAAAAAATAACTAACCTCACTAAATATAGCTATTAGCTTTACCTGATCAAGAGTCTCAACTCATCCTACACCTATTAGCTTCAACATCGATATTGAAGTTGAAGCATAGGGAAACCATCATCGAGCATTTTTTGTTTGTCGCTTCTCATATGATATTAACATTGATGTCTTAAAAAGTAGCTAATCACACTAAATATAGCTATTATCTTTACCTGATCAAGAGTCTCAATTGATCCTAGACCTTTAAGCGAGTAGGACTCCTTCCTTAAAATTCTCACCCTACGGTGAAAGTCATAAACTAAATAAGTTTCACCAATTTATTTGTAAATTTTCTCTTGTTTTGTATGTAGTTTTGGATCAACCATCGCTTGGAGTGCTCACCTCAACCAAACACTAACCATATGTAATAAAATGAAGTTACTTTTGGGTCGCTCATTCCGGCGGTATTCACTCGAGAAGAACACCATGAAGTTACTTTTCGAGTTTGCTTATTATCGAATAAATCTGGTTTATTTTAATAAACTAACATTTAAAACCAATCGACACAATGACTCGATGCTTTGGTATAGTCATTGAATGGCCAGGTTGTTTTATAAAATGAGCAATATAGTTGTCTATGATTGGGTTTTAAAAATACAAAAAACCTTGAATTTAACGACATGAAGGATTTAAGTACATCTTGCAACAATTACTAAGGCTTAAATTGGTTAGAGGTTATTGTAATCACCCATTCAATACACCAACCAAGGGTAGATGAAAGAAAAATCTCGTCATCGAACAGTTCTCTAGTGATAGCGTCGACAATGAGATAATCCCGGTTGACTTTCCTATAAAATCACATTTAAATAAGTGCGTTAATACATCAAAATGATTAGCAAAAAAGATAGGAAAAGAAGAAAAAGTATTACCTCCATTGTATCTGCGCATTACATGGTGGATCACTTTACCAAGATCCGGAAGCTAATCGTAAGTGAACCTTTGAGCGTCATGATCCGCCTTGGGAGGCATTCTAACTTGCGTTTTTAACTGTAATGCGCCAATCATAGACCTTTGATTTTCTTGGCACATATTTTATTTTCTGATCGGTTTAACTAAAAGTATAAGGCGATAGTCAAAAGTTCATGGATTATGTCGTGGTGCTTTTCTTGTTTTGTGGGAATAATGGAGCATTCTTTGTTTGTGCAAATTAGTAAGAAAGTATTCAAATCGGTAGCTTATTCATTTTCCTTTTCTTTAGCTTACACCTCACCTTTAAATGGTGCTTTTTGCCATTTCATATAATTTTCATATAGTTAAGTACTTGAGAGCCGTAGTACTATGATCTCTTTGTTCTTTAAATTATATCGAGAAAACCATCACTTTGCATTAATAAGATGAAGCTTGTACAAAGTGATGAAGCCACATTAACTTAGCGATGTTACCCGCTTAACCGACATCCATAATTTTTCATTGTCGATAAAATCGCCTCACCTAGCACGGCACCACGAGATTTATTCTTATCCCTGTTTAAACCTGTCTCGAAATATGCCTTTGAATGCCCTATAAAGCATAATCTATTGCCAACAAAGCTTTCCTTGTGTGAAACAATATATAAGTGTCATCATCTCTTCACTTCCCAATTCTGAGAATGTCATTATTCATGAACTTATTCGGTGATTTCGGTCTTCTTGTAATGTCATTGTAGAGTGACTACGAAAAGGTGTGTAGAAAGATTGCATTTCTAAAGTCAACAGAGAAGGATTCTCGGAGGTTAGGGCGTGTTGGATTTTGTGGGCTTTTGGTGCCAAATGATCTCTTGGAGTATTACAAAAAAGTTAGAAGATCTAGAAGATAATGTGAAGTTGCGACAATCATTGCTTGGGAAGGTAGGTGCATCATACATCCGAACCTCATCTTTGGTGGAATCTATGATTTTACTATTGACATAAACTTACTTTCGATGATCATTTTAATAGGAAGTTCTCGCTGCTTTTGTATCTTTCAAATCATGGCTTGGTCTTGCAATAGCTTTACAAATCCAACAAGGAGAAAATCCCTGTAGTGGCTTCATCGGCGGGCACGAGCCCAGAGACATATACTGGCCCTTTTTTTATGCATCTTTCTTGAGTAGATGGATTGGGAATGTGGTGGTAGTTTTCGCATGTGTTGCTCTCACAATTTTGTTCTTCATACCTGTGATAATAGTGCAGTCTCTCACCAATTTAGAACAGTTGGAGACCTGGTTTCCGTTTCTGATAAATGTCTTAAAGATGTGAATTCATTGTATTTAAACAACATTGTTAGTTGTATTGTTATTGAATATTATCTGACAATGGAAAAACAAAGGTGTGACATGGGAAAGAACATAGAAAGAATAATTAATAATCACGAATGTGACCTTAGATATTTCTTAAATTTCCCCTACATATTGTGGTGGTGGCACACCAATTGACTGAGAAGTCCCGACAGGTTCATCGTCTGCTTCTTGCAGTTCTTGAGGCCGATTTTCATGTGCAACATCAACTATAGTCATACCTACATTAGTATCTTGATTTGCCATGACTGTGATTCTCAACTTCCAATAGAAACATTAGTTGTGCTCACGTGTTCATCAAAGGTCGATCTGTTACACCTTTTTGAGTCTAAACTTTCAATAACTTCATTAGCTTTGCCACACGTATAAGTATTTGTGAGTCAACGACAAGTACAAGTATCACCCATCTTGCCGGTTAATTAACGGCATACTTACCATTCGACCTCTAATCATTTCCTAAACAAGCCAAATTGTGAAGTTGAAAAGCATACTTTCAAAGTGTTCGTGGATTTGCTCTAGCGAATAACTAATTCTAGCGATGCAAAACTTGCAAGATTACCGGAAGAAATGATCCTTGATTCGGTAGAGCAACTTCCCATTAAAGGACCAAATGTTGAATCCATTTTCCATTTCATGCACGGAAGTGATCAAGTTGCAACATACCTAAAAGCAGTAATCTGAAAGACAATTAATTTTCAAATAAAAATACTTCAAAAACATAAATAATGTTATCCATTTCTTGTTTAGAAATACCTTCCAAGAGGATCCCATTCTATGTCTCAGTAGCCATAAAATGCTCGGTAGCCATAGTTTCAAGCTCATCAACATTATAAAACTCCAACTGTCCGTTGAAGCCCTTCAACCCAGCCAAAATAATGAAACGACCACTACGTGACCAAAAGAGAGCATTCGCCTGCTTTTGCTTGAGGGTTGTAAGCTTTAAAACCTTACCGCCCTTTCTTGAGTAGAAACTAACATCGGGCCTTGGATTATCACCATGAATAATCGCAAACATGTGACCCTTTGGCTCCCAAGCAAATGCAATAACCTTGTCATTCTTGTTATCAAGCTCAAAACTTCAATAGGTATGTCACGCTCTTTGATTCTCGAAAAGCTCAAAGCCGATATAAGTGCTTTTCTTGGTTTTGTGTAACGGTCAACCTTAATATGACAAGATACTCTCCATTACTTTGCCAATACATTTTGCAATCACTAACACTAAAGAGATTCTTTTGCCTCAACTCTTCTTTGCCAGGATTTGGAAAAGACTCACGTCTGATGTCATATAACAAAGAAATGTTATTCCAACTACTAAGTTTTTAGTCTTTCAAAAAGGTACGTTAGGCCATTAATCTACAATGAATTGTGTTGTGAACTTTGTAACATATAAAATCTTTTACTAACACCCATAATTTAGTAATTAACAATACATAATTACATATGTAACAAAATTTCATTAAATATAGAAGTTAAATGAAACGTCTAAACATACTCTTGCAGTTGATTTCCGCCACCAAGTGCGGGAACAAAAGTGCAAAGATAGGATCGATTGGAGACCAACGAAGTCCATGACGTTTTCAACCTTGATGGATTTCTTGTCAATAAGATCAAGGTCTGTCTCATAAACAGAAATGACATTTCCATGAACAGTGGCAAATGTTCAACTGCAAGAGCAACCAACTTCCTTTGACCATCAGCCACTTCACTGCTCAAGGTTCGAGTCATCGATGACGCTGAGTTGATGGCATCCTGGAAACATCAGAGCATCATTGACAATATAGGAAATGTGTAGCAAAAATATAAGAGATGATAGTATTGAAAGAAATGGTCAAAATGCCTTACCCTCAAAGCAACCGCCAAAGGCGAATGTGTAGAATCTACTTGCTGCTGCAATCCCTTCTAGAATGTAGCATCAAATTGATTAAGCATGGCCTTGCGTGAGGTTTCAAAGGTAGCAACAATAGAGCCTTCCATACTCTTACTCAATGCTTCCGGCAAGATAGATGGCAGCCAATTCATAGATCATATCATCCTACGATTAGAAGCAGGCAGGCCCTCAAATACACACCCTCCATCCCAAATATCGTGTCCAAGAAGAAACAAAAAAAACTCAATTTTAGATAATGATATGGCTAAAGAGCCTGGCAGGTGCTGGTGCTAAACCACTTGAGCCTTGTTCGGATGCATTACTCTCCCCTCTTTCATCGAAAGGCAAGCCTGGTGCTAAACCGCTTATTACATCTTTTTTAACACGTGTGACGATTCCAGACCTGATAAACATCTAAATATATATTAGATTAGAAAACAAAACAATAATAGAATGAATGTAGTAGGAATACAATTAAGCAAATAGGAGAGTTACTCGATTAGGACTTAACGAACATCACATCCAGGCTCAAAAGCAATGTGACTATTGTTGTTGTTATTTACAGCATCAACAAATGTCTCAAGCCTTTCCTTCTTCACAACGCTGCTGCTACGATCTGTAGCGTTTCTTTTTCTGCAGTCCATGTCAGGAAACCATACAACATCAACAGTTATATCATTGTCTTTTAACCACCTTCCAAGCGACGCCATTCACATTGAACTGTACTTTCTTGATCTTGTTAGAAAATCATAACTGTAAACAAACCTCCTCCTGTTGAACATCCCTGCCTTTTATTTAGCTAAACTTTTTGTAAGTTACATGTAGACTGCTCCAATTTAGATTGTACTAAAAAATAAAAACTATGATCAAGACTTGAGAATGATTGACCTGGATAACTGTAGGGTGGTTGGATCGTGTGAATTGAGTATCACTTTTGGATGGACATGACTCCTTATTTAGTAGATCATAACCACAAACGAATGATTTGTTTCTAAAACAGTTGTTACTGTAAATCAAAGTAAAACTTACCATGGTAAAAGCAGACTAAGACCCAAAAAATCTCAATTTTGCAGCTTGCTTATCGATTTTAGAGACCCAAATAACGTGATAGGTCAATATCGTTAATCTGAGCTTGACCAACAGGAAACACTTGCTGCCTTTCAACCCTAAAGCCACAATATATTGGACCTTTTTAGTTAAAATTAACATGAACATATTTATTGAATGTATTCAGAAAGGAAAGAAATGTAAACTAAATAGGTAGGAAAATTTGCTAATTATAAATTATCATAAGCGAAAAAAGTTGACTAAATAGCTAATGCGATAGCAAATGAATAGAAGCAGGGGTGTCCTTACCCATGTCCGGCAGAAAAAGGTCAACCTTTCCATAACATCATTTGTCGAATTAATGATTGGGCTCTAAGATCCTCCACACGGTAACCAGAATCAGACTCACCTTGATCCAGGTAAGCAGCTGCCTGTAACCAGTGACATCGTTTTCTTGAAAAATATTCTTAAATTCTTTTAGTTCTATATTTTGAACTTCCGTGAATCAAACACGCTTAGATACACACACTCGGTGCGAATTTAATCCATCCATCATGCTCGACCCTCTAACCCATTTTCTTACAAGCTAACTTTTTTTTATTATACCAGTCTAGCCCGTTAAACATAAACCCGGATCTACCCATACATAAATGGGTAACTCTAATAAAGGTTACACAAAAAAGCGGATAAAGTAATTAACTTTCTTACATGAGTATCTCGGGGGTTGCTTGGTTCATGGCTGCTATATGTAACCAAATATTTCTCCTGGGAGAAATCAATGAGTTTAACCTACAATAAACAATAGAATTTTAAGATCACGTGCGTAAGAGGTGACGAAAAAACACATAAGTTGCCAACAAAGAAGAAAAGCATAACCATACACAACTTGTGGATGAGCATAGCGCATCAGCGGTTGAATGTAGAAGCACCACCCAAACAGCACTCCACAGCCGGTGAACGGTGGACAAGTAGGTACCAACGGAGACCATCGAACAAAACTTTCATCCGAAGCTGCAGACAAGAAGGAACTCCAACAGAAGCGACATTTGAACATATAAGAAGAAAGGGACAAGAACATATATAATTACAGGGCGTTTGTAAACAGGATCAGCCTTCACTTGTCTTGCATCATTCCACAAGAAAATCTTCTTTTGATAAACGTATAGGTTATCATAAAAAAACATTAACATATTTTGATTTTCTTTTAAGATTTCTACTTTTGATAAACGCATACCTTAACATACATACGATTCTTGTAGAGCTCGGGATCATGTGCTGATAGCTCATCGATAAAGCTATATATAGATAAGCAATCACAAACAGCCCTATACCCATAATCAAAAGCCAAAAAAAAAACAAAAGCGAGGAATTGAAGCCCTAAAAAACTCAAAGTCAAGAATTAACTTACATAATTGAATTGATTTAGGTAAAACTTGTTGAATGCAATTTTCTGCTCCATCCCTCAAACTGAAAATTAGGTACACACACCAAAAAAAGGAAGAAAAAAAAAGAAAAACATAGAAAAATTTACACAAACCTGTAAACATATAAAAATAAGAAAAGTACCATATATTCCAATCATGAACACAAAAATCATCACGACTTTAAAGATTGGATGCATAAAACATTCAAACCTGCAAAAATCAATAATTGTGCTATGATCAGATTTTATGATTGTACTATACACGATTGAAGACGAATAATACATTAGGGTTAGCATGGGAGGTAGAATAAATATCGCATTAGGGTTTAACATGTACAAAGGGGCTTGTATTTGATAAGTTTTACTAATTTCCCGGTTATGTTTTTTGAAAGGTTTTCTGGTTATCTTTTTTGAAAGGTTTATAGGTTTTTGTTTGCAAACTATAAACCAAAAAACAATGTTGATCTAGTGGTTGGTTGGCATACTTGTTAACCTTATGCAAGGTTCCAAGTTCGAATCCCGTAATATGTCTTTTTACACAAATTTAATCCGAAAATTATGTATGCTTAGGTGGATTTCTAAATTATGACAATTTATTTAAACAAAAATTGTACATATATTAATTAAAATGCCACATGTCATTTTAAAAAATAAAAAAAAATGCCACATAAATATAATGATATTTTAAAAAATAAAAAAAAAATGCCACATAAATATAATGATGACATGGAAATATGACTTGGCATTATGGGATGCCAAGTGACATTTTATGTGGCATGCCTCCTCTTATATATAATGTATAGATATATATATATATATATATATATATATATATATATATATATATATTATGATCTTGGTGAGCCCCACAGGACAGTCCGGCGGCGTACTGTAGTCAGGTCGGCGGGCCTGCTGAGTCGAGGCGAGCCCACAGTTGAGGTCGGTTGCCCGGTCGACACGGAATTTTATTTCCACTAAGTTGTTATGTAAAGAATTCATCTTTGAATTTTCATTTCTGCTGTGATGGTGTGATTCTCTTTGAAGCATTATGTTTCTTTGAAGTTATGTTTGTTCTACTGAAGTTATGTTTCTCGATTAATTTTCGAAATTGAGGACATAACTTGACAACTTGGAAACCCTAAAAGCGCCTTTGGCGATTATCTCATCTCTTCATTATATATGGTTATTTGGTGCGTTATTTGATTTTAAGCGGTTACGATATCTCGAGACACACACATCTGAGAAAATTCTCATTCTACGAATTGTATCCGATTGAATAATTTGGTAGAACCGCCAATTGATTTGATCACGAAAGTGATTACGCCTTCGAGATTAAGTATATCCGGTGTTCGTTATTACCTATATCCCTACAAGATCAAATCAATTAAAGATGGCGAACCACGATTACGTGAAAGATCGAACAAGGCGTTCGCTAAGTTGGAGAAGTTTTACGGGCGGGACTTTCGTAGATGGCAAAGAAGATGCATTTTTGTCGTATTTGAAAGTGGTGTATGTTACAGTACTCCATGCCACGAAAACATTGAGAATGAAAAGCCGGAACGGACTACGTAATCGTTCTAAGTGGGAAAGCAGGACTACATATGTCGTGGTCATATTCTTAACGGTATGTCGATTCATTATTTGATATTTATCAAAGCGTAGAGTCTGCAAAAGAATTATGGGATACCACAGAAGCCGAATACATGGCGGAAGATCGTCTAGTAAGAAATTCCTAGTTGGTAATTTTAATAACTATAAAATGGTAGGCTAGGCTGTCATGGAGCGATTACCACAATTGCAAAGGATTTTAGGACGGTTTGCACAATATGATATGAAAATGGATGAATCAATTTACGTCTCTAGTATCATAGATAATGCCCCCTCTTGGAAGGATTTTAAAACAATCTTAAACATAAGAAGAGAATTGAATCGGTTGAACTTGAAGTCATTTCCAAATTGAACAATCCATCGTGATATGGAAAGGGGTTACGTTGGTGGTACTAAAACCATGGGTGGTTCTTACGTGAACATGGTGGAGGAGGGTGAATCCTCAAAATTTGGTAAAGAAAGCGAAAGTGGCAAAGCAATAACAACAAAGGTTCGATAAGAAACCAAAGGTGACTGTTGGAAGTGTGGGAAACACGGACACTTTAAGAAAGATTGCGGTCTAAGGGTGGAGGTAAAGGAAAAAGCGAGGTGGTGCTAGTGGATCCAAGGATCTGGAAAGCAATCGGGTTTGTTTTGGTACCTCTTGATCATTACATTGAAAATTATTATGTATCAATAATTTACGAAACATTCTATATGCGGGGATGATGATTTATCATGGTGGGTGGATTCAGAGCAACATGTCATGTATGCAAAAATCTTCAATGGTTCAAGGACTTTAAGCCAATTGAAGATGGATCTATGTTAAAGATGGGCAATGTTGCATTGAACCGATTAAAGGACTAGGATCATTAATCTAGTCTTTATACGAAACTCTTTACTTTTAAACAATGTTGTGTATGTACAGTATTCGTAAGAACTTAGTATCACGGTATTGTATTAAATAATTGTGGCTACAAGCAAGTCTTGGAAAGCGACAAGTACATATTGTCTAGACATGGTACCTTTATTGGCTTTGGATATTTGAATGGCATGTTTAAATTAAATTTGGATGTTTAGTTTGTTAATAATTACGTTTGCATGGCCTACTAGTTCTAGCAATAATTGTGGTAAATCCGAATTATGGCATGCTAGACTAGGACACGTACATTACAAGAGAATGAAAGACATGTAGAAAATGAGTCTAATACACCTTTTGAATTGAATGGTGAAAAGTGTAAAACTTGTGTGTTGACTAAGATTACTAGACAACCTTTCACCAAAAATGTCATTAGAATACTAAGGTATTAGAACTTGTACACGATGATTTGTGTGATTTTCATTCAACTCCATCACTTGGTAATAAAAGTATGTAGTTACTTTTATTGATGATGCTACTAGATATTGCTATGTTTACTTGTGTCATACAAAGATGAAGCTCTTGATAAGTTTAAAATTTATAAAGAGTAGAAACTTTATCATGGTGTGAAGATTAAAACACATGACCGATAGGGGAGGTGAGTATTATGATCGGTATATCTTCAATCTGGTATAATACATCGACCACTGCTCCATATACACCACAACAAAATGGTATATCCGAAAGAAAGAATAGGACATTAAAAGAAATGGTTAATTCCATGATATGCTATTACGGCCTTAGTGATGGATTTTGGGGTGAGGCTATGTTAATGACTGTTATCTATTAAATAGAGTTCTAATAAAGGAACAAGATAACCTTATGAACTTTGGTATAAAAGGCACCAAAGCTGAGTTATCTCGAGTTTGGGGCTGTAAATAAGGTAAGATTGGTGATCCTAAAATAAATAATATAGGTCAAAGAGGTATAGATTGTGTATTCACTTGGCTATCACGAGAATTCTAAATGCTATAGATTCTATGTCATAGAACCTAATGATTATGTATCAGTGCACTGTTATTGAGTCACGAGATCTTGATTTTGGAAATGAGGATAGGTTTACATCTTTACCTAAACACAGAGACATGATTGCAAGTTCTAGTAACTTTGGTGCATCGACCAAGATTGTTTCCCTCACGAGCCTTACGAGCCTAGGAGGAGTGTAAAACAAGGAAAACCAAATCTTTTGGTGGCGATTTCCAACTATATCGGTTGAAGGATCAAGGAATGAAATTCAATTTCAATATCAATATTGTTTCAATGTTGATGAAGATCTAGGACCTACGGTGAAGCTATATGGCTTCGAGGGATCTTGCATTTGGAAAGAGGCAATCCAAGATGAGATTGACTCTATTATGCTAATAATACACAGAAACCGTCGATTTACCACGGTTTTAAACCATTGAATAGTAAATGGATCTTCAAAAGGAAGATGAAGGTGGATGGAAGCATAGACAAGTATAAAGCAGTTGGTTATCCAAGGCTTTAGACAAAGGAAGGTATTGATTTCTTTGATACTGTGCTCCTGTTGCTAGGATTACCACCATTAGATTATTGTTAGCACATGCTATACATAATCTTGTAATTCACCAAATGGATGTTAAAGCGACCTTTACGAATGGTGAATTGGATGAAGAGATTTACATAAGACAACTTTGAAGGTTTTGTCATGCACGTATAGAAAACAAGGTTTGTAAATTGGTTAAGTCTCTTTATGGCTTGAAGCAAGCTCCCAGCGATTGGCATCGAAATTTGATGATGTTATCTTGTCTAATGGTTTTGCATTAAACCAGCGGAACAAGTGTGTATCTGACAAGTTTGATACCTACGGTAAAGAGTAATTATTTGCTTGTATGTTGATGACATGTTGATCTTTAGTGCTTGACCAAGATCAAGTCGATGCAACAAAACAATTCTTGTCCTCTAAATTTGAGATGAAGGACATGGGGAGGCGATGTGATTCTTGGCATTAAGATCATACGTGGAGAACATGGCATTACTATCTCTCAATCACATTATATTGAGAAGATGTTGGATAAATTTAATCGAAGATTGTTCTCCAATAGGTACTCCTATGGATCCCAACAAAACTTGTGCCTAATAAAGGTGTTCTTTGTGAATCAACTTGAATATTCAAGGCTATTGGATCTTTAATGTATGCCATGATTAGTACTAGACCGATATAGCCTTTCTTTGTTGGAAAGTTGAGTGAATATACTCACAATCCGGGTTTAATCCATTGGCGAGCAGTGTCGGTATTTATGTACTTGAAAGGAACAATGGATTATGGTTTGACTTATAGTGGATTCCTTACATTTCTTGAAGGTTATTCGGATGCAAGTTGGATTTCCAATCGGAAGATCATTCTTCTACAAGCTGGTTGGGTATACCTACTTGGAGGTGGTGCCATTCTTGGGCATCTAAAAGCAAACTTGCATAAGCGATTCAACAATGGAATGCGAGTTTGTGGCGTTAGCGGCGGTGGTAAAGAAATTTGAATGGCTAAGGAACTTAATTTATGAAATTCCATTGTGGCTAAACCGATATCATCCATTTCTATCGAGATGTGATAGTCGAAGCTACTTTGGCTAAGGCATACGATCGGTGTATAATGGGAAGTCTAGACACATGGGTGTTAGACATAGCATATTCGTGATCTTATCACGAATGGTGTGATATCTGTGGTGTTTGTGAAAACACAACACAATTTAGCGATCATTTAACCAAAGGTTGAATAGAGATCTCGTGAAAAATTCGGCTATAGGGATGGGATTAAAGTCCATCGAAATTTCGATATTAAGATACCCAATTCCATCTAGTATGGCGCTAGGTCTTGAATTCAATGTGGAAGGCTTAATATTTAGAGATTGGAACACATTAGAAGATTCATCCCAAGGTATGTGTTCGGACCTACAAGTTAGGGAGGTTGAATGAATATATTCTTAATAGCTTTTGACAAATTGCATTGTAGGTGCAAGACTAAAAGAGCTACCTATATGAGCATGAAGTTTAGCCGCAGAAGTTTGGGACTTGCTTTGGCATGCTTATGAAGGATAAGGACATAGGCTAGTAAAACATATGTCAAGATAGAACTACTATGTATGTAAACTTTTGTGTACATTATCTTGTGTATTCATATTGAATTCGAGGGTTCAATCCTTAGCGACACCACAGTATTCGAATATTTGGAATGTGTAATGTACTAATGTGAAATTCAATCGTCGACATTTCATTTATGCAAAAGTTTGATTGTTTGAGATTACTTGTTTTAGTTAATCAAGGATTGCACTAAAATAGGGAGGAATGTTGGATATTTTAGTGTAATTGGATTAACTTGTTTTGACCAATTTCATCGTAATAATACATCATTTAGGTTTGGAGGTGCGGGTGCTTGCCCACTTGAATTTATTATGATCTTGAAGGTGAAAGCCCCAGGGACAGTCGGGCGGCGCCCTGGTCAGTGGCAGTGACACTGGCAGGTCAGTGAGGCCCCTGGTTTGGGGTCAGTGCCGGTCGACTTGGAAATTTTATTTCCACTAAGTTGTTATGTAAAGATTCATCTTGAATTTTCATTTCTGGCTACTTGATGGTGTGATTCTCTTTGAAGCATTATGTTCTCTTGAAGTTATGTTTGTTTCTATTTTGAGTTATGTTTCTCGGTGATTAATTTTCGGAAATTGAGGGACATAACTTGACAACTTGGAAACCACAAAGCTGCCTTGGCGATTATCTAAATATCTTCATTATATATGGTTATTTGGTGCGTTATTTGATTTTAGCTTGGTTACGATATCTCGAGACACACACATCTGAAAATTCTCATTCTACGAATTGTATCCGATTGAATAATTTGGTAGAACCGCCAAATTGATTTGATCGAAAGTGATTACGCGCTTTCGGAGATTAAGTATATCCTGGTGTTCGTTATTACCCTATATCCCCTACATTAGCCTCCCAAACGCCATTTCTAAGCACCCATCGATCCTTCAGCTTACAATCGGGGAGCATTTCTAAAGCAAAGAGACGAGGAAATTTTTCCCTCAAACAAGTAACTCCGTCAAACCATATATCTTTCCAGAAAAGTATGTCAGAACCATTTTGAACCTTTCTAACAAAAGAGTTACTAAAAGGAATACCAAGAGTGTCAATTGCGGGACCAATACTAACAATATTGGGCCAAACACCTTTTTTAAGACCCGGCTTCAAAATTTCATCAAATCCACCTCGCATACCGTAAATACTACGAATAACCTGTTGCCATACCGCATCTTTATCTGTGAGGAAACGCCATTGCCATTTTGCGAGAAGACTAAGGTTGTGAGCGCGGATGCTACCAACACCTAGGTCACCAAGATCATGATTTGCAATTGTATTCTTCCAACTTATCCATACCATGCTTTTTTTTTCTTCTTTGAGACCCCAGAAGAATCTGCAACGAATCTTTTCAATAGCATCGACGACTTTAACCGAGGCTCGAAACATAGATAAGTAGTAAAGAGGAAGAGCACCAAGGACTGATTTTGCTAATGTAAGACGGCCTCCCATAGATAAAAGTTTTGATTTCCAAGACGAGAGTCTATTATTAACACGGTTGATCACATCATCCCAAGCATCAACTCTTTTCATCGATTTTCCCACAGGGAGACCCAAGTATATACATGGAAGTACACCGGGTTTACAACATGTAAGGCGAGAAACCAACTCAACCTCATTTTGATTTACTCCAACACCAAAAATGCAACTCTTGTTCAGGTTGATACCTAAACCAGAAGCTTTGTGGAAGCATTTTAGCACAGATATTAGATTTTTGACATTAGCTAAAGACCACTCCCCGAAAAGAAGTGCATCATCCGCGTATTGAAGCAAAGAGATGTTAGTATCCCCTCCATTAACCGAGAGACCCTTATAAATGCCTTGCTCACATGCCTCCAAAATAGTAACTTGTAAAGCTTCAGCAACTATGTTGAACAAGAATGGAGAAAGGGGGTCTCCCTGCCTAAGGCCTTTTTCCATATAGAATTCCGGCGTTGGAGATCCGTTAACCAAGATGGAGATCGAGGCAGATTGTAAGCAACCTCTAATCCAGTTTATCCATTTTGGACTGAAGTCCATTTGTCGCATAACGTCCAAGAGGAATTCCCAGCGGACACTGTCAAACGCTTTCGCGAAATCTACTTTAAACATAAGTAATTCCATATCTGCTTTCAAGGCATAATCAATCACCTCATTTGCCACAAGGACGCCATCGAGTATTTGTCTTCCCTTAATAAAAGCTGTCTGGTTCGGACTTATAATTTTATGAATAACCTTAGCGAGTCTTGAAGCAAGAAGCTTTGAAATTATCTTGTAGGTACATCCAATCAAACTAATGGGACGGTAATCCGAAATCTCCAAGGGATCCCTTGACTTCGGTATAAGAGAGACAAAAGATGGATTACAACCGCGGGAGAAAGTTCCAGTATCTTCAAACTGTTTGATGCTACTCACAAATTCAGACTCGAAAATGTCCCAGTATCTCTTTATAAAATTAAAATTGAGACCATCGGGGCCCGGGGCCTTGGTCCCACCACATGACCAAACAGCCTCTTTGATCTCTTGAGAAGTAAACTCCGCATCTAAAAACCAAGAGTCCTGAGGAGAGAGTTTTGAGAACTTGTTACTACGAAATACAAGTTTCGAGTGCGGTGTTTCTTTGAATCTTTTAGAAAAATGATCCAACACTTCTTTCTTTAGATTTTCAGGATCGCTCAACCATACCCCATCGCAGATAAGACCTTTAATATTGTTTCTACGGCGGTTATTCTTTATAGAAGTATGGAAAAAATGGGAGTTTTCATCCCCTTCCACGGCCCAACGAGTACGAGATTTTTGACGTAAAACATCTCTCTCAAGCTGCTCAATGCGATTCCATTCGATAATAAAGCCAT
Source organism: Chrysanthemum lavandulifolium (assembly GCA_022545495.1). Classification (NCBI taxonomy): domain Eukaryota; kingdom Viridiplantae; phylum Streptophyta; class Magnoliopsida; order Asterales; family Asteraceae; genus Chrysanthemum; species Chrysanthemum lavandulifolium. The sequence goes on along the minus strand of CM040242.1, from coordinate 219,499,622 downwards.
CGCGAACACTCACATCAAGCTCAGAAAGAGAGCCTGCTTCTGCTTTATCGTCCCACTTTCTAAGACTTTCTAAGATATCGTTTTTTTTCTTTTTGTCATTCTCAAGTCTTGACGAGTTCCAGGTTTTGATGTCAAGTGTGAGTTTCTTGATTTTGTTTTTCAGCACAATATCAGGGTGTCCTCTAAAAACTCCGGATTGCCAAGAGTTTTTCACCAATAGATCAAAGCCGTCCACTTTGGACCATGAATCATAAACCCTGAAGGGCTTTGGTCCAAAGTCGATCTCTTCACCAGTTGCCATAAGAATAGGAGTATGATCAGAAATTACCCGATCCAAGGCCGTAATAGAGATGACGGGCCAGCAGTTTAAAAAAGCATATCCTGGAAGCAGGTAAAGTGAAAATTGATTTTTTATAAGGTTTTCAAATGGCAAAACGTAGTAACAGAGGATGATATGAAACTGGTGAAGAAGATGAATAGTTTAGGTTATCTACACTTTATACCTTATAGTTAACAGTTTGTACATTTTTTGTCCTGGTTTTTTAATTTTGTTTCCATTATAGCGTAAATGACTTTAGTTGACAAAATTGACACTTTAAACCCATTTGTAAGAAATTTGTCATGAATGGTAATTTTATTTATTATTTTTTTATGGATTTGAGATACTGTAGATATAAGATATATTATCGAGAAAGCTATAAGAACAATATTAATGTGACATATCTGACGGACTCTATCTAGTGCCTTTAAAAAAGTTAACTAGAACAACTTCTTTGCAAAATTTACAAGCTTATTTTGTTTATAGACAAATTTCGGTGTTCATGTTATAGTTTTGGCACAGGGCCCCTCAAAACCACGGGACGGCCCTGAATTAAGCTGTCTAGGAATTAATCTAGGATTATTATTGTGGATGGTGGGATCGGATCCAGGACGGCCTGCTTTGAAATTTGTATGAACAACATGGATATAGCCTGAAACAAAACTAAACCTCACATGTGGCATTTTAGAACACGATAAGCGGTCTAGGAATCTAGGATTATTGTGTATAAAGTATAAACTACTGGACATATTTTTATTCACATGAATCACATTGTCTTAAATCATATGGTCCTCATTGCATCCAGAAATGTCTTCAGTCTTTTTTCAACACAGTAATATTACTATAAAGCAAGTACCAACCTGCTACAAAGAGTAGCAACTTCATCCAAATTAAGAAATATTTCTGCATATAGGAAAAAAGATTGATCAGTATGTTTGAATATTCATTGTCAACTTTTATATTTTCACCAACAATCATCTTCCTCATGTTCTATTTTTTCACCAAGTGTTCTTACAAGAAAACTGCAAGTAAAATACACCCACTACCACCTGGTCCAACACCTTTGCCATTCATTGGCTGCATCATCCAAATGCTTCAAAATCGACCAACCTTCAGGTGGATCGACAAGCTCATGGAGCAGTACGACACCCCTATTCTTTGCATACGAATAGGACCATCAACACATATCGTCGTAGTAACTTCGCCTGACATAGCATGTGAATTTCTGAAAAAACAAGATGCAATTTTTGCTTCAAGGCCTGAAATCTTGTCTGCTTATTTAACAAGTGAAGGTTATTGTTCAGCCGTCATGTCTCCTTTAGGGAACCAGTGGAAGAAGATGAGAAAAATAGTAAATCAAAGTGTCCTCTCCTTGCCAAAACACAAATGGCTCCAACCAAAACGAGACGAAGAAGCTAATCACTTGCTTTTGTACATACATAATCAAATAAAGAAACAAAATGGTCTAACTGATGGCGGATTAGTGAACATTCGAACTGCAAGCCAACACTATTGTGGAAACCTATTGAGGCATATGATTTTTGGGTCAAGATTTTTTGGGGAAGGAATGGAAGATGGAGGTCCAGGTAAAGAAGAAACCGAACATGTCTCCGCTCTTTTCACCATACTCGAGTATCTTTATGCATTTTGCATCACAGATTACTTCCAATGGTTGAGAGGGAAGACTGATTTTGATGGACATGAAAAGATCATAAGGACTGCCAATTCAAGTGTTCGTAAGTATCACGATCCATTGATTGTTAAACGTATTCAAATGTGGAATGATGGAGTTCGAAATGAAGAAGATGATCTGCTTGATGTTCTTATCAAACAGGAAAATCCTAAACTTACCTTAGACGAGATCAAAGCTCAGAGCATCGTAAGATTTGCAAACTCTCATTGTTTTCATTTACAAAAGCACTCCCTCCGTCCCAATATATTATTGTCCACCTTTCCATTTTGGTTTGTCTCAAAATAATTGTCCATTACTAAATATAGAACTTAGAATTGTTTAAGTTTATCATATTACCTCTCATTAAAATTGTTATTTACAAAACTAAATGAAAGCATCAATTAATTATGAAAGGGGAATGATTTGTACACTCCATTTTTTGATTGGTACACTCCATTATGTGCATTAAACAGTTTATAACTTTATAGAGTTGCACATTGTAGTGTGCAAATCAAATCCAAATGTGTACAAATCATCATCTCCCATTATGAAAGGGTAAAACTGTCTTTCTATGGCTTTTGCTAAAATCAAAGCAATAATTACTAAATTTGTTTTTTAACTGTGTATTTTTTGTCAATGGACATTAAAGAGTAACTCTTAAATAATAATATGTATACATGTCATTTTTTCAAAAGGGAAATACATAAGTTAAAAAAGTTAGGGTGTGTTTAGTTGGTAATAAACATCTCAGAAAAATATTTTATTATAAAAATGAAAAACCGAAAACTCGTTTAGTCACACTTTGTTTCAACAATTTTCAAAAAAGTGAAATTCTCAAGTTCTAAATTTTAACTTAAAAAATGAAAACCTCAATTTATCATTCTTCACTTTTTCTCTCTTTCTAAAAAAAAGACGGAATTTTCCCATCTACCATTCAAGTATCTCATTCTAACCTTAATCACCATCAGTAACATCTCCACCTTCCATCCTCACCGTCGCCCCCTACCGTCGCAATCCGAGATAATCTTTTCATCTTTTTATAAAAGAAAAATATAACTCTATCTAAACAGGTTTTTAAAATTCTTAACTCTTCTCCAGAGAAAAAAAATCATTCCCTTCTCTAAGAATCTAGAAACGGAAAAACAAAACTATAACTAAACGCCACCTTGACGACCCTTTCAGTGTTCTTACAAATCTTCTTTATGGGCATGATTATTCATAGTCTTTGCTTTCTTTTTCTTGGCTACTTTTTAGGAACTTATGATTGCGACAATTGATAATCCCTCTAACGCAGTCGAATGGGCAATGGGCGAGATGATAAATGAGCCTAGAATTTTAGAAAGAGCAGTCAAGGAGCTGGACAGCGTCGTGGGAACCAACCGACTAGTCCAAGAGGTAGACCTACCCCGACTTAATTACATAAAAGCATGTCTAAAGGAGGCATTTAGGCTACACCCTTTTGCACCATTCAATGTTCCCCATGTTTCTGTTAAGGACACTGTTGTTGGTGGTTACTTCATACCCAAGGGTAGTCATGTGCTGCTTAGTCGACGTGGGTTGGGAAGAAATCCAAACGTATGGATAAATCCTAAGCGATTTGACCCAGATCGACATCTTGTAGGGGATGGAAAAGAAGTGGTTCTTTTTGATAATGAGCTGAGGATGCTTTCATTTAGCACTGGGAGACGTGGTTGTCCTGGAGTGATGTTGGGTTCAACTATTACTACAATGTTATTAGCGAGAATGATTCAAGGGTTCTCATGGGAGGTGCCATATAATGTGCGAGCGGTTAATCTTGCCGAAAATCATGACGATCTTCGATTATTTAAGCCACTTGTAGCCATTGCAAAGCCACGACTCCCTCAATATTTGTACCCTAAACATTGAAGGATGAAATATGGTTCTTATATAAATTTTTTTGTTTTATTACCAAGTTATGCAAAACCATCGTTAGTGTTTTACTGTTTATTTTTACAAAACATAAAAGTGACAAAGGGCATATATTCTTTCACTTATCAATAGATGTATGGGCGTTTATTGAACATGTTCTTTGTTGTATTTTGTTAAAAACCAAGTTTAAAGCTATATATTCGGATTGCATATAAAGTAGTTTCTTAACTTTTAAGCTTATATATAAGTTGCCTTAGTGAACCAAATATATGTGATATCGATGAAATCAATTATAAAGAGATAATTTTGTAAATATTTATAAGAATTAGACCTGCGAATGTGTGCGGTTCTAGACTAACAACCATTAACTACTTAAAACTAACATGTTTTCGGGGGAGGGGGTATGAAATTCATATATTAGATCCCAAAGGCAATCTATACATGTATGACATTTATACACGATCCCTCCAGCGCGTAGGCACTACGGGTTATAATGAGAGCAACATAATACTCCCTCCGTCCCATATTAAGTGTCCGCTTACATCATTCACAAAGTTTTAGAAAATTCCACTAACTACACTTTCCACCAATCAAATATCATTTTTACCCACTAAAGTCTCATTTCATTGGTTGAAATAGAATATGGACATTTAATTTGGGACATCTAAAGATTCCATTGTGGACACTTAATATGGGACGAAGGGAGTAGAAAACAAGAAAAGAAACATGAAATAAACAATTTGTGTGAGAAATAAATGGTTGGCTGCCGATGACGAGAAGGATTACCGACGTTAACGTAGAGAGGTATACAAGGAATTCAATTAAACCTCAAAGGAGAGCGGCATCTATATATGGCCGGACAAACTAAAGAAAAGAATGTTAAAAACATGATGTTAAGGTCACTTTCACAAAGGTAATGAATGGTTCAAACAAATACAGATGTGCTCTCATTCATCAGCCACACAATTGGTAGCAACAACCCCTAATATCACCTCATGCCCCCGTGGGGTACCGGAGCAGGGCCGTCCCGTGAAATTTTAAGGCCCTGTGTCATAATCCCAATATAGGGCCCTCGCCTCCGAAATTTGAACTATTCCTAAAATTAGCAACGAATGATTCTATTTTGCCTCACCTTTTAACACGTATCAAATAGCAACTTGCTAATCATATTCTAGTTTAGCTACATTTTTTCCTTTCTTTTTTATGTGTAATTATAAAGATTATTGCTAAATCGTTTTTTCTATGATATATATTGCACTCAAAATATAGCTTTATTTTGATATCTGAGTTTAAACTTTTTGATACTTTGTTTGGATCAAAAATTTAAAATAGATGCAAAGTTTGAAGTAATCAATTGAAAAATGTATGAACCGAAATGGTACTTAAATAAAATAGTGCTAATAGATTAATAAAGGGTAGGGCCCACGATTTTTTTTTTATTATTCTAGCTTTTGGGTGTCTTCTTCATTGCCAAAACCCAAAACCAGATCTAGTTTTCTCCATTGAAATGCAGGTGGGTATATTATTTTTCCTTTATTGTAAAAATACTTATATCTAACCTAAAGCATCTTCTAAAGAGGCTAAATCCACCACAAACGAGTACTGAAGTTTTTGACATCGGAGGCCCCTAAAAAATAGAGGCTCTGTGCAGTCGCCCATCCCGCACATGCTCAAATCCGGGCCTGTACCGGAGCATTTGATTTAAAATTTTGGTGAGCCATGGAGCACATATATAGCTGTTTGTTATCAAATATAGATTAAATCGATAGTTAAACTTGTAAGATGATAGATTGGTTGATGGTTGATCAATGTTACCAGAAGCTTATATATGCTAGTGATTTTGATCAAAGGTAATTTGTAAATTTGTTTACGATTAGAGTGATATATATATATATATATATATATATATATATATATATATATATATATATATATATATATATATATATATATATATATATATAAACGACGGTGCTTTTTAAAATTAGAACGCTTTAAAATTCACTTTTTTTTTACTGCATTATGGAAATAATTAAAAAAATAAGATAAGGACTCCAATCATTGAACGATAGCGCATTACTTCTAACTAAAAAAAATAAAAGGATGAATTTAATAAACTAAAATAAAGAGCTCTAATAATGACATACGCTACTTCCTAACTAATTAATCACATTTATTTTAAATTTAAATATCTTTTAATCCGCTTAATTTTTATGATCTACTTTCACCATATTTTTAAAATTTTGTCTTTAATTCAACATCGATTTTGATATATTTAGCTTTCTTTAAGTTTTAAAGTAGTCGGGAAGCTCGGAGTAGAAGAACTTACTTCAATTAGGCGTAAAATGAAAAATATTTGTCATTCTGAAATAGTCATCGGTGATGATCACATGTGTATTCTTCTACCCTTCTATATATATATATATATATATATATATATATATATATATATATATATATATATATATATATATATATATATATATATATATATATATATATACCAAAGCGCGATGGGCATGACTCATGATTATTCTTTGAGTGTATTAATTTTGAATAGTAAGATATATATATGTATGAAGCTATTAAGCGTAAGAAGGGTGAAAATAAATGAACATCAAGATTTATAGAACAATTAAAATATACAAAGTTTTTTTAAACAACATAGTATATGATTTAAACTCAAATGAACGTTATGATTTATAGAACAATTAAAAAATACAAAGTAAAGTTACTCATATTACATGCAATTTACTTTGAATAAATATGTACAACTTTATCTTGTGTTGAAACAGGTCTTCAATATTAGATCTTCTAACTTCAATCATCTTTCTCAACAAATCGCTCTCATTTCAACCATTGCTATCTACGCAAATAGGCACCTTGTGAATCTATAGTGTGGATGAATGGCATTTCTTTGAAATTCTAACAACGAAATTAGAATTGAAGGTGATCAAGTTACTAACCCAAAGGTTTCCGCAACATCAGTGAATGTGATATGAGATGAGGTTGTTGACGCCCACTTTGCAAGGCCAAAATCAAAGAGCTGAGAAAATAGATAAACCAACATAAAGTTGGTCATACTAAGTTAGTTTTATAACAGTAAATTAAATCATATAACAAATGTAACGTAGGAAAAAGAAGACTAACATAATCACCTATGGCTCAAAATCTTCAGATAGCAACACAGGCAATTTTTTTTTGTCCCATTCCAACCATGACACCAATGTGACGGTGACGACAGAAGATACTTGGAAACACAGCCCTTGGATTATCATCTCCTGCAAATCCAGCAAGCAACACAAAATTCACTTTATTTAGCTGAAAGAAAAAGATCTTGATATGAAATTGGTAGTTATTTGTTACGTGCAGGAAATAAATATAAAACAGCACATTGCCAAATATAGAAAAAGACAATAATCTCAAGATTTTTATCTTGATATTGTTTGGAAAATAGAACCTCGAGATGTCCTTAAGTGACGTAAAAAAACACATTGCAAAAGACATGGCTTTAAAGTCAAAATACCTCTCTTGGACTGAGCCCCGTCCGTCACCAATATATGCATCTTTTTGTCCCATTCCAACCATGACACCAGTGTGACGGGGACGACAGATGATCCTTGGGATCGGAACACACCCCTTGGATCAATATCTACTGCAAATCCGTAAGCAACACAAAATTCACTTTATTTAGCCGAAAGAAAAAGATCTTAATACGAAACTGGCAGCTATTAGTTACGTGCAGGAAATAAATGTAAAAAAAACTCATTGCCAAACATGTAACCAATCGACCATATATCAATGGTCAGAGTATACTTTGAGCAGTTAAGCAACAACTTGGGGACTTTATACCACCTGTTCACAACATATCCGGTCATGAAATTTGTCTCAAATGCTGTTCTTGCAAGACCAAAGTAACAAATCTTTAAGTCCCAATTTGCATTCAGAAGCAAGTTGTTTGGTTTTAAATCTCGGTGCAATACATTTGGGATTGCGTACTTTAGTCCACGAAGTAATTGATACAAAAAGTAGTGTCAAATATCATGCTATTATTATTTAGAACACATTAACAATTAATTTCAAGTTGAACAAAACGGAATTTAAATATATAGAAAAAAATTTAAAAAAAAAAAAAAACATCGTCAAAACACAAAAGATTATTTCGACAACCTGACAGTGGTCATCTGTTAGTTCCTGAGATGAGCGAATCGTTTGATAGAGATCAGTGTCCATTAACTCATACACGATGTAAACATCGTTAAACTTCTTCTTATATGGTGTCCGTATGATGTCCTTAATTTTGACGACCTACAAAAGATGTGTGTATTAGAACGAATCAGTACAGTCAAAAACATTCAGTTAACATCAACATTAGTCATTATTTAGTCACAAATTAAATACCATAATATTGCTTTAACAAATCACAATATGTATCATTCTACCAGTTTGACCAGTCACCACTATGAGAAAACTGGTTCAAAATTTCCACCGCTAATGCAGACCTTAATGACATGATAATATGCCCTAGAATTTAAAAAAATATATCAAACTCAGATGAATGCTTCGCATGATGATCTACAATTAAAAAAAAAAAAAAAAAAAAAAAAAAAAAACACACGGTTACCCATGTAAAAGTGTAGGATGGCAAATTTTGTTGTTAATATCGGTTTACATTTACTACATAGATGCAAATTCGTGTGTCACCATAGAAGCCACCATCTTCTTATGTGCCGAATTTATATAATTTATGAAATTATTACCGTGGAACATTATCCGGAGAATTCATTGTGCTTAGCTTCACGAAATTTGCAGCCTTGGCGTGAAAGGGTGGTCATGTGGGCCAAAACCGAAAACATGATCACTTCACACAACATTTCTGTAACTATTGGATGCAAAATGTAAGTCAAACTGTGGCTTCAATGCAAATTGAACAACTCATGAATCGATAGCATCCAAAACCATGGTTCCGGCTATGGCATTAGCTAAATTGATCTTGCCAGACCCGTGCTAACTAAAGAGTAAATACCAAACCCATTATGAACCCGGTTCGGGCTAGCTCTATCATTTCATTTGAATTAATATTCATTAATAACGTTAAAAATGAGAATCTAAAATACCATATCAAATATGCAGTGACTTACAAAAATATATAAGACGACAAAATATGTATAATAAAATATGACAAAATTCATATCAGTAATAAGAATGTAAATAACAATAAAAGAAATGAGTAGTACGCTTAAAGACGATGTAACACTTCCTTGTAGACAACGTTAGTCATTTTGTCTGTGTAGTTTTCGTCTATGTCAAAACAACAATATATAAGTGACAATGTGAAAAGACTCTAAACTTTAACAACAAAAGGATCATTTTTTGTATTGTTGTTAGTGGTGATTGAGGTATTGATGTTAACACTGATCGCTTGGCTTTCCGTTATATCATTGTCAACTGAATCTATATTTATCTCTCCCTCCTTTTCATATTTTGTGTAGCAGTTGGAGACTTTGGCAACACTGGTTTATCTAAACTTTGTGATTTGATTGGTCATTACTTGGGTGCCTTAAATTCTCCAAGGTCTTGCAAGTCTGCCAAGACGTGGTCTTTACCACTTGGACTGAGTCTCGTGCCCAATGGCCGGATTGATTACACCTAAATCATACTATATGTAATGTTAGAACCCTATTAACGGTCGGAATAAGTAACTCTAATTCGCTTACTTGAAGCTACTTCTATCGACCTTAAACTAACAGATCTTTTAATAATATCGCCTATCTCACTAAAGTTAATATCACATTCATTGAGTAACATAATTAAATGGTAGAACTTGTATGATTAAAAAGTATATTACCATATCGGTTGCTAAACTTAATGTTGACATCTCGCAACTCAATAAAAGGATTAGTAACAATAATTAAATATATAGTTATGATTTTATGAATATCTTGACTCGTGTTTCTTACAGGTCTCGAATTCGATATTGAATAGCATCCGACACTTTTTGAAATTCTCTCGAATTCGATATTTAAAAATGCGTGTGCAATATCTCCTGCAAGTATTCAAGACTTGGCTTTAGTTAATCATTAATGTACACTAAAAGAAGAAACAAAAAGAATGAGGCCAATGGCAGTGGAGCTTTAACTAACTACAAATCACATAAATCTACACACTTTGATAATGAATATTATTATACCCAATAAATGAAATAACATTTGAAAGAAAAGGAAAAAAACATGAACAAAGGATCAACACATAACATAATTAATGATGTGAACGTATTGTTTGTGTGTTGTGTTTTAGGGTTGCATACATGTGACACCATTGTTGCCCATGATGTTCAAAGAACACCATAGCCTAAGAATAAGTGCCCACTGTCCCGAGTGGTATATCTAATCGATAGAGCTCGCGATGATACCCTTTCTTTAGAAAGATGTTGTTTTCTTCAATCGACTCATGAAGTCGTTGTAAGTCAAAGTTTTTCGAAGCGTGTATTCAAGAACCATTTTCATACCAATCTTCTTTAGCATGTTTTGTGGGTTTCTTATTTTCAAGGTTGGCTTGAATTTATAATCCTCCTAAAACAAAGACACAATGACGGGCCGCTTAAAAATTGTGCAGACTGCAACACAAGCATCTATAACTCTTTTATAACCATCACATAAAGATAGTAAAAATATGTAATCACTGTTTAAGCACTTGTACCAATTTAGGCTTTCTTTCATTCAAAATTTTAGCTTCTCTTCAATCTCTTTCTTTCTTTCCTCTTTTCACTTGACACATCGCCTTTAGGAAGTCGCAAAGGATAAAATGAATAGTAAAATCCAATCGAAAAAAGATATGCACAAACATGTATGTATACGGTATATGTTTTAGGGGTACCTTAGTATCTCCATGAAACGGCTTAGGCATATTCCACCCTATCAATTTAAAGTGGTATTATTTTCATTAGGACCAAGATTTGATGGCGTGCAAAAGCACGTGCATGTTTCCATAGTCAAGAGTTCCATAATTAGGGACTTTTGAATCTTTTATTCTCATGTTGACATGATATGTCAAAAGCTTCAAAGATACTATCTGCATTTTATTTTTAAGCTAAGTCATACATCACAAATAAAGATTGTAGTGCTACTTCCATTAGATGCACAATGGTGTCTCATAAACTCAAAAGACATCTATACACACGCCAACTTTATAATGTCAACATCGCCTCTTTTCCTTGACATGCAACACATGTACATAAAATCCATTTTATAAGTACAACTAAATTGGCTTCAGTAAAGCTTCATCTTCCGCTTTTAAATAAGCTAAGTAATGAGTAGTGATCGCACATTATTGTAAAGGAAGAGTCATTTTGTACTTCCTCGGTTTTATTAGTGAATAATGCTATAAAGTAAAGTTGAAGAAGGCGAGCAGTTAATTTGGTTCATTCACGGCCGGTTGCAATAGCTCCATTAGTTGGTACATCACCAACTTCTTTAATTTCCAAATTGTTCACTTCATTTCCCAATTTCAAAGACAACGATGGAGTGGCTTTAATATATTCCATTAATGACATCTCAAGTACTTGAAACCCTCTCGTTGTCATGTTTATAGTGATTTTCCGCGGTGATGTGGGTGAAGAGTTCTGAAGGGTTATAAGCGAGAACTTTTGCAAAGCATAAAAAGGGTAGGTTGAAACGAAAAGCTCAAGTACTAACTTCGCAAAGCGGTTTGCTTGTGTATTTGCAAAATCAGCAATTCATGCCTAAAGTAGAAGTACTTAAGAGCCGAATACATACCGTCATGCTATGCAGAGTATTCCCAAATCAGCATGCCAAGCCTCTCACCGATCCGCAATGCCCAGAGAGAGTAAAGCAGTAAATATAACTCATTTTCCAACAAGGAAAAAAGTTCATGCACGATGCACAAAGTACAATGAGATCACAAGTACAGAAACAAAAAAACAAAAGCACATTAACCCCGATATAGAAGCAACTGAAATTTCATTATAAAACTTGGTTGCTCATAGGCATATTCAAGAACGTTTTCATAAAAAACCCGTGAATATTTCATTCTTGTCACGTCTCTTATATTTCTTAGAATCCTTGCATATGTATTTTGTTATACAATAGCATGTGCTAACCTTGATCAAGGAGTGAAAATAGTCATCAATCGCGGCCACCTGTAAACTGTTTATTGATTTAGTATCACAGCAGATATCAAAGAAAAAATGTATAGTGAAGTCTATAGTTGTCACGAAAGAATGAATTACATTCCTGGCAATAAAAATACAATGATACCTATTTCCTTGGCACTTAGATCTAAGAGGTTCAACCGCATCTCCCGCCTTTATGTTGGCTCATCATTAGTTTCCAATCTAAAAACTTTTCCTCCGGACTTTCACATCACGAAACGGCTATGAATAGCATTACTGTATCAGACGTTAGGTAAGCACACCTCTAAATAAATAAGAGTTTACATCTTATAAACACTTTAAAATCCTTAATTATAGCTCTATACAATAACAAAAACAATTGTGTTGAGGTTTACATTATTATGATAACTACCTTTTAAATATCAAACATCGTTATGTTTCTTAATGTGCTTATTGTTACTATCATGATGGATAAAGTTTTAAATACCTTTAATAGCGCGTCGATATGCTTCAATGTCTTTCTTGGTTTAGCTTCTAATTTAGCTTCTACTTCACTTGCCTTAGGGTAGTTTATGGCCCTTTGAAAACTTCAAAAGAAATTATAAATGTTAAGCTACTAATCTTGTAAAAAATAATCGAGAAGCATCTAGGAATTCAAATACACCGCAACTAAAGATAAAGGTAGACAAAAATTATGTTGAACGAAGGAATTCCTTTGTTAGCTTAAAAATGACATCAAACCTGTATATATAAAAATGAGACTTAAAAGCCACCACCACAAAATTTACCCATTTTGCCCCGGATGGCTTAATCTCCAAGATTCCTTATATTGTGGTTACTAAAGGGTATTTCAGATTTTTATATGTGACTATCATATACACGCTACCATATCGATTAGTTGAACAATGTAAGATTAATGGGACAGAAAACAACGATTTGATGCTTTAATATAAAATTTCGGTCACATGCTAACATGTGTTGAATGATGATCACATATCTAGACGGGATGCAAATGCGAAATTTCTTCTTGGTGGAAAAAATTTCAGATTTAATTGAAGGTAATAATAATTTTCCAATTTTTGTTTCTATATGTTTGAGTAGGGGTGGAAAACTCGGCTTTGACCAATAAAACTAAAAACGAAACCACTCTTATAACAATGACACGATCAAGGTAATGCTAAAGAAACCGGACAAACCAAATCTTCATCTTTGGACTTTTCTCCATATCCTCCACAACTCTCCCTAGGGATTCTATTTTCCTCCTCTAATCGACCACAACGCTCCTTTGCAAAAGCAAGATCACTTGACGGTTTTCACTCACGTAGTAGAAGCTTTGCTTCACGGCCATTGTCATTGAGAACTGTTGGGAAACCAAAATCCATATCACGATTTACATATTTATAGTTGAAATTTGAAAAGACGCAATTCACCTCGATGCCGATTAACACTGGGCTTTCCACGGTGGCGGCTATGTGGTGTGGAGATATCATTCGGCTTTATCGACATTTTATCGTTACCATTCGAAAATTTATGATATTCATTAAGAAGACTTGCCAATAAGCCTAATAACGAGACGATGTATCGCACAACCGATAGCATAGTACACGATCGCTTGTCATTTTTTCTTTGTTGGTTGCTATAATCGCATTTGTATCATTATAGATAGAGTAATCTATGTGATGTGTTGTTGTTTAGGAAATCTCAGGCTTTCCAATGTGATCATGCCATTCAGTTGTATTGTCCACCATTTGGTGTTGCAAGTGTGCATTCCATCAACATTCCTTTGCCATAGATTGTATAGTAACGTTCAGCCACAAGAAAAGTTGTGTCATCCACATTCCCAGAAGCATTTATTTCCTTAATCAAATTAACGCAACATATCAAAGTTACTTATAGTATTGTGACATGCAGTATTAAATATAAATATATAATGTGAGTGACGAATTGACGCCTTTTACCAAACATAGACGATAACTCACGTTAGAAATACTCGAGCAACTGGAAGCCGTAATTCTTTTATAAGCTTCCGCACTCCATTTTTCATCCTTTTCATTCCCTTTTGATTTCAAACAACCGACTTATGCGAAAACGTAGGTTCATAATGCCCATAATCTACAATCGTCAAAGTCCCTCTCCCCCCTCTACCTGGGTCCGTACCAATCACTTGTTGAACCGACGATGACGTTAATCTATCTATAGAAACTCGCCGTCCCTACATTGTAAATACCATGAAGCCGCAATGAAGAACATCTTGCCTATACTTATTATCTAGAACATCACTAAAAGCAAGAACACACCCTTCACACTCATAACCGTATTCCCCGGTTTAGTGAGAACATACCCATCCGGATCAATTACTTATCCAAAAACTTAGTCAAAAAACGATACCCAATAGAAAAAATAGCCCAAATGGTGGTGTTTCCAGAGCATCCATAGCATCGGTTCTCTCACGGATTCTGTGGCTCACACCACCATCTCGCTATGCCTCCAACATTGTCACCGATTGGACCATAAGCGCCTATAGCCACCCATTGGTGATAGTACTAAGCATTCCAAAAGCAAACATCTGCGACACCATACATAGCGACAAAGGTGAAGCTCACAAAGATCTTGACCGCTATTGCAAAAATAGGAATAATGACCGATTTCTATCCCAAAGCAAGCCGAAAAAACATTTGTTGCACCTCCATTTCGCATGAATTAATCAAGAACATCTTGCACGGTGCGCAGAAAAAATAAAAGAAAAAATAATTAATCCGAATCAATTTGAATAATGAGTCACGACATATTTGCTATAGCACAACATACCTGCATGCATTCTTTGGTGTAATACTCGATCACGAAACCAATGATGAGACCAACCCATAGACCGACACACACACACAAGAAAAGTTGCCTCGCAAACAAATTGTCTTTAAATTTTCTTTCTTTGAGTTCAATAACTATAGCTTGAAAAGATATAAAGTAAGATTTGGTTATCAATTATGCACAACTTTCTGCTCACCGACATTTCATCCCATATACTTCTTCGGTGACATGTTTGGTTACTTCTCCGGTGGAGGCGTTATGGGGTTTTCAAGCACTCTTAATTCTTTTAATAAACAATCATGCGGAAGAAACAAAACAGGTTTATTATAGCCATAAATACAGAGTCCACCGAATGACACGAAGTGATAGATACTGTTTTGGATTGTTTGCATAATCGTGTACCGCCGTTATAATTAAAAATAGAATCGGCTTCAGCTGACAATGGTATGGGCGAACCAAGTCGCAGTTCAACAAAATCTCAACGCAACAACAAAATAAGGAAATGTGGTCTCACCTGTCTCTTTTTCAAAGATGTAAACTAACACCTTACAGTATCTCAAGGCCATCTGATGGGCATGACGCATAGATGGGCATACACTGATGAAAACATAGCCAGTCAACAATTTGATGAGAAAATATATTCCAAACTTATCCTATTATAAATCACAAAAATCTCTCCCTATGTGTATATACCAATAACCTATTTATCATATGTAGGTGAGCTAACAACTTACTTACTGATGAAAATAAATTAAAGGAATAATCACTGGAGCAAAGAAACATATGAGATCCACTTACAAACTCGTTCATGCAAAAACTTATTCATATAAATAGTAGAAACACCTAAAATTCATTGTACCTGAAGTAGAAGATACATTGATAATACAAAAATCTATAAGTAAAAACCCTAAAACTTACCTGAAAAAAAGGCTAGGTTTCTTTTGAGATAATATTCTGTGTTTAAAATAAATCGTGATTTATTAGGGTTTTTTTTTTTTTTTAATATTGATAATATGTATTGTATATGATTATTAGTGTAGATGATATATATAAATTTAATTAATTTGTGACTATAATTAAGGAATAGATATGCTCTAATATTATATAAGATTAGGTTAAAGTTTATAATTGGCTGTAGAGATTTATAAATTTAGTTTTTCAAGTTATAATCAAAATAACTTGTTGCCTAAGTGGTAAACATATAAGTTATTTATACTAATCCTACAAACGACCCAAGTTCAAATCTCACCATGGTCATTTTTTATTAAATTCGAATTTTAGAAAAAATTGCTTAACAATTTCGAAAATAATACATAAAATCCGAAAAATAAATAGTATTGCTTAGGTGGATTTAAAATTGCTTAGTTGGACAACAAATGCTTATGTGGCATGAAACTTGCTTATGTGGCATTGAGGTGGCATTGAGGTGTCATTGAGGTGGCATTGAGGTGGCATTAATGTTATTTGCAAATGCCTCAGTTATATATACGCCATAATATATATATATATATATATATATATATATATATATATATATATATATATATATATATATATATATATATATATATATATATATATATATATATATATATATATATATATATATATATAGGGAGGATCAATAAGAGTATAATTAAAATGAGAAGGGTAGAAGTAATTTAGCCACACATTTTAATATGGGAGGAAAATTTGAATGAAGATTTATCCATTTTCAGGTGCAGATCTAGAATGAATGGTTGCTATTTCTATCTTTCTTATTTTTATTATTCTTCTTATTCGATCCTAACTCTCTCTCTCTCTCTCTCTCTATATATATATATATATATATATATATATATATATATATATATATATATATATATATATATATATATATATAGAGAGAATCTAGATCAAATAAGATCATACTTAAAGTTGTTAAAAATGAGATCGAACTATAATTGACAAGAGATACTCTCCTTACAATAAAAATAATTTTTATTTACTACAACTAAAATTCGCACCATCCCTACTTTAAAGTTTCAATAGATACTAAATTAAATGAAAATTCAATTAAAATACAAATTTTCGTAAAGAAATATATTACAATACAATATCGATATCGATTCAAATACAATTAAAATTCCAAAAACATATGTGCACTCCAATAATATACGCACTGAAAGAATTCAAATTTAAAACATATGCAGCACATTCAAAGAACATACATGCACGCCTTAAAAAAAAAGATTTTCTTCAAACGCCTGTGTGCATCCACTTTGCGCCTTCAAAGATATCACCATCTTCATTAATCTAATACAAACATACCCAAAAAACAATTAGACCACAAGCACCTTTGTTTAGAGAGCACATCAGCCACTTTATAAATTATTCTGAAAACAAATCTTAAACCTAGGTGATCATTGTTGCATATTCCATTCAAAATAGCTTTGATTAAAGTTTAATGTGTAGTTCGAGGTGTTTGTATATTTCTTAGTGTAATGTGTATCAGGTGTATCACTAATCCAAACTCATGTATCATTTGTTTATTAGTTGCTAAAATGTTAATTTGTATTAAAATATTATTTTTTTTTGTGTATGATTGCTAAAATTGTTATTTATAAATGTTTTAGTAGTTTTTTAGATTTGATCTTATTTTTACAACTTTAAGCTTGATCTTACATTAACCCTCCCCTATGTTACCTGGTAGTCAAATAGTCAATCAACACGTTAATTGTCATTGAATTGATTTGTTAATATCAGAAACCAAAGAATAGTTTAAAAAACTCAACCACACTTCTTGTTACCTTTGCTTTAATGTTTGAGACCTGCCTCATTGACCACCGTCTCCGATAAACTGTAATCCCCATAGATCGATTATATAAAAAAAATCTCCAGCCAACAATATGATTGTTTCTTATGATACTTTAAATCCACCCATCATCCTCTATCATACGAAGATAATTTAGCCAAACATATACCAGATTTTAATTGTGGATCAACGAAGCGTGATGGTGATAGATTTCAATTGAGGGGCTAGGGTTTTTTTAGATGAGATCTACAAAGTTAAAAGCGTGATATATGGGAATGGACGGTTTTGTAGAGATAGGGAGATGAAATTCCATTAATGCCCTTTCATTTTACAAATAATAGTCTAATCTTTCAAATAGTTACATTAATGGCACAATTCATTATAGCCATTGATTTATACAATCAACGGTTTTAGATGGGTCTCGTGACTTAAAGTGGGTCTCAAAATAAAGTTTCACTATATATATATATATATATATATATATATATATATATATATATATATATATATATATATATATATATATATATGGTAAAGTTAAAATAAAAGATAAATATCCGTAAAAATAATAAAATATTATTTTTTAAAAAATTCTTCAAAATTCCACAAGATCGGGTATGTTACAAGCATAAAACTTTGTGAAAACTTTTTTATAATTTTGAGTTTTGATACGCTTTTTTAATGCACAAAAAACGATTTTTATACGCAAAAAAATTTTGATGCACAAAATTTTCAACTTGTTTTAGTTAGATGCGTAATATTATTTTGATGAAAAAAATCAACAGAAGTTAGGTGCAAAAACCAATTTTTGATGCACAAAAAAATTATTTAATGCGCAAATGTGTTTTTCATAATTTTCTTTCGGAAAAAATATCCACTTTTAGAAAAAAAAAATTCACAACTTTTTCATGCACCATCATACCCGATCTTGTAGAATTTTTTAAGATTATTTCGAGAACTATTTTTGAAAAAAAAAATATTTTTATCTTTTTACGGATATTTGTCTTTTTATTTGATATTTATCCTATATATATCTTAGTAGGTACCCGTTGCATGCTGTAAGGTACTCAGAATTAAACTTTTGGCGAAAGTGATTTTTAGATTATACATTTTTAATGATTATAACTTTACGGGTGATGAGAATTTTAGATTGAAATAACTTTATGAAATATCAAGGTATTTTATATAAAATAGCAAGGTGTATGCGTGCTTGTTGTATTCGAGAGGTAGTTCTTGTTCGGAGTTGGGTTTTTAGATGTTGAGGTTATGTTGGTAACATGAGGCGTATGAGACAGAGGTTGTTTTATTTGTGATTATAGTTCACTGTTGTGAAACGTGACCATGAGTTTTAGCTCACATAAATAGCTAATAATGGTCGGCTCTTGGTGGTGCTCGTCTCATGGTAAGCGAGCATATTTCTAGAGAAAGTGAAGATTGAAGATGAGAAAGTGAAGATGGCTTTGTTTTTTTTAGTTTTAAGAGTGGTGTAATTTATATGAATATTAGAGCGTTGTTACAAGTTTATAGTTAATATAATTGAATGACATTTAATTTTTTGGATTGTTAAGTTTATAGAATTGAAGATATTTAATTTTCTAGGCTCGTTACAAGTTTATGTAATTTAAGACATTTAATTTTTTTTCTTTAACTTTAATTATGTGTATGATACAAGCTTTGTAAAACAGTCTTTCCATTATAAGAAATTTGTTGAATCTTAATTTTTAAGCCTTCTAATAATAGCATGTCCCAAATGTTTTATATAGTAGTATAGATATAGAGTTAGTATCAAATAAGAAGATTACTTAAAATAAGAAGGAATAAGAAGAACTATAACCGCAAATCCGAGATGCACCGACCTAAATTAGATGCATCCCTATAATCTTAGATGCATTATAACGCACCATAGTATATTTTCTAGCTTTTAATCAGATGCATATACGTATATTAGATGCATTTCATGATTTCTCTTATTTTTTGTTCCTCTACACGTGCCAAAATCATGAAAATCAATTTGTAACATCTATACATCAAATTAACTTTCGAAACTCAAGATGTTGCATCTATATGAATAGAAAAGCATCCAATGCAAGTCGTTGCATCTCAAATGCGTGGTTTTGGTCACTTCTCACCACTTTTTATTTTAATTTACTTCTCATGGATCCCTACTATATATATATATATATATATATATATATATATATATATATATATATATATATATATATATATATATATATATATAGCACATTGAATTGATATAAAATGAAATACAGAGTAGGAAAATATGAAGATGTTCTACTTGGTGTCTGGTTGTGGTCAATGGCATTAATTGTAAGTATCACTTGAAGTTCTCCAAAGAACTTAAACTCCTATGTACGCTTTATTGTGGTCAATCAACTTCATTTTGGCAAAATAATAATAATAATAATAATAATAATAATAATTATTATTATATTGAAAATAGATTGATCTATTGTTGACGTATGTGTCGGGGACGGATAACATCCACACATCCATCGACAGACGGATCAATCGGCGTCCGCAAAAGTAACAACGCCGACCATGTTAGCGGTTCGCGGGATTTCTTACGTGGCCTACTAGATAGAGTGGCTATAGGCACTGAGGCGGGTAATATAGGTCTGCGAATAGTGGTGAGCATGAAGGAACAATAACATGAACATGAAGTTGGGGTAGTATAAATACCCCAACAAATTTAATATTTTGCATTACAGTTTTCACCTCACACTACTACATTTATTATTGCATTGTACCTCCACTTATCCTTCTTGGGAGCTTGGTCTCGGGATAACACCCGGCGAGGCTAGCAGCGTCGTGCCTTGTGGAGAAGAATCGATCCTTCCGGCGGACGTTTGGATTTCTTGGAGGCGATTGAATTTGCTTCAACAAATGAGACATTTGTTGAAGCAAATTCGCCTCCGAGAAAGTCTAGGCGATCGGCGGAAGGATCGATTCTTCCGCACAAGGCACATATGCTAGCCTCGCCGTGTTATCCCGAGACCAAGTCCGCATGAAGGATGTGGAGGCTAATAAATGCGAATAAATGTAGTAGTAGTAGGTGAAAACTTAATGCAAAATATTAAATGTGTTAGGTATTTATACTACCCCAACTTCATGTTCATGTTATTGTTTCACTGCTCAACCACTATTCCGCAAACCTATATTACCGTGATGCAGCCTATAGCCACTCTATCTAGTAGGCCACGTGGTAAGAAACCGACGAATTACCGACATGGTCGGCTTGTATGTTTGGCCGGACGTCGATTGATCCGTCGGTCGATGGATGTGCTTGATGTTATCCGTCACATACGTCAACATGTACCCCCAGTGTTGTATTACCAGAGAAAGGCCGGTGATGCAACACTCATAATTAGCTGGTCCGCCAAAAAAGAGAAGGTTCGTATCGAGTCATGGGGTCAAATTGATTGGACCCAATAAGTGTGGGCTGGTCTGATGGTCCTGATCACATTTTGGGCTTTTCCTGCGCTTCTCGTTTCATCTACCTATCGTGGACGGCCCACGTAACCCCTTTTACTGACCGATGGGACATTTTCACAGCCGGCTAGGGTTTCTTTTACAGTATATATACCCCTTTTTCACCTCATTTGGTTTTTACATTTCACACACATAGATTGCCTTTGTATCTCCGGACGTTCTCTTCATCCTTCTTAAGGTTTGTCTTGCCCTCTTCCTGTTAATATTTGTAAATTGCTTTCGGTATCTTTTAGAAATGGCCGAAATCGGAACCGAGGGAAATATTCTAGCTATAGAAAACACATCCGTCCCATGACGGAGGAAACCAATGAGAAACCGCCCAACCCGTAGTTCCTAAGTTCGACCCGCATACACGGCTCTAGGTTAAAACAATCGTAATTAGATGATATAGTTGTTTAGTATGGTATTCCCATGGATCTGCGGCCGGTGCTACCTCCGGATGATATGACCATGGATCAACCGCCGAGGACAAAATAGGTATTTATCCTCGCGTTAGAGATGCGGGGTTAGGATTCCTTTCTCCTCTTTCTTGTTGAATGTGATTAAACACTTTAGGGTGCATATTTCTCGCTTAGTTCCGCTAGGATTAAACCGGTGACCTTTTCGAGATTAGATGCTACTGATCGAATATACAACCTAGGGTTTCACTCTTTGGGCCACCGTTTGTGTAAGCAAGGACATTGGTTTTCTTTGAAAACGGACGGAAAAGGTTCATACAAGTGTTTTAAGGAGGTCCTTTCCGGCTTGAAACATTGGAAGGAGAAGTTCTTCTTGATTGACAGGAGAGCCATTCCTTATGCCATGGCGTGGAGGCACAAGGATTCAAAGATCACGGATAATTTTCCTACCGGCTTTTCTCAAGATGATGCCGTGAAACTTAGCCAGAAGATTATTAAGTTGCGCAAACCGACGGTGAGTCTTTTATGGATGTGCCACCTTTCCTCGGTTTTCAAGAATCCTGAATTCGAGCCCATTCTAAAAGATGCCCGGGGTCATGGTAATTACTTGTTTAGTTTGTCATCATAGGATTGATGTTTGTTTCCATGGATCTGCCATCTAATGTTTCTAACAAGTTTTGTTGTTTTCTCAGTTGTTGACATGTCGGAGTACCTTGAGCTTCCGGACTGGGAAGGGAGCGTGGTGAGTAAGGGTCCGGCGGATGACCCAAATAGGGAAATACCGAAAAGAACCACTGATCCCCTGCCCGTCGAAGGGGCTATTCCCCCCAAGGATGCTTTGGCTAAAAGGGCCGAAGAGGCGGACCCGGAAGTGGTCGCTCTTCGTGAAAAGAAAGAAAGAGAGGCTCTAGCTCGCCTGGCGGCGAAGAAAAGAGGCGGCGGGGAGGGTACTTTCAGGGTGCCGAGCAAGAAGAAAAAACAGCGCCGCCAGTATGTTGAGCCTATCTCCCCCGGATCCCCTATTGAAAATGGAGAGCCCCTGAACCAAGTCCATCCGGAAGTTGGTCAGGAGACGAATGTGAATGTTAATGCTGAACATGGGACTCCTAATATTGTTGTCGAAGGCGGAGGAGATAACGTGGCCAGTGAAGGATTGGGAGATAACGCGGTCGGCGGCGGGGAACAGCTAAAACAAATGCATATCTCTCCCGTTAATGAAGGTGGCCATTCTCCGCCGGCTAACTCACTTCCTCACAGCTCTGAAGGTACGTTTGATTCATTCGGTAACTTGTTTTTGTAACTTCTCTATACTCATTTTGTTATTTTGTCATGCCTTTCAGGTCATTCGGCCCACCATTCTCGCGGTTCTCAGCAGGTCTGTGGAAAACTAGAATGGGGGGGGGGGGTTGAATAGTTTTACCAATTTAAAAACTTCCTTTTAAATATTTAGATCGACTTATGTCAATCTATTTAGTTGTTTATGTTGGACGTTGATAGATAGATATATAAACGTGTAATGAAAGATAAAGAGTAAGAAGCACATCACCACGACACAAGTATTTATAGTGGTTCGCTACAAGGACACCTTCCTTGCCCTACTCCACCCCCGAGTCACCTACCGAGAGTTCGTAAACACTACACCAATATCCTTATGGCGGAGAAGCCTTCACAACGCCGCTTACACCTTTTTCCAGACAAAGCTAAATACAGAGTTCTTTCACACCAAGGCGAACCACACCTAACACAACGTCGCTTACCCTTTATACTGTGCTAGGCTAACCACCGAGTTCTTTCACACCAAGGAGAACTAATCCTATCACAACGTCGCCTACCCTTTATTAGGTACTAGGCTAAGCACCTAGTTCCATTACTATGGAAGAACTACTACCCATCACAACACAACACCTAATCTCAAGGAGATCCACCTTGTTACAACACCATCAAGGATATCACCATCCTTGAAATAAACAAATACTTATATGTATAACGATGCATCTCATCGATTATAATGACCTTGGCATTCTTCACTAATGTCGCTGATTTGATTCTTAGGCATTCTTCACTAATGCCTTAGACACAACGCTTGGCACCTTCACTAATGCCTTCGCCTTGACACCTTTAGCATTCTTCACTAATGCTTTGACACGGACGCTAAGCATCTTTCACTAATGCTTGCCTTGACTCTTTGGCATCCTTCACTAATGCCTTCAACACAACATCTACGGAGGAAGAAAGAACTATCAACAAGAGAACCTCGGTTGTCTTGATGATGACGGGCATGGCAACTCATGGACTCGAGCTTGCTCGACTTCAAGAAGTGGTGATCTCGCTTTAAGAGGAACCTAGAGAATCACACAAAAACAAAAGACAAACTACATAGAAAGATCCCTTAGGATCAGTGGTTAGAGAGTTACAATACTTGGAGAAAGTATGTGTGGAAGTGGTGAGCCAAAAGGAAGAAATGGCTCACTATTTATAGAGGAGAAAGTTCACTGTTTCCCGGATCCCACGGATCCCTCCCACTTGGGATCCGTCTAGTGTAATCCTAGGGATCCGTGGGACGCTCCTCTTTACCCATGGGTATTTTGGTTATGGGTCATGGGTTGATCCATGGGTCTTTAGCTAGATACAATCTATCTCTTGAGTGCAATGCACCTAGTCACATGGGTATGGGTCAAAACCATGGGTTATGGATATTATCCATATATGATATAAGCATGATGTCATGCAATGGGTTACGGGTCAAGCTCTATGGGTCATGGACTTTGGGTTGTACCCAACTACATTCAATGTATTTGGTCAATGGGTTATGATACTTAAGTTTCTACCCATTTATATTACCCAATATACTACATACTAGTTATGTGTATATTTTACCCAATTTAGTATATACTTAGTTAAGTATGTGTTAGCCCAATATGTAAACACTAGTTGTTGTACATATGTAAATCATAAAATCACTTATACTTGTTTTAGTGTTTTATGTGAAAACGTAAGTGTGTTAGAAAATTATTGGCTCAAACAGTTTACGTATTTTATTTGTTTCGTTAAAATGATTTTACGTTTGTTATCGACAAAACATTAGAAGATCGCAAAATATAAATAAACGTTTTTACGGCTTATTTGTATTAACGGGGTCGATAAGATCAATCTGGACTCGGGTATGTTCTAGCCTCCGACCCGTCACTTCTTGTCTTATATATTAATTGTTTCTCATGATTCTCTTCCTTTGTGGCGCAGATGAAGCCACGAACGTTTTCATCCCTAACTGGGCCCTCCGTGATGACGTTCGGATAAATTCTTATCGTTCTTGTAGGGAGCTTATTGAAAATCTTGCTACCCCTGCCGAGAGAGATGCTCTGGAGCAGATGAACAATATTGAGCTTACTCGTCGGGCGTACGAAGAGTTTGGTAGAAGCGTGATAGCCCAGGGCGAGTTGCTGAAGAGGTTCAGAGATCTCTCGTCTACGTATTGGCAGCTAAGCCAAAACCACAAGGGTTGTCTAGGGCTGTCTGATAGGCTAACTGCCACTGAGGACGAAAATGAAAGGTTGTCCGAGGAGCTAAAGAAACTGGACGCCGATCATAAGGCCAGTGTGGATAGGGAGAAGAGCCTGGAAGATGAGGTTGACAGGATTTCCAGGGAAAGAGATGAGTGGAGAGAGACTTCTTCTGCACAGGCCGAAAGGATTAGGAAGCTTGAGATTGAACTTAATGCCAAGAATCAATCCTTAGAGTCTTTACAGGTGGAGAAGGGAAATCTAGCGGCTGAGGTGGCCCAGGCTGAAGTGGTGAAGCAAAATTCCGTCCGCACCCTTTTACCTACTGCTATTCACCGGTTGCTTGGCAGCGTGGAGTATAAGAAGGGCATGGCTAAGTTTACAGTCTGACTTACCAAGCTGGGTTTGTAACTGGGGCTAGTGTGGGTAGGAAAGAAGAGGAAATCAATGAAGCCCTGAAGGGTATTGCCAAGGTCAACAGGGAAGCTCCCAAGCTGTGGAAAGCCGAGTATAACAAACTTTTCGCGGCTGAGTATCCCTACATTCAGAAGCTGGCTGATTCATATCAGCTACCCTTGGGAGATTTACTAAACATGGAGCCTGATACCCCTGCCCGCAAAGATCCCGCTGGCCCCTCTTCTCAGCCTCCCGTCATCACCACTCCTCCAGTCAATACTCCGGCCACCGAGACTCCAGCGGACAATGCTTGAAGCTTAATTTGTGTTGTACATTTGTGAACAATGATTTGAACAATTATGGTTGTAATAATTAACAATTTATCTCTTGTGACTTATATTTCGTCATCTTTTGAGACCGGACAACGTTTGTAACGTAGATCAGTTTATATGTGTTATATATTGTGTGCACGTTCTTCTTATTCTTTCCAATCCTTGTTTTGCATTGACAAGCCTCCTTTAGGTTTTCTAAAGGGCATCCGACCGCGTAGGCCGTGCATCCGCATTCCGGGCATCCTTAGGCATCTCAGGGCATCCATTATTTGGGCATCCGGCATGTGTGCTCGGGCATCTGCGTGGTCATTCCCCCAGGCGTAGGCCGTGCGTCCACAGTGTTTGTGTTTTACAATTGGGCATCCATTATTTGGGCATCCGAACAAAGTTTTCGGGCATCCGGCAGTATTATCCGGGCAAGCATTTAACAATTATACTTTACGGGGGCCAGCCGTCGGAATAGCTATGTATCACACAGTTTGTTACGGAAAATTGTTTCCCTTATCATAGGAAAACTTTCATCATTGAACTAATGTACATAATTAACTCGAGTTACACAATGGTCATAGGATTCTTATCACAATAACAATTATAAGAAACAGTTTCTGAGGTTTATGTCGTGCCAGGTCCGAGGGACCTCCTTCTCCTCCATCGTTTGTAACTTATAAGAGCCATTCTGATTCGCTCCTACCACCCGGTAGGCCCCTTCCCAATTGGGTCCCAACTTC
The DNA here is from genome assembly GCA_022545495.1 of Chrysanthemum lavandulifolium. Lineage (NCBI taxonomy): Eukaryota > Viridiplantae > Streptophyta > Magnoliopsida > Asterales > Asteraceae > Chrysanthemum > Chrysanthemum lavandulifolium. Next base: position 219,473,141 of record CM040242.1, on the reverse strand, counting down.
CCTTGGTCTTCCACCCGGCTGGCCTCATTCTTCCGGTAAACAAAGTCTCCTACCTTAAAGTTCATTGGCTTGACCCTCCGCTTGTAATAATCGCCGACTCAAGGCCTTGTACTTAGCTTCTCGAATGGCGGCGTTTTCCCTTCTTTCTTGCGGAAGGTCCAAGTTCAAACGTTGTTCTTCCTCGCTCGATCCTCTCGGAACATCATTGTCGATGTGTAGGCATCCCTATTTCGCCGGTATCACGCCCTCACTCAGATATCAGTCGAACGTGGTTTCTCCGCTGCTTGTTTTGAGAGTTTTCGGTGCGCCCATAAACGTTAGGTAGCTCATCCACCCATCCGGTTCTCTCTCGTCCGGCCTTTATTTTTATTCCTCCATCGACTTTTGTTAGCCCGCTCTACCAATCCATTGGCTTATGGTGTGCTACTACCAGATTCATCTCGTTAAATTTTCAACCCTCGCACCATTTTTGAACGGGTCATTGACGAAATTGGTCCCATTATCGGTGACTATGACCCCTGTAGGCCGTACCTACATACAATGTTTTCATATACAAATTTTATGACATCTTTCCCCGTCGTTTTTACCAACGGCTTTGCTTCTATCCACTTTGTAAAATAGTCAATTGCTACTATTACATATTTGATGCGGCCTGGTGCTTCCGGAAAGGGACGCAACACATTCATTCCCCATTGGTAGAAAGGCCATGGGTCCATGATGGAGGTCAATAGTGTTTTGGGGCGTTTGGGTACTGGGGCATGTATCTGACAGGAGTCGCACTTCCTAATTTCCTCCCATGTGTCTCGATGCATAGTGGGCCAATAGTACCATTGTCTCATGAGCTTTGCCACTACGGCTCGGTCCGGAGTGCATCCCACAACATCCCTCGTGCACCTCCCAGATTATATAATTTGCTTGTAACGGCCCTACACATCTCAACATTGGCACTAGGTAGCCCCTTTTAAAAAGGACTCCTTCTTCCATTACGTACTGTGGAATTTTCATTCATAGACTTCTCGCCTCGTTGGGATATTCCGGCCAGATCCCTTCTTCCAGACATTTGATAATCGGCGTCATCCAGTTATCCGCTTCTTCTTCCACTACGGCGTTGACCATACTTTCCTCTCCCGAAGGTTTTTCCAGGACCTCTACCAGCACTTTTTTAGTGAGATGGTCAAAAGCTACCAACGCCAGCTTGCTCAGTATATATGCCTTTTGGTTTTGAGCTCTCGGAATATTGCAGATTTTGAAGCTTTGGAACCCAGCGATGTGTTCTTTTGCTTGAGCCAGATATTTCTGCATGCTTTCTTTGGTAGCCGTGAACTCTATGTTGATTTGGCTAGCCACTAGCTTGGAATCAACCCGCACGTTTAGAATCCCGATCTTGAGTTTTTGCAATCGGAGACCGCCAAGAGAGCCTCATACTCGGCCTCGTTATTGGTAACCGGGAAGTTGAGTCGTAAAGCATAAGTTAATTCTTCCTTTTTTGGACTGATGAGGACCAACCCTGCCCCGGAACCTTTTTTATTGGACGCACCGTCCGTGTATAACAGCCACTCTCCTTCTTCTCCTACTTCCATTACATCCCTATCTTCTCCCTTGTTGTCAGGACGTCCGGATTCCACAGGTACCTCCGTGAGGAAGTCTGCTAGCACCTGTCCTTTGACCGCATTTCTAGGTGCATAGATGATGTTGTAAGCTCCTAACTCTACGGCATATTTGGCCAATTCCCCTGAGACCTCCGGCTTATATAGTATCTGCTTAACGGGTTGATATGTGATGACCCAGATGGGGTGAGCTTTGAAGTATCTCCGTAATCGCCGGGACGCATGCAGCAGACATAGAGCTAATTTTTCTATCGGGGCATAGTTTCTTTCCGCATCATGTAGGGCCCGGCTTACATAATGTACCAGTGATTGCCTTCCTTCCTTTCTACCACTAACACAAAGACTTCATCGCTCCCTTTGATGCCGCCAGTATATGGATAGTCGCTCCTTGGCTTGGGAGTGGTCAAAGAAGGTAACTCTAATATCAACCTTTTCATCTCACGAAGGCCGCTTCGCCTCTTTTGTCCAAATGCAGATTCGCCCTTGTTCTCCTTAGTGATGTTCTTCAATGTTTCAAAGAAGCGGTAGGATCTCCACGATTTTGACAAGAATCTATTCAAGGCCGCCAGTTTCCCGCTTAGACTTTACATTTCTTTCAACGTCTCCGGGGACTTCATCTCCATGATCGCTTTTGTTTTCTGGGGGTTTGCCCTTATACCTTCCGATGTCACCATATAACCGAGGAATTTCCCCTCCTCCACTCCGAACGAACATTTCCGTGGGTTCAACTTCATGTTGATCCTTCGGAGGTTATCAAAGGTTTCTGCTATGTCGGCTATCATTTCTCGCTCCGTTCAGCTTTTTATGACCATATCGTCCACATATGCTTCCAAGTTTCTGCCTATCTGTAATTGGAATGCAGTTGCTACCAACCGCTGTAATGTAGCCCCAGCGTTCTTTAATCCGAACGACATCTTGGTGTAACAGTATGTCCCTTGTTTCGTATAAAACGCCGTCTTCTCCTCATCGTCCCTATTCATCTGGACCTGGTGATAACCTTTGTAAGCATACAGGAAGCATTTATACTTATATCCCATAACGGATTCGATCTTCCAATCAATTTCTGGTAAGGGATAGTAATCTTTCGTACATGAAGAATTCAGATTTTTGAAATCGATGCACATCCTCCAACTTCGTCACACTTCTTTACCAGAACCGGATTAGATATCGATGTCGGGTACCTCACCGGGCGAACTATTCCAGCCTTAATCCACTTCTCGACCTCTCTTCTGATCACCTGGTTTTTCTCACGTGAAAACGTTCTTCTTTTCAGGGCGATCGGCGTGTCCGAGACGTTCACATTGAGAGAGTGTTTAATGAAACGCCTTGGTACTCCGCTCATGTCCGTCGGTTCCCAAGCGAACACCTCTTTATTTTTCCTCAAGAGCCCAATGAGTTGTTTTCTACACTCCCGGGAGAAACCAGTTCCTATAGTCACATGCTGCTCAGGGTAGGCCGCATTAACCAATATATCCTCCGTCGGCCTTAACTCTTGAGTTCCCCGTCCATTGCTTCATTTTTTTTCGAAGCAACTATTCCTGGGGTCTTGCCTTTCTTCCAGCCTTCTGCACTCCATAATTACCGCCCTTTTGGTGGTCAAGGTGGCTATTCCTCCGGGAGTGGGAAACTTCATCATAGCGTGGATGGTCGAGGGTATGGCTCTCAACTCTCTTAGACCCGTTCGTCCTAGTATCACATTGTAAGGTGAAGGTGATTTTACAAATGTGAATTTCATCATGACCGTCCTGAACAAACCAGGATCTCCAAAACGTACCTCTAGCTCAATCTTCCCTAAAGGTTGGATAACTTCCCCGGAAAACCCCACTAGCGGGGAGCTAGCTTCTTGTAGCCTGGACTGAATGGACGAACATAGGTTGCTGAAGCAGTGTTCATACATCACCTGGACGGAGGCACCTTCATCCACGAACACCCTCCGGACCAGATAACCCTCTATCTCCGCCTCCAAAATCGCGGCTCTTCTGACAAGTCGTCTCGGGCTATAACGTGGAAAGGATATAGGACATTCATCCGCCCTCGTCGTAGAACCGGCCTTCCTTTCCGCCTTCAACGAATGATTAACCATATTGATTACTTTTCCTTTCCCATTATTTTCCTCGGCCTTTCGTCCCCTCTGCTGCTGCTTTTTACTGTGTGATCCAACTTTCCGATTCCGAGCCATTTCCAACTGCTTTTTGTGTGATAACATTCGCTTGTTAGTGACCTTTCTATCCGTGGTACTCACAAAACCCGTCCTCGATTTCCTTGCTCGGTTTTCCTTGTGCGGAGGAGTGGAGTAAGTTCAAGTGATGCTCGGTGGCCAATATCTCCTTAGGTCGCTTGGATAGGCCGAATAGCATGACCCTGTGGTTGTCGGGCTTGTTGAGATCGTTGCGCTGGAATTCATTTCGGGGCCGAGCGTCCACTTTCGGGGCGACATATGGGGAAAACACTTCCCTGTGCCTAGAATCATTTCTTTCCTAAGCCCTTCTATCGTTCCTTCTTCTGTCCCCAAATCCCCCTCTAAGGTTCCGATCTCTTGGTGCCGGAAGGTTTCCCCTCCGAGATAACTCGTATGTTTCTCCCTTCGGCAATGTCGTGTTCTTATAAGCCTCTTCTGCTCGGATGTAATCATCCACCCTAGTCATCATTTCTTTCACAGATTTTGGGACTTGATCAGAAAACTTTTTAGCCAAGTCGGGGCATCGATGGGCACTCATGAACGCTGATATCTTCATGAGTTCGGAACTCGGTATCCCGCTAGTTTCGCTACCCATCGCTCTTTGAACGTCGGTAGCGCCTCATTCGCCTGTCTAACAATCCGGGTGATTTCTGTGGGATCTTTCATATTTTTTTGTCGCAGAGCAAACCTTGTAGTGAATTGCTCTCTCAGATCGTCCCAACCGCCGATGCTCCCTGTTCTAAATTGTCGAACCACCCTGCAGCCCGCCCATAGTCTCGTCAGAACATCCCGCACCACACCGCATCGCCATTCCTCTTTGTTCGCCGCCCCACGAAACGGTTGATGTGATCATCCTGATCACCGATCCATCATATAACTTCGTGTTAGTAAGCATGGTGTACTGGGGCCTGAATTCTACTATCCTTCTGTGTGAAGGGCGACTCAGCCACTTCTTATGTGGTTTGCTAAGATCATCCTCGGGGTCCGCTCAGATCCTTTTCTTGCTCATCTTCGCTCCGAATGTAAATAGGATAGGTTTGATAGCACTGGCCCCGTAGCGTTGTACCTTTTAATAAGAGCTCTAATGACACCACCGGGCTTGTATCCGCTCGGTGATTTCAGGAGTTTGGTCATTTGTGACCCCACTCCCGCCTATTTGCTCCGGGAGGAAGGGTCCCATGAGGTGTTAGCTCTTGACCGCTATTCAATTCTCTTGGTAGAATGAAATGGTGTCCCACGGATGGCGCCAATTTGTTGAAGCAAATTTCTGTCCTCCAGTAAATTCCAGCTGTCCGGCGGAAGGATCAGATTCTTCCTGCACAAGGCACAGACGCGTTAGCCTCGCCCCGGGTGTTATCCCGAGACCAAGCTCCGGCATAAGGATAAGTGGAGGGTAATAAATGCAGTAATAAATGTAGTAGTAAGTGTAGGTGAAAACTTAATGCAAAATATTAAATGTGTTGGGGTATTTATACTACCCCAACTTCATGTTCATGTTACTGTTCTTCTACTGTTCAGCCACTATTCCGCAGACCTATATTACCTAACTGCAGGCCTATAGCCACTCTATCTAGTAGGCCACGTGGTAAGAAATCCCACGAAATCTGCTGACATGGTCGGCAGTTGTTAGCCTTTGGCCGGACGTCAGATTCATCCGTCCGGTAAATGGATGTGCCGGATGTTGGTCCGTCCGGACACATACGTCAACATCTATCAACTAAAGTTGAAAGACAAAAACTGATACTTTGGATATACATGTTCTTGTTACAAATGATATGCTCATTATTTGCTACATGAAATTTAACTGAAACAAACCCAAGGTTTCGAATTCGCCATGAGTGAAAAGCTTGAGATTGACAAACTTCTACGGCCCATAATGGACGGTAACTAATAAAAACAGCATCCACGCGCCCCCTATGAGGAGAAACTCGATCATAACATATATATGGGAGTTGATATTTACACGGACCAAATTACTACACTCATAGAATTTTGTTGCCATTTTACATTTGTGCCCTCCATATGTACCCTTTTATTTATATTAAGTTATTAACTTTTTTTTGTTATCATTATTTCGGGTGGACTCTCCCAAACATACCGTTGCAGGGCCACTGCCAAGATTATCCGTCAACACATAAAATTATTAGAGAATAAATAGGCCCAAGCCCGGTTTGTGGGTTTGGGGCATCTAGGGTTTTGCCATTATAAATAATGGTGAATAATAAAGTTACACCTACGGGTTTCAATGTAAACATACGGCCTAACACAGATCGGAAATGGCCCGATCCTCGACCTGGGTGGCTATGTTGAGTCACTGCCTCTTATCTCACCCCACACCCTACCTCTTCTTCTCGCTACTACTCTTACCCCTTTTTCTATTTTTTAATTGCTTGTTATAGTTACAAGTTGGAAATAGTTACAAGTTGAAAAAAATAATAATAATAATTAAAAAAAAAAAAAAAAAAAAGGAAAAAAAACCTTTTTCGCTTGGATCTGACACGCCAGGAAGATAATGAAAGATGTTTGTTTGTTTGTGATTAAAAGGTTAGAAGTCGTCTGAAGAAGATAGTGAAGATCCAAACTGCAATTAAAAAATATATATAGAGTTATTTAATTGTTTGTTTTTGTTTTATGTCGAATCTAGGGTATTAATTCCGAGACGATTTTTGTTGGTGTCGAATCTAGGGTTCTTATTCGCGAGACGACTTTTGTTGGTGTCGAATGTAGGGTTTTTATTCCCGAGACGACTTTCGTTGGTGTCGAATCTAGGGTTTTTATTCCCGAGACGACTGTTTGGGATACTTTGGGTTATCCCGTTTTATTTTGGTTATTCTTTATTTTGCTTTTTAGTTTCTACTCTAGCTGAATTTCATGATTTCATGCCGAATCATGTGAAAGATAGATAATAAATAAGCCCAAGCCCGCTTTATAGGTTTAGGTCATCTAGGGTTTTACCATTATAAATAATGGTGAATAATAAAGTTACACCTACAGGTTTTAATGTAAACATACGGTCTAACAAAAATCACATTTGATAATTACACCCATCTGTAAACTCTTTTCATGATGGTGCACATATATTTGGCTTATTCATATTCACGCTTTATATGTTCTTTCTTGTAGAAAAGCATAATTTATTTAATCAAAAAAAGAAAACTGATATCATAACATTTGTGATTTGCTATTTTTATAGCACTACTGTCCTCTCGACAATAGTTGGCCCGCATATGTGAAAAATAGGAACGATTATAGAAACGTTTGCTAATTAACCAACGAACTAAAACCAAATGTTACATTTCGAGATGTGACAACACCGTAGCTAGCTCCAATGGTATGTCCAAGAAGTAGATATCATATATATCCACCATTGTGTCATCATGAGTTACTCGCTCCATAATGATCGGTCTTAAACATTTTCTTGTGCTCACGGAATTTTTCATTCCCGTGCCACAACTGATTAAATGGTTTCTTCAATTGTTACTCGGCATTTCCATGTTGAAATTAAATAATACCAGTCCTAAACTTCTTCATATGATTGAACCATCACGTAGGCTGGATAACCACTACAATTAAAAATCCGACATTATACAACTTTCACTCCTCAAACATATAACATGGCAACTAAACTCAAATTTTCTTTTCGGGTGCATGAATACTTTTACCAAAGTACGTAAAACTTAGCATAAAACTCTTTATTTTATAAAAAATAAAATCAACTAAAGAACATGCGTAATTATGTGTGACGTCTTTAATTGTGATTATAAACCACATACATCAAATGAATATTGTTAGTGTAACCGTCTTTAATTGGACGAATGACGATACAAACTACCACTGATTAAATCTTTTCATACTTGAAATACAATTTGTATTATGTTATTTTAAGTTCTATCAGCTCAAACTCGATTGAATATCTAATACAATTCCCACAAGACATAAATCACGAATAACTACTTATCACGGTACCCGAGTTCGTATAACGAGGCTTGTACAATCAGCTTCAAATAGTAAAACCATATCCGCCCGTCAAGTATGGTCTTTTTGTTTTTTTTACTACTTGAACAAAACCGCACCACCCGTGTACATATAAATCCCACGAGACTTAAATCACGGGTAACCAGTTATCTCGGTATCTTTCGTCGCAAATAAGTGTCAGGTTTGATTTTCAAAATAACCTGGATCAACTTCACCATATCTATTTTTGTGAGTGTTATATAATACTGACGCAAAATATACGAATTGATTGGATTTTAAGTGTATTTTTCATTGATATAGTTTTCATCAAGATTATATAACACAAAGAAAATATTTATCGTCAGTTGAACCGGTTGACTCGAAAAGTCAAACCTGACACTTATTTGCGACGATGAAAGACTAGTTTGGGATTTCTTGGTTAAAATGAGCAGTTGTGTTGTCCAAATTGTTTATGCTATTCGCTTATCTGAAGTCGGGTGACTTTATTTCGCTTACTTAAAAATTCACGTTTATCAATGGATAAATCTCCACCATCCATTTAAGATAATCTAATGGTGGGGATTAACCCAAGATTTAATACTTAAACCCAAGTCCATGTTTTTTTGTTTTTTGTTTTTTTTTTTTTTTTTTTTCCGCTTTTTATGAATTAACATTTTTTTAAAATTTGCGTTATTCACGCTTATTTCTTTCGCTTTTTTCGCTTTACACGCTTTCCTCTGCTTTCATACGTTTTCGTCCGCTTTCATCTGCTTCGTCCGCTTTTCAACGCTTTCGCCCATTTTCACGTTTCGTCCATCTTCATATGTTTTCGTCTATTTTCTTACCTTTTCGCTCGCTTTCACACGCCGTCCGCTTACACGCTTTCACGCTTTCATGTATTTTCGCTCGCTTTATACATTTTCGTCCGTTTTGACGTTTCGCCCGCTTTGATACGCTTTCATCCGCTTTCATAGGTTTATATACGCTTTAGTCCGCTTTCATACGCCGTCCGCTTTTAGACGCCGCCCGTTTTCTTCACGCTTTGGTCCGCTTTCACACGTTTTCGTCCGCTTTCTTAGGTTTCGCTTGTTTTCATACGTTTTCGTCCGCTTTCATACGTTTCGTCCATTTTCATACGTTTTCATGTACATTCATCCGCTTTATACGCTTTCTTCGCTTTCGACGTTTCGTCCACTTCTATACGCTTTCATCGGTTTTCATAGGTTTATATCGCTTTTGTCCCTTTTTACGCTCGCCCATTTTAGACGCTTTTCTGCTTTCGCATCGCCGTCCGCTTTCATACGCTTTTGTCCGTTTTATACATTTTCGTCCGCTTTAAGACGCTTTTATACGCTTTTCATTCATTTTTATCGCTTTTTCCGTTTTCAAACGTTTCGTCCGCTTTCATACGTTTTCGTCCGCTTTTTGTAGTTTTTATACGTTTTGTCTATTTTCATACGCTTTCATGCTTATTATTAAACTCTATTATATTACATGTCTAATATCAATTGTGATATTTTATAAAAAAGTTAATGTCTAATATCACTTGTAATATTTTATAAACAAACAAGCATGTTTTTTAACCTTTAATATCACCCGAGATATTTCATCGCTCAGTATGTTTTTATATATTATCACCTATGTGTTTTCTAATATTTTTATAATTTTCGCTACATGATAGTTTTGTACCTTTCATCGCAATTGACAAGCGATATTTTTTAATGCAACCAGTGTTATCTATCATTTGTGATATTATACTCTTAGTAGAAATAAAATGGTTAAAGTCTCTTTAGATGAATTCTTATTTTGTTCAAAAAATGTTAATTTAATGCAACACTTGTTTGAATTTGAGAATATTTCAAATCTCTATTTTCATAGTTTGCTTCATTTTTATTCATTTTGATATTTTTAAGCCAAGACTTATTATCTCTCGTGATATAACATCAGTAAGAAAGATGAAGAATATTACATTCTTCATCATGTATGTGTTATCAATTTTGATACTCAACTAAGAATGTGAAATATTACATTCTTACCAAATGTGATAAGAATTTAGTATTTTACCAAGTATATATGAAAGAAATAATAATATACATCACTTATTATATCACGTGATGATTCTGCTCATTTTTTGTTTGTGTTTTGAAAATATTTAGGAAGATTTTGTGTTTTATGATAATATGAAATATTAAAAATGTGTTTAACAGAAAACAAGAGATGTTATGATACTTTCGTTAGACTTGTGGTGACATTTTCCTTTTAATAGATACATTGTGCATGTTTCGATAGGTTTTATAGAGGATTTAAAATATCTATCGTTGAATCAACAAACTAAAAAGTATGGCCACAAGAAAGACAACAAACTTAGCAAGCTCAAGCACTGTGATATCACATGATATCACGGTGATATCACCGCTTTTGATATCACATGATATCACAAGTGATATAAACTATGATATCACACATACTACCACCGGTGATATCACATATGATATCGATGAGTGTGTAAATACTCATCATTTTTGGGTCAATCTGAATCGCAAAACGCTTAAAATGCTCGTAAATGCATCAAAATATCGAAAATATTCCAAAATTGCATTTTATATGTTTGGATGCAAATGTTCAAAATCGATGAAAATGAGCTAAGTTTGCATAATTGGCGCTTCGGTCCCCAAGTTTCTAAAATTGTCGAAATAGTCCCCGAGCACTTAATTTCAAAAGTAAAATCACCAAAGGTCCTTTTAAAATCATAAGTTGTCAAAATTAGTCCTTTGGTGAAAAATATCAAAAGTTTTAAGAAATTACAAGTTTGGTCCTCCAAGTTTCAGAATTGTCATGTTTAGTCCTTGGAACTTCATAAATTACAGATTTGGTCCTTGAATATTGAGATTGACAAACAGCCCTTGGATAACAATTTTGGTTACATGAATGGTCCCCGAATTTTCGACTTTTACAAAGATGGTCCTTGTGTTTTATAAGCTTAACCAAACCGGATCCCATATAAAACCCAAGCCCAAATCCAATCTAACCTTGGCCCAATACCATTTTACCCAAACCCGTTTACCCTTTTATCCAACCCACCCATTTACCCACGGTTTAAAATAAACCGCCAAACCTTTTCCTGCCTTCCCGACCACCATGTCCCTCCCTCACCTCCACCACCCTACTCCATCCTTGTTCCTCCTCCTCAACAACCTCCAAATTGCATTTAATGCTCCTCCCAAAACACTCAAGCACCCCATCGTTAAAACCACTTTTGGCGCCAAACTCATCCTATGGCCAAAATCTATTTTAGCAATCCAAGGGTCAATATTAATCTTTGGGATTTGAAGAGAGAGAGAGAAGATGATTGGTGTATAAAAAGAGGCAAAGAGAAGGAAGAACCAGATAGTACTTAGTTTAATTTTCACAATGTATGTCGTTTTTTAGCTTATCATGTCTTAAATAGTTTTCAGTTGTATTTTCAAGCTTTTTTGTATCAAACTCTAGTGTTTTAATGTATTGCAACTCCTTTTAAGTCTCAATTCAAGTTATTGTCACAATCTCATATTTCTGTGAAACTGTTGAAATTTTCAGTCCCTAATTCTTATGCACAATCTCCTAGTAACTTATTTTTAAGCTAAAACAAGCTCAAATAAGCTTGTTATATCTTTTTACAAACTCACATTTAAATTTTATGCAACTTTGAATACTGGTCAACAAAAGTCAACATGGAGCACAAATGGGTTTGAAATGGAAATGGTTGAAGCAGACATGGAAATGGGTTGATTTAGAAGCAGCTGTGTTGGTTTTTATAGGATAGTAGTTCTGGTTTCAATGTTTTCAAGCCATAGTGGCTAGGGACCATTTGTAAGTGATTGTCAAATCTCATAGCATAATCTGTTTTTTGTATTGATAAGTAGTTAAAGCCTGTTTAAGTAGTTGCATTTAGAGTATTTAAATTTAGTTTGATCAATAATTTATGCTTGTTCAGTGTTTAGCTTAGTTTTACTTTGCAAATCAGTGTATAAAAGGGTGTTTGGCTCCATTGGTTTAACTGTCCTTAAGGTGTATTCAGTGATAGCTTCTTGTTGGTTCATGCTTGTTTAACTCTATTGTGCTCATATTTGTCATAGTCTTGTGCCTCGCAACTCTCATAAGTCAACATTACACAAAATCTGTCTCAACCGCTTTCTTTGTTGCGAATTGGATAAGCATAGTCTTGATTTGTGTTTAAAATACTTAGAGATAGATTGCTTTAGTTCCATTTCATCCTATAACATCATCATCGGTCCTCACATTGATTCAAAACTCAACAAAGTCAACATTTCATTTTTGTTCAAAAGTCAAACCGAAATGCGGTTTTCGCCTAACTAAGTTGAATTTTCTTGGGCTCATTTCTGAGCCAATCTAAGTGAGACTTTGAGTTTTTAAACTTCTGTTGGTGTACTTTCTTACTGTCATTTTAGTGGAATATTATCAAATTTTTATAAGTGTTAAAACTGCTTGTCAATAAGGACTTAATTGCCCTGTTCATAAGCCTTAGCATAAACTGAGTTTTTCTCAGTTTTGTGCAGGCTTGCACAAGGCTCATAAGAGCTTCCCAAAGTCTGGTCTTTGGTTTGTAAGTAGCCACCCAGGTCTACTTTAGGTTCCTTTAGTTGGTTTGTAGTTTCAACTTATCTTGAGTGCTTATTTTCTAGTCCAAACCTGTTACCCTAAACCTGTTTTAAGTACTTAACTCAAATAAGTCAAATCTGTGTATTCAGCTAAATAGAGGTTTAGGTTTGTTGTTTTAAGTTTCATTTTGGTTCTTATAGTATATTAGAGCTTCTGCAAACAGTTGGTGCTTATTTGTTCTCATTTGCTTATTTCAAAGTGCTTATTTATAAGCACTTGCATAGCAGTTTTAAATTCTTGCACACAAGCTACTGTTTTTCCATTTTTCCTAGATTCAGTGCATTATTTTAGACTTTTCTTGAATTTTTCAGATTTTTCCAGTCCTGTTTGCTATTTTTCTTAATTAAAATTAGTTTTTAAGCCTTTTAAAATAGCTTTTAATCCAATTAATTAAGAAAAAGTTCAAAAAAATAATTTTTCATTTTTATTAAGTTAAGATAAATATAAAAAGCCAAAAAAATATTTTTCTAGATTTTTCTTAGTTAAATTTGTATTTTTAAGTAATTTAAGTAGTTTTAAATAGATTTTAATTCCTAGAAAATACAAAAATATTCAGAAAAATACAAAAATAGTTTTGAAAATTTGTTTTTGTTATTTTAGATTTTTCCAAGTCATAATTTTATTTTTCAAGCTTTATTTCATATTTTCTTTCATTTTAGGTTATTATTAAATAGTTAAAAATAGTTTTTAATTAATAAAAATTAGATAATTAGTTATAAAATTAATTTTCTTTTTCTAAAAATTTTCTTTTATCATTAGGTTTGTAAAAATGTCATTTTCATATTTTTAGGATTTATACTGCTTCAGTATCACATTTTCTGTTGTACGTTACGTAGTTTTTAATTCAAGTTTTATAAAAACATAAAATCAAAAACATCATTTTGCAAATAGTGATAGCGTTTATTTAATATTTTTTATCTTTTTAACTTTCCTTTAATTTGCATTTAAGCCGTTGTAATTTATAGACTTTTACGTAGTTATAATAATCGATCTCCTTTTCATTCAAATCTCTCGATCACTATCGTTTGGTGATCCATTGCATAGCTCATTTGGGACATAACGACCCGGGAAACACTATACTCCCGGATCTTCATTGAGTTTGTTTCGAACCGCTTTAAGTTTCTTACGGTCGGCCATTCACAAGTGGCGGTTTGTGAGAAAACTTGACGGTTTGGCATGATCAAATTTTGGCGCCACGGGAGTCAGGCCGATTATCTTCCGCTTAGCGATTAGTAGTTTGAATACTCACTCTTTGTTCATATCATCCATCTATATCTATATATATATCCATATTTTCTTATAAAAAATCCAAAACCCAAAACATCCAAAAACGTATAAAACACAAAAATATTTTCCTTTTGTTTCTATATATGTATCAAATATAAAAATACAAAAAGATTTGTCGTTTTCTTTAATAAATAACAACATAAAGATTACCACCGAAACCAAGGCGGTGCACTACCTAACTGGGGTGCGACCATAATAAGTTCCCGAACTAAAGATCTAAAACTTGCCTTTGTGTCCTTGTGATTGGTGTACCTTTTTCAAAGAAGCCATTCATCTTGTGATTATTGGTTAAGTTCCCTGTTGTTTTGCCTCGATCTTGTTTTAATTGGATTTGTTGTGATATCTACTTGTCAGAACCAGAAAACCCATAAAGATTATTCTCACCCAATTTTTAAAATATCTTCATAATTCCCATTTCTCTCCTTAGCTCGAGATTCCTTAGAGTTAACTCTAGTGCATGCGCACTCGCTCTTCTAGATCATTGAGTCCTTTGCGTGATCTAGCGAAATTCCTAGAAGACGTTCTCAGAGACGTCTTTGCCCAAATAGTCGAACCCGAGATTCGTACTATTTCAAGTAACAATATGGCGATTTAACGTGCTATGGCGGAAATGCTCCGTGCACCCACCGAGGGTTATGGAGATGCCATCGTTTTACCGTAATCAATTTCGATCACTTCAAATTGAAGACACATTTGATCACACTTGTGTCACGAATCAATTCCACGGGTTTGACCGAGAAGACCAGATGCACACATCCGCTGGTTTAACAAGTTAACCTCAACTATCAATTTCAAGGATGTGCCTCAAAAAGTAATCAAGTTGATGCTTTTCCCATTTTCACTGAGGGACAAATGGATTTGGCCGGAAAAGAACCCCTCGATCCATAGAAACTTGGGAGGATCTTGTTCAAAAGTTTGTCAATTATTTCTTTCCTCCATCAAAGACGACTAATCTTAAAAATGAAATTTCGGATTTCACAAAATTTCGATGAAAACTTTGGAGAGGCATGGGAGAGATTCAAAGATCTCTCAGAAATGCCCCATCATGAATTCACGGAGCTTCAACAAGTTAATATCTTTTATAATGGGTTGAACAGTAACGATCAAGATTCTTTAAATGCAGCCACGGTGGCAATATCTTGAATCGTAAGCCTAAAGATGTGATTGAGATTTGCGAGCAAAAATAAAAGTTCCTATTTCTCGCAACAAAGTCAATACTCCTAACCCTCCCGCTTCTTCATCCAAGAACTCTTCCGAGTTAGCAGCTCCGATAGTCAGCTCTAACGGATGCCATCCGTTGTATGATTAAGGATGTTAAGGAAATCAAAAGCGAAATTCATAAGCCGTAACCACCAAAGTCAGAACAAGGTGTGTGAAACTTGTAGTGGTCCACATGCGTATTATGATTGTCAAGCAACCGATGCTTCCTTTTACCAAGCTCCAGAGCCGGTAAACCACAATCAATACCAACCACAAGTCGATCCTCATTACCGTGCACCTAGCGGTATGACACCACCGGTTTTCCTCCCATACAAAACCATGGCAATCAAAATCGCTTTGTTCGAATCAAGGACAAAATTTCAATAACTCTCAAAATTTCAATCAAAACCGAACAATTTCAACCAACCTTATCAAGCTCCTAATCATCAAAGTTATCAACAACCTCCTCAAGCTCCCATGCCAAATGACTTCATGAAAATTATCGAGTCAAACATACGCTCAATGCAAACTCGGATCAATAACATGAGAGTTGAGCTTAAAAGGAAATTGATACCACAATGTCTCAAAGAGACAAATGAGTTAAAGAATATGATGAGCGGCTTCATGAACATGAATATGAACAAAGCTTCATCATCTTCCTGAGGACTCCCAAGCAATACAATTCCCAATCCTAATGCCGAGTTGAAAGCCGTCACCACTGTAGTGGTAAGGCGCACAATGGACCTTCGACTCCAATGCCCCTCCTCCCGTAGCATTGAGTCAAGTTACCAAGGACACAACGGACAAGGTGCAATTCTCAAGCCCACGGCACCGCACACGTCCCACCTTAGGTAGTCCAAGTTTTAAGTCCGAACCCAAGTTCAAGAAAAATCGAGCCGAAAACACTTCCATCCGGCTCAAAAGTCTAGTCACTTCCTTACCCATCAAGAATGAATGATGAGAAGCTCAAAGACAAAACAAAGAGCAAATGGAAATTTTTTCCAAATCTTCAATGAGCTTCACTTTGATATAAGCCGTTGATGCTCTCGCTCTAATGCCTAAATTTGCATCCACGCTTAAAGGCTTACTCACCAACAAAGATAAGTCGTCGAGATGGCTAAACTCCTCTCAATGAGCAATGCTCACGGTCCTTCTCAAGAAGCTTCCCAAAAGCTTGAAGACCCCGGCAAATTCTTAATCCTTGTGATTTCTTGGGATGGTTCAATGCTCCGCCTTGGCCGATCTTGGCGCTAGCATTAACCTCATGCCACTCTCAAGATGGAAGAAATCTCTTCCTAAACTTTCATCCACTTGTATGACACTCGAGCTAGCGGACCGTACTACAACTCGTCCACTGGGATAGCCGAGGATGTCGTGATGAAAGTGGGAAAGTTTCACTTTCCTACCGACTTTGTTGTTGTAGACTTCGATGCGCATCCAATTGTTCCCTCATCTTGGGAGAGCTTTCTTAAGAACGAGTCGTGCTCGATTGATGTGTTTGTCAAGAGTTGACCATACGGGTTGACAACGAAGAGCTCACATTGAATATCAACCGAACTCCAAACCTCTGTCCAAAGCAGTGTTGCCACAATTGATCAAAATCGAAGATTCAATGCAACACTCTCAAATTTCACGGTTAAGAGGTTACCAAAAACGCTCGAGTTAAAAGCTTTGAAAATCACCCGGTTGAAACAAATGGTTTGAAAGTCGTACTGGGAAGTCAAGAGTTTTCTTGATGATGATGATCTAGAATCGAGACTTCATCGGAAGTGGTGGAAATTGCTAGCTCTAAGAGCACACCACTTGTCCCACCTCCGAATCGCTTTGTCGATCGAGTTTGTTAACTCGTGGATGAAACCAAACTCTTCGCTTCATCCGAGTTGGATGATGATGTTTGTGATCCAATGGGAGACATTCCACCCATTGATGAATTGCTCAAAATGATCCATCATCTTCGGCCTTATTCCCGACTCTTCCATTCCTTCTCTCACCCCGATGAGGAAGACGACAACTTTGGAATGAAGTCGATGCCTTCTTAGTGATGAGTCAATTCCAACAGAATTGATAATACTTACTTTGATCCGAGGCGGACATCCTTTTCCGGAAAATCATGATTGAAGAACCGTTTCCCACCCTCCTCCCGGACATCTTCTTGACAATCACCATATAAGCTTCAAGTTTAAGCTTAAAGATGTCAAACCGGTGATTTGCTTCTCTCTCGATGAGGAATGGACTTGCATTCTCATGTACGCCTTTATTCCATTCTTCACGGATGGTGTGGTTGCTCTTTCCTTTTCTTTCTGGAACGAGGACACCATCTTTGACCCCGTATCATCCCTTATAGTTTCTACTATCAACAATACCGCGGTTGTATCTCGTCGGTGTGGAACTTTCGATGTTCATATGTTTATTAACATTGTGAACGAAAGTCCGATCGAGATTGGTTTTCCACGCTACTTTCCCCATGAACAAATGAATCCGGGTCGAGTCAAGCTAGCGACTCGGGAATCAAAAACAAGAGCTAAACATGGGTTTTCACCCGTGTGTACCACCCTAGTGTGGGGGTTGCCCCACATGTTGCAGATATATGCAATCAAAAAAAAAAAAAAAAAAAAAAAAAAAAAAAAAAACTTTCTAAATAATGGCCGTAGTATTTCCTTTACGTTTTTGTTTCGCATAACCGCGGTACTTTGAATATTGAGGGCAATATTCATTTCTAGTGTGGGGGAATTCTCACGAATTTTATCATATAATTATACCAATTCCTGCTTTTGGCCAAAATTTTTTTTGGAGTAAGTGTTCTACACTTACTCAATTGGTTATCATCCACTTTGTCTAATAAACAAAAGGATTGGCTAATCCAGAGCAAACGGCTCTTGGTAAAGATATATCAAACCGCTTACGACTTGCAATTTGCCCAAAATTGTATGGTATTCACCACCATAATCTAAAAAGTGAAGAGTGGCTAGCCCGCAAGTTTATGGCTTGTGGTAAAGGCAATGGAAAAACCATAATTGGTAATCGACTCACCAAAGATAATATTGATAATTTATCTAAGAGTTGGCTAGTCCAGAGCAAACGGCTTCGTAAAGACAAATCAAATCCGTTGAAGTCGGTGGTTTGCTCAAAATCACATGGTTATCGGTGTACCATGGTTCTTACTTGAATGAAACATTTGGCTACTCCGTAAGTAATGGCTTTTGGTAAAGAGATTCAAATCCATTAAGTTTTCTCAAAAGATTGCTAGGACTAGCAATAGTTTAGTGTGGGGATTGATGAGTGTGTAAATACTCATCATTTTGGGTCAATCTGAATCGCAAAACGCTTAAAATGCTTTAAATGCATCAAAATATCGAAAATATTCCAAAATTGCATTTTATATGTTTCGATGCAAAATGTTCAAAATCGATGAAAATGAGCTAAGTTTGCATAATTGGCGCTTCACCCCCAAGTTTCTAAAATTGTCAGAAATAGTCCCTGAGCACTTAATTTCAAAAGTAAAATCACCAAAGGTCCTTTTAAAATCATAAGTTGTCAAAATTAGTCCTTTGGTGAAAAATATCAAAAGTTTTGAGAAATTACAAGTTTGGTCCTCCAAGTTTCAGAATTGTCATGTTTAGTCCTTGGAACTTCATAAATTACAGATTTGGTCCCTTGGAATATTGGAGATTGACAAAACAGGCCCTTGGATAACAATTTCAGAAGTTACATGAATGGTCCCTGAATTTTAGCTTTTACAAAGATGGTCCTTGTGTTTTATAAGCTTAACCAAACCGGATCCCATATAAAAACCCAAGCCCAAATCCAATCTAACCTTGGCCCAATACCATTTTACCCAAACCCGTTTACCCCTTTTATCCAACCCACCCATTTACCCACGGTTTAAAATAAACCGCCAAACCTTTTCCTCTCTTCCCCGACCACCATGTCCCCTCCCCCTCACCTCCAGCCACCCTACTTCATCCTTGTTCCCTCCTCCTCAACAACCTCCAAATTGCATTTAATGCTCCTCCCAAAAACACTCAAGCACCCCACTGTTAAAAACCACTTTTGGCGCCAAAACTCATCCTATGGCCAAAATCTATTTTAGCAATCCAAGGGTCAATATTAATGCTGGGATTTGAAGAGAGAGGTGAGAGAAGATGATTGGTGTATAAAAAGAGGCAAAGAGAAGGAAGAACCAGATAGTACTTAATTTAATTTTCACAATGTATGTCGTTTTTTAGCTTATCATGTCTTAAATAGTTTTCAGTTGTATTTTCAAGCTTTTTTGTATCAAACTCTAGTGTTTTAATGTATTGCAACTCCTTTTAAGTCTCAATTCAAGTTATTGTCACAATCTCATATTTCTGTGAAACTGTTGAAATTTTCAGTCCCTAATTCTTATGCACAATCTCCTAGTAACTTATTTTTAAGCTAAAACAAGCTCAAATAAGCTTGTTATATCTTTTTACAAACTCACATTTAAATTTTATGCAACTTTGAATACTGGTCAACAAAAGTCAACATGGAGCACAAATGGGTTTGAAATGGAAATGGTTGAAGGTATATGGAAATGGGTTGATTTAGAAGCACCGGGTTGGTTTTATAGGATAGTAGTTCGGTTTCAATGTTTTCAAGTCATAGTGGCTAGGACCATTTGTAAGTGATTGTCAAATCTCATAGCATAATCTGTTTTTTGTATTGATAAGTAGTTAAAGCCTGTTTAAGTAGTTGCATTTAGAGTATTTAAATTTAGTTTGATCAATAATTTATGCTTGTTCAGTGTTTAGCTTAGTTTTACTTTGCAAATCAGTGTATAAAAGGGTGTTTGGCTCCATTGGTTTAACTGTCCTTAAGGTGTATTCAGTGATAGCTTCTTGTTGGTTCATGCTTGTTTAACTCTATTGTGCTCATATTTGTCATAGTCTTGTGCCTGCAACTCTCATAAGTCAACATTACACAAAATCTGTCTCAACTGCTTCACTGTTGTGAATTTGGATAAGCATAGTCTTGATTTGTGTTTAAAATACTTAGAGATAGATTGCTTTAGTTCCATTTCATCCTATAACATCATCATCAGTCCTCACATTGGATTCAAAACTCAACAAAGTCAACATTTCATTTTTTGTTCAAAAGTCAAACCGAAATGCGGTTTTCGCCCAACTAAGTTGAATTTTCTTGGGCTCATTTCGAGCCAATCTAAGTGAGACTTTGAGTTTTTAAATTTGCTGGTGTACTTTCACCGTCATTTTAGTGGAATATTATCAAATTTTTATAAGTGTTAAACCGCTTGTCAATAAGGACTTAATTGCCTGCTCATAAGCCTTAGCATAAACCGAGTTTTTCTCGCTTTGTGCAGCTTGCACAAGGCTCATAAGAGCTTCCCAAAGTCGGTCTTTGGTTTGTAAGTAGCCACCTGTGTCTACTTTAGGTTCCTTTAGTTGGTTTGTAGTTTCAACTTATCTTGAGTGCTTATTTTCTAGCCCAAACCTGTTACCCTAAACCTGTTTTAAGTACTTAACTCAAATAAGTCAAATCTGTGTATTCAGCTAAATAGAGGTTTAGGTTTGTTGTTTTAAGTTTCATTTTGGTTCTTATAGTATATTAGAGCTTCTGCAAACAGTTGGTGCTTATTTGTTCTCATTTGCTTATTTCAAAGTGCTTATTTATAAGCACTTGCATAGCACACAACCTGCTGTTTTTCCATTTTTCCTAGATTCAGTGCATTATTTTAGACTTTTCTTGAATTTTTCAGATTTTTCCAGTCCTGTTTGCTATTTTTATTAATTAAAATTAGTTTTTAAGCCTTTTCAAATAGCTTTTAATCCAATTAATTAAGAAAAAGTTCAAAAAAATAATTTTTCATTTTTATTAAGTTAAGATAAATATAAAAAGCCAAAAAAATATTTTTCTAGATTTTTCTTAGTTAAATTTGTATTTTTAAGTAATTTAAGTAGTTTTAAATAGATTTTAATTCCTAGAAAAAACAAAAATATTCAGAAAAATACAAAAATAGTTTTGAAAATTTGTTTTTGTTATTTTAGATTTTTCCAAGTCATAATTTTATTTTTCAAGCTTTATTTCATATTTTCTTTCATTTTAGGTTATTATTAAATAGTTAAAATAGTTTTTAATTAATAAAATTAGATAATTAGTTATAAAATTAATTTTCTTTTCTAAAAATTTTCTTTTATCATTAGGTTTGTAAAAATGTCATTTTCATATTTTTAGGATTTATACTGCTTCAGTATCACATTTTCTGTTGTACGTTACGTAGTTTTTAATTCAAGTTTTATAAAAACATAAAATCAAAAACATCATTTTGCAAATAGTGATAGCGTTTATTTAATATTTTTTATCTTTTTAACTTTCCTTTAATTTGCATTTAAGCCGTTGTAATTTATAGACTTTTTCTGTAGTTATAATAATCAGATCTCCTTTTCCATTCAAATCTCTCGATCACTATACGTTTGGTGATCCATTGCATAGCTCGCTGGGACATAACGACCCGGGGAAACACTATACTCCCCAGATCTTCATTGAGTTTGTTTCTGAACCGTTTTAAGTTTTTACGCCGGCCATTCACAAGTGGCGGGTTCATGTGAGAAAACTCGACGGTTTGGTGCAGATCAATATCACAGTGATATCACCGTGTTATCACACGATATCACGTGTCATATCATGTGATATTACAAGTGAGGTGATATCACCGTGATATCATGTGTCATATCACCGTGTTCGAGCTTCCTTAGTTTGTTTATAAAGATGTGTGCTTTCTTCAACCATAGCTTCTTTAGTTTGTCGATTCAACTATAGATATTTTCAAATCCGCGATAAAACCCATCGAAACATGCACAATGTATCTATTAAATAGAAAAATCCACCACAAGTCTAACAAAAGTATCATAACATCTCTTGTTTTCGGTTGAAAAACTTTTCTAATATTTTATAATATCATAAAACACAAAAATCTTCCTAAGTATTTTCAAAACACAAATAACCCCAATCATCGAATCATCACATTCTTAGTTGATTATCCCAACCGATAACACATACATGATAAAGAATGTAATACTCTTCATCTTTCTTACAAGTGTTATATCACAAGAGATAAATAAGTGTCACTTACAAATATCAAAATGAAAACGTATGAAAACGGACAAAAACGATAAAAATGAATGAAAACGATAAGAATGTATGAAACGGACAAAACTTATAAAACGGACGGAACGATAAAACGGACGAGAACGTTCGAAATGATTTAAAACGCCTAAAATGGAAGAAAACGAAAACGGACGGAAAACGTTTGAAAACGGACGAAAATACATGAAAACATAAAATAGAGACAAAAACGCCTAAAACGGATGAAAATACATGAAAACCTAAAAAAGTATTTAAAACGTATGAAAACGAACTAAAACGTATGAAACGAACGAAAACGTAAGAAAACGATCGAAACGCCTAAAATGGAAGAAAATATAAAACCGGACGAAAGCATATGAAAACGGACGAAATCGATATAAACCTATGAAAACGGATTAAAACGATAAAACGGATTAAAACGATAAAAATGAAGAAAACATGAAAACATAAAAAAAACGGACGAAAACATTTGAAAATGGACGAAAACTAGAAAATCATGAAACCTAAGAAAATAGAGGAAAACGTTGGAAAACGGACGAAACGTAAAAACGGACGAAAACACGAAACGTAAAAACGGCGAAAACGTATGAAACGGACGAAAACGTATGAAATGACGAAAACAAAGCGAAACGTAAGAAAATGGAGGAAAACTAAAACGTAAGAAAAGGAGGAAAACGTTGGAAAACATAATGAAAACGTATGAAAGCGAAAAACGCTTAATAAAAAGCGCGAATAACGCTAATTAAAAAAAAAGAAAAAATAAAAAACGGAATTAACAAAAAAAAAGTAATAAAATGAAATAAAAAAAGGTAAATAAAAAGGAAGACAAAAGACAAAAAAAACATGGACTTTGGTTTAAGATTAAATCTTGGTTAATCCTTAAACTAGATGGATGATGAGATCATTCATCCAGAACACCAAAATAATAAAGTAAAGAAAGAAAATTCTCTCTTAAAGTATAATTTGATTTTTTTTAAAAGGTGAAAATATAGTCACAATCCTTTTTACAAAGACTTACTTGCAAACAAGTGACATGTCCACTGATTCAAAGGCAAGTCATTCTAGAAACAAACAAATACTAACAACAACATTGACTTTTACATGCTATCTATATCCCAATTCATCTCTATATGATTCACCTTTTTATTAGAACTCATTCTCAAGCATCTCCATTTGTGAACGGATAATGAAAGTTAGACTAGAAGGCAAAAGGGTGACTTTGTCTAAGGTGAACACAAACTCACGCTCTATTCCCTTGTCCATGGTACCAAATCAAGCGTGACTTTCACTTCCCAAGAACAAACTAGGTGAACAATTCACCTTAAATCCAATGGTGTGATGTGGGCCACTCCTTTTTGTTTTATTGTTTTATACTTTCTCTGTCTTAAAATTATTGTTATAAGAGAGAAATCATCAAATTTAATAAAAATGAGGCCACTATAAATCTCAACAATTCAAAGAGAATATTCTCCTAATATATTATCTAGTTTTTACTAAAAATGGAATTTTTTTTTGAGACATCCCAAAATGAAAATATGGACAATTATATTGAGACGGAGAGAGTATTTGGTTTGTGAGAGTGCCTAGGTATTTAGTGAGGTATATTTTTATAAAATGGATATTTTAATAAAAGGTGAGGTTAAGGTGACCTTATCCACAAATAAGTGAGTGGGTGTGAGAGGAAGTGAGAGGACAGAGAAAGCTCAGGTGTAAGGTGTAACACCCCCAAATCTCGGTACAACGGAAGACTTAAACAAGCTTTCGGGACGTTACTGAATTGGTACATGACACAAGTATAGGAAAAACAAGATAATCATAAATAGTTCTCAACTAATCCCATAATTAATTATCTGATTACAATCATCCCCAAATAGTCAAATATAAGGCCCAACATAGATTATAAAATAGGTCCACATAATATTGTCAGAGTTTAATTATGATCCTTCAACCATGCCTCTTGCCAAGCCTCCATAGAACACGCGTTCCAAACATCAACTCAGTTACCTGAGAAAATCATGCTAAAAGGTCAGCTAACGCTGGTGAGTTCATAGATTTAAGTATAAACTCAATAGTGGACCTGTAAGAGTTTATTTACTATGCGAGACTAAGATAGATACACAATAAACATTCCAATCACATTCCAACAGCGGAATCGAGATCTCAGCAGGGCCCCAAGCGACTCTAGCCAGCACAGTCGTAGCAAGGCCTATAACAAATGCTACCCTGGAGTAGGTCGGAGTAGATATCTATTCTTAGCTAGGCAACATAGTTATAGCAAATGATTGCTACCCTATACTAAGGCAACATCTACCACATATCTATCTATACTAATCAGTACATAAGCAAATCAAAAGAGTTTAAGTAGGTCCAAAAAGAGTAGCATGATTTCTCACCCCAATCTAGTTAAAAACAAAGATAAAAGTGGGGCTGATTGGTGCAAAACCGTCAAGTTTTCTCACGCGAGCTAGCCACTTGTGAATGGCTAACCGTAAGGAACTTAAAGCATTTCAAACACCAAATTCAATTTAGATCGAGAATACAGTGGATTCCCGGTCGTTAAGTCCCACTGAGGACGATCGTGTTTAACACAATCAGATGTCGAATAATCACTAAGGATAGTGATCAGTAAGGATTTTGAGTTATTTTATAAATTACAGGGGCTTAAATGCAAATTAAAGGAAATTAAAAAGATTAACTATATTAAATAAACGCTATCACTAATTTTAAACTGATGTTTTTGATTTTATGTTTTTTAAAACTTAAATTAAAACTACGTGACGTACAAATAAAAACGTGAAACTTATACAATATTAATCCTAAAAATATGAAAATGATATTTTTACAAACCTAATGATATGATAAACTTTTTAGAAAAAGAAGATTATTTTTACAACTATTTATCTAATTATTATTAATTAAAAACTATTTTTAACTATTTAATAATAACCTAAATTACAAGAAAATAGGAAATAAAGCTAGAAAAATAAAATTATGACTTGAAAAAATCTAAAATAACAAAAGAGAATCTTCAAAACTATTTTTATATTTTTCTGATTATTTTTCTATTTTCTATGAATTTTAAACTATTTAAAACTAATTAAATTACTAAAAATTACAAAATAAACTATGAAAAATCTGAAAATTACTTTTTTACTTTTTATATTTATCTTGACTTAAGAAAATGAAAATTATTTTTTGAACTTTTCCGATTTAATTGTATTAAAAGCTAATTAAATAATCCTAAAACTGCTTTTAATTAAGAAAATAGCAAACTGTTATGGAAAATTATGAAAATTTCAGGAAAGTCTAATTTAATCTATAGAATCTAAGAAAATAGAAAACATGTGCTTGTTTGGTGGAAATTGAAGCTGAATACAAGTGCTTATGAAATAAGCACTGAATAAGCCAAAGGAAACCAAAAGCCACCCAACTGTAATGAAGCTTTGTTAGGCTAAAATCACTCAAATGCAACTTATAACAACAGGTTTTAACTTGGAATGCAAGATGTACAGATTTGATGTGTTGAGCTTATCAGGCAAAAAGCATTGAGGTACCAAATTGAGCTAAGTACAAGTCGCTCGATAAGCTAAAATGAAAAGCAATAATTGGAACTTGAAGGAGACCTGGCTAAGATCTTATAATCCAAAACCAGACCTATAAAAGCTCGTGGAGCTCGGTAAGTTCTCGCAATAAGTCGAGAAAAACTCAAGATTGATCGAAAGTGAAAGGTGGCACTTAAGCCCTTTTGATGAGCTTGTTTGAGGCTTTTATAAAATTAACAAAATCAACAAAAATACTAATAAGAAACTAGACCTATAGAACTTATAAAACCCAAAGTTTGAATTGATTTGACCAAGAGATGAATCTATTAAAATCCACTCACCTGGCCCAAAACCCGAATTTCAACTATTCGACTTTTGAGCGCTTGAGAAAGGTTTGACTTATGTGAGATTTAAAGCTAAATTGTGGACTGATTATGTTGTTTAATGATACAATGACAATGATGCAAGCTACTCTAGTGATAATTGAACATGAATCAAGCTTTTAATAATTGAAAATTTCAACAGCTAAGCTAAAAGGATGATTCAATGTTGATTTTGACTTCCACCGCCTTGATGCACAATCAAGGACCCAAATGATTCAAGTAACTTATATTGAGACTAAGTAGACAGCTTTGACCCATCGAATGCACCTCAAACTCAGTTTGTCGCAATATCCAAACACCACTTATAACAACCGATTTTAACTTTAAATGACCCAACTACTTAACTAGCATGCACTCAATGATTAATTTAACTATAGTTACACTAATTACTACTATTTAAACAAGATTAAACTAGCAATGACCACGTGTTCAGATATGAGCACAATGTGAAACTGCATTAAAAGTGAAAATGAGAAAACAAGCTCACAATTGTCCCAGCTTGTTTTGCAGCCTACACCAAACCAAATATCACTGTTCTATACTAATTTCAACCCATTCCAAGCACTACATCACCCAAATACCATTTCCATGCCCATTTGGCTTTCTCATTGACTTTTGTTGACTAAGGACAAATGTTGCTTGCACCGCTGATAAACTCACTAAAGCTATAATAAGCTTCAATGAGCTTATTTGAACTTGAAAATAAGCTTGTTGAAGCTTGGATGTACAGCTTAAAGATTGCAATTTGAAACAAGAACTTGAAACTGAAATTTTAACATAAGCTTGAATTACTAATTAAAACACATTAAAATGATAGTAATACTTGAATTTGGTTTAATGAAACAAAGGATTACAAAATGAGAGCTTAATTAAAACATGAAAGTAAAATACGACACACATAAATTTTAAAAACTAAAAAACTTGTTCTTCTCTCCTCCTTCTTCCTCTTTTTATATGAAAACTAGCTTTCCACGTGTCTCTGAACGTATCCCACCTCTCAAATTGGCCAATGGGTGAGTTTTGGCCATTTTAGCCGCTTTTTATCAATTTCATGAAAGCCTATATTTGATTGTAGGCTCAAACTAGCACTAGGGGTGGCATTTATTGTGGAGGGTTTGTGATGATGAGGGGTGGTTTGTGGGGAAAAGGTGATGGGAGGTGAGACGTGTTGCGAGCAAGTGGTGTGAAGAAGGCAGTGTACAAGGGGCGGGTAAAGGAGAAGTGGTTTGACTTAGTTTGACTTGGCAAAACCAAAATGGGAGGTCAAGGGTCAAAGGGTTAAGTGGCGGGGGTCAAATGAGTTTTGACAAGCCTTAGCTAGCTTATTATGACAAGGACTAAATTGTAATTCGCCAAACTAGAGGACCAATCCTCGTCATTTTCTCAAAGTTCACAAGGACCTGAAATTGACAAACTTTAATAGTACAAGGACTAGATTTGACAATTTCAATTTTCCAGGACCAAACTTGACACTTTTGAAAGTTCAGTGGACTTAAGTTGTAAATTTGCAATTTTAAATCTCAAGGACCAATTTTGACAACTTAGGAACCCTAGGGACTCAAAATGATATTTTTCTTTATTTAGATTTACCAGGACCTGCTTTTTGACAATCTTTGAAATTGGGGACTAAACCGCCAATTATGCAAACTTGATACGCTTTTCACCGATTTTGATATTTTTGCATTTAAAACACATAAAACACTTATTTGTGATATTTTATCATTTTGATGCATTTCGAGTGTTTTCGGATGTTTTTGCGCTTTAATTGGTACAAAATGATGAGTATTTACACACTCATCAATCCCCACACTAAGATATTGCTAGTCCCTAGCAATGTTTTAAGAAAAATTTAATGGATTTCATCTCTTTACCAAAAGCCATTACTTCGGAGTAGCTAAATGTTTCACCAAGTGAGAACCTTGGTACACCGATAACCAAATGATTTTGAGCAAATCACCGCCTTTTCAACGGATTTGATTTGTCTTTACCGAAGCCGCTTGCTTCGGACTAGCCAACTCTTAGATAAAATATCTTTGGTGAGTGATTACCAATTATGGTTTTCCAACCGCCTTTACCACAAGCCATAAACTTATGGGCTAGCCAACTCTTCACTTTTAAGGATATGCGAGTGAATACCATACAATTTTGGGCAAATTGCAAGTCGTCAACGGATTTGAGATATCTATACCAAGAGCCGCTTTGCTCGGATTAGCCAATCCTTTTGTTTATTAGACAAAGCGGATCGATAACCATAATCCGAGTAAGTGAAAACACTTACTCCAAAAAAATTTTGGCCAAAATGGGGAATTAGTGGTATAATTACATGATAAAATTCGTGAGAATTCCCCACACTTAGAAATGAATATTGCCTCAATATT
This sequence comes from Chrysanthemum lavandulifolium, assembly GCA_022545495.1. Taxonomy (NCBI): domain Eukaryota; kingdom Viridiplantae; phylum Streptophyta; class Magnoliopsida; order Asterales; family Asteraceae; genus Chrysanthemum; species Chrysanthemum lavandulifolium. The sequence continues at coordinate 219,444,827 of CM040242.1, read as the reverse complement.
CAAAGTACCGATCGTTATGCCGAAACATAGAACGAAAAGGGAAATACTACGCCATTATTTAGCAAGGATTTTTTTTTTTTTTTTTTTTTTTTTTAAATCTTATATATACACAACATGTGGGGCAACTCCCCCACACTAGGGTGGTAGAAAGTAGAAAGAAGAAGAAATATGGGTGAAAACCCATATGGCATGCTACTGTTTTTTATTCCCGAGTCGCTAGCTTGACTCGATCCCCGCATTCATTTGTTCATGGGGAAAGTAACGTGGAAAACCAATCTTGATCGGACTTTCGTTCACAATGTTAATAAACATATGAACATCAGAAAGTTCCACACCGATGAGATATAACCGCGGTATTTTTAATAGTAGAAACTATAAAGGATGATACGGGGTCAAAGATGGTGTCCTCATTCCGAAAGAGAAAAGGGAAAGAGCAACCACACCATCCGTGAAGAATGAAATAAAGACGACATGAGAATGCAAGTCCATTCCTCATCGAAAGAAACAAATCACCATTTTGACATTTTTAAGCTTAAACTTGAAACCGATATGGTGATTGTCAATAAGATGTCCGGAGGAGGTTGGGAAACGGTTCTTCAATCAATGTGTTTTCCGTAAAAGGATGTCTCCTCCTGATCAAAGTAGTATTATCAATTCGTTGGAATTGATTCATCACTAAGAAATGCATCGACTTCATTCCAAAGTTGTCATCTTCCTCATCGTGAGTGAGAGAAGGGATGGAAGAGTCGGGAATAATAAGACTAGAGATGATGGATCATTTTGAGCAATTCTTCAATGGGAAGAATGTCTCCCATCGATCACAAACATCATCATCCAATTCAGATGAAATCAAGAGAGTTTGGTTTCATCCACGAGTTAACAAACTCGACACGATAAACCGATTAGGAGGTGGGACAAGTGGTGTGCTCTTAGAGCTAGCAATTTCCACCACTCCGATGAAGTCTCCTGCTCTAGATCATCATCATCAAGAACACTTTTGACTTCCTCGGTACAACTTTCAAACCATTTGTTTGAACCGTGGTTGATTTTCAAAGCTTTTAACTCAACACGCTTTTGGATACCTCTTAACCGTGAAATTTGAGAGTGTTACATTGAATCTTTCGATTTTTGATCAATTGTGGCAACATTCTGCTTGATAGAGGTTTGAGTTTTGCTGATATTCAACGCGAGTTCTTCGTTGTCAACCCGTATGGTCAACTCTTCAAGAAACACATCAATCGAGCACCACTGCTCTCAAGAAAGCTCTCCCAAGATGAGGGGAACTCTAGGATCCGTGATCAAGTCTACTACAACAAAGTCAAGAGGGAAAGTGAAACTTTCCTACTTTTACCACGACATCCCCGGCTATTCCAAGTGGACGAGTTATGGTACAAATCCGCTAGCTCGAGAGTCATACAAGTAGGAGTAAGTTCAGAAGAGAGTTGCTTCCATACCGAGAGTGGCATAAGGTTAATGCTAGCGCCAAGATCGCCAAAGCGGAGCATTGAACCATCCCCAAGAAATCACACGGATTAAAACTTGCTGTGGTCTTCAAGCTTTTAGGAAGCTTCTTGAGAAGGACCCACGAGCATTGCTCATCGAGAGGGTTTTAGCCATTTCGATAACTTATCTTTGTTACTCAAGAGGCCTTTAAGTGTAGATGCAAATTTAGGCATTAGAACGAGAGCATCAACGGCTTATATCAAAGTGTAGCTCATTGAAGATTTGGAAAAAATTTCCATTTGCTCTTTGTTTTGTCTTTGAGCTTCTCATCATTCATTCTTGATGGGTAAGGAAGTCGACTAGACTTTTAAGCCGGACTAAGTCATTTCGGCTCGAATTTGTCTTCGAACTCGGTTTCGGACTTAAAGTTTGACCACGAAGGTGGGACGTGCATGATGTACTTGGGCTTGAAAAATGCACCTTGTCCGTTGTATCCTTGGTAACTTGACTCATTGCTCCTAGTGGAGGAGGCATTGGAGTCGAAGGTCCATTGGCGTCAGAGATTCACTTTCTACTACCTTTGGGGAGAAGAAGAAGAGGTCGAGGAATAGCGGGTCCATTATATGAAACACCACTTCGGTTATGATCGCTTTGCATCGCGCCTCGGGTTAGCGATCGTGTTGCTCGGAAGTTTTCCGAGCCCGAGGGTTGATCATTTAAAGACTTTTGAGATCGCCGATCCGACCGACCAACAACCTGCTCATTTCATCTTGGGATTTCATGAATTGCTTCAATAACTCATCGATGATGGTACTGGAGGTCATGGAGGGAAATTTTGAGGTCGATGTTTTGATTATGACCTTGTTGTTGAAAATTCCTTGATTAGGAATCGATTTCAATTTGATTCCCCGATTGAAATTGTTTTGATTAAGGTTTCCTTGATGTTGGAAACCTTGATTGGGTCCTAATAGAAATTACCTTGGTTTTGATAACCTTGGTTCATTCTAGGTTGGTTCGATTCCGTTAGGATTTCGTTAAACCGGTGGTGCTCGATAAGTGTTAGCACGGTAGTTTGGTTCATTTTGAGGACGGTATTGATTACCTCCTTGATTTGAAGTACCGCTATAGCATTAGCTTCAAACGGACTACCATCGGTGGCAAGACAGCTTGTAGTATGCATGAGGACCACCACAAGTAACACAAACTTCAACTTTCTTCACTTCACCATGTGATGGTGTCTCGAGTGAAAGTGACTTTATTTTGTTAGCAAGAACCAAAGCTCGAATAATATCCGTGAGTTTGTCAATCTTAGCATCGGTGCTAGATGTACTCACGGGAGATGAAGTAGAAGGTCCAAGATTAGACTCAAGATGATATGTCTTTGTGCGGAAAGGACGGACCGGGACTTGTTTTCAATGATTTGCAAGGCTTCTTTTGTGGTATTGCTCAAGAAATTACCTCCGCGGAGGCATTCAGAGAGTCTTGATTAGTCCGGTTCGCACCATTGTAGAAAGTATCCATTTGCATTAACTCGGTAAAACCATGATGCGACATCATGAGCAAGTCTTTGTAACGATCCCATGCCTCCCGAATGATTCATCAAATCTCGAGAGAATTTCATTATCTCATTCTTGAGACTTGTAGTTCGGGATGGAGGATAGAATTCTAACAAACTTTGTGACTAGATCTTCCCATGTCTCAATGGAACGAGGGGTTGTTTCTCAAGCCAATTACGGGCTTGTCCTCTAGACAAATGGGAATGTAAGAAGCTTGATAGCTTCATGGGACATTCTTGTACTTGATGGTAGATGCAATCTTGTTAAACCATCGAATGTGTGCACGAGGATCATCCCGCCAAAACCATAGAATTGGCTTTGGGTTACCGCATTAAGTAACCCGGTTTTGAGCTCAAAAGTATCACCACAATGGTGGGACAACAATAGCATCTCCGAACCCTCGATGGGTGCTTGGAGAAGCTCATTCATCGGCTTGTCTTCCGCCATTACGGCAGTGGTGGTGGTGGTAAACGCCTCATCACTACCAAGGAGCGAACGCCCTCACGCTCACGAGGAATCTTTCCAAGTTCGAAAGTGGACTTGTAGAACTCGAAGAACGAGCGCATGCACTAAGTATAAAATCGGCCAAAACAAATGCGAGGCAAAACGACAAGTGAACTTAACCAATAATCACAAATGAAATGGCTTTTTGAAAAGGTACACCAAATCACAAGGACACAAAGGCAAGTTTTAAATCGATGTTAGGGAACTTATTATGGTCACACCCCGCTAGTAGGTGTACCGCCTTGATTTGCGGTGGTTGATTTTATGTATATATTAAGTACCACCGAAAAGACGAGGTATGGATATGTGCCGATGGTTTAAAAACTTTTGGACAATATTTTTGGTATCGTCTCGCTTAACCAAATCGTATTTCTTTAAGAATCACCTTAAAAGAAACACAAGCTAGAAAACGTTACGATTGTTTTGTTGTTTTGTATTTTGTTTGGTGTTTTTAACACTTTAGGAAAAGTGTTAATGAACTTTTGATTTTGTTATAACTTTACAAAAACTGCTTTTACAAAAGGTGGTATATGTGCAAGTACGGGTCTCGAAAATGCTTAGAACACGCCATACCTCCCCAAGCGTGGCGCTAAAATTTGATTGGTGCAAACCGCAAGTTTTCTCACGCGAGCTAGCCACTTGTGAATGGCTAACCGTAAGGAACTTAAAAAATTTCAAACACCAAATTCAATTTAGATCAGAGAATACGGTGGATTCCTGGTCGTTAAGTCCCACTTGAGGATGACCGGTGTTTAACACAATCGATGTCGAATAATCACTAAGGATAGTGATCAAGAAGGATTTTGAGTTATTTTATAAATTACAGGGCTTAAATGCAAATTAAAGGAAATTAAAAGATTAACTATATTAAATAAACGCTATCACTAATTTTAAACTCGATGTTTTGATTTTATGTTTTTAAAACTTAAATTAAAACTACGCGACGTATAAATAAAAACGTGAAACTTATACAATATTAATCCTAAAAATATGAAATGATATTTTACAAACCTAATGATATGATAAACTTTTAGAAAAAGAAGATTATTTTTACAACTATTTATCTAATTATTATTAATTAAAAACTATTTTTAACTATTTAATAATAACCTAAATTACAAGAAAATAGGAAATAAAGCTAGAAAAATAAAATTATGACTTGGAAAAATCTAAAATAACAAAAGAGAATCTTCAAAACTATTTTTATATTTTTCTGATTATTTTTCTATTTTCTATGAATTTTAAACTATTTAAAACTAATTAAATTACTAAAAATTACAAAATAAACTATGAAAAATCTGGAAAATTACTTTTTTTACTTTTTATATTTATCTTGACTTAAGAAAAATGAAAAATTATTTTTTTGAACTTTTTCTGATTTAATTGTATTAAAAGCTAATTAAATAATCCTAAAAACTGTTTTTAATTAAGAAAAATAGCAAACTGTTATGGAAAATTATGAAAATTTCAGGGAAAGTCTAATTTAATCTATAGAATCTAAGAAAAATAGAAAAACATGTGCTTGTTTGGTGGAAATTGAAACTGCAATACAAGTGCTTATGAAATAAGCACTTGAATAAGCCAAAGGGAAACCAAAAGCCACCCAACTGTAACAGAAGCTTTGTTAGGCTAAAATCACTCAAATGCAACTTATAACAACAGGTTTTAACTTCTGGAATGCAAGATGTACAGATTTGATGTGTTGAGCTTATTGTGCAAAAGCAGTTTGAGGGTACCAAATTTGAGCTTAAGTACAAGCTGCCTGATAAGCTAAAAATGAAAAGCAATAATTGGAACTTGAAGGAGACCTGGCTAAGATCTTATAATCCAAAAACCAGACCTATAAAAGCTCTGTGGAGCTCTGGGTAAGTTCTGCAATAAGCTGAGAAAAACTCAGCATTGACTGAGGTGTGTGAGCAGGGCACTTAAGCCCTTTTTGATGAGCTTGTTTGAGGCTTTTATAAAATTAACAAAAATCAACAAAAATACTAATAAGAAACTAGACCTATAGAACTTATAAAACCCAAAGTTTGAATTGATTTGACCAAGAGATGAATCTATTAAAAATCCACTCAGCTTGGCCCAAAACCTGAATTTCAACTATTTGACTTTTGAGCAGTTGAGAAAGGTTTGACTTATGTGAGATTTAAAGCTAAATTGTGGACTGATTATGTTGTTTAATGATATAATGACAATGATGCAAGCTACCTAGTGATAATTGAACATGAATCAAGCTTTTAATAATTGAAAATTTCAACAGCTAAGCTAAAAGGATGATTCAATGTTGATTTTGACTTCCACCGCCTTGATGCACAATCAAGGACCCAAATGATTCAAGTAACTTATATTGAGACTAAGTAGACAGCTTTTGACCCAATCGAATGCACCTCAAACTCAGGTTTGCTGCAATATCCAAACACCACTTATAACAACTGATTTTAACTTTAAATGACCCAACTACTTAACTAGCACAGACCAATGATTAATTTAACTATAGTTACACTAATTACTACTATTTAAACAAGATTAAACTAGCAATGACCACAGGTTCAGATATGAGCACAATGTGAAACTTCATTAAAAGTGAAAATGAGAAAACAAGCTCACAATTGTCCCAGCTTGTTTTGCAGCCTACACCAAACCAAATATCACTGTTCTATACTAATTTCAACCCATTCCAAGCACTGCATCACCCAAATACCATTTCCATGCCCATTTGGCTTTCTCAGTTGACTTTTGTTGACCAAGGACAAATGTTGCTTGCACCTGCTTGATAAACTCACTAAAAGCTATAATAAGCTTCAATGAGCTTATTTGAACTTGAAAATAAGCTTGTTGAAGATTGGATGTAACAGTTGAAGATTGCAATTTGAAACAGTAAACTTGAAACTTGAATTCTTAACATAAGCTTGAATTACTAATTAAAAACACATTAAAATGATAGTAATACTTGAATTTGGTTTAATGAAACAAAGGATTACAAAATGAGAGCTTAATTAAAACATGAAAGTAAAATACGACACACATAAATTTTAAAAACTAAAAAACTTGTTCTTCTCTCCTCCTTCTTCCTCTTTTTATATGAAAACTAGCTTTCCACGTGTCTCTGAACAGATCCCACCTCTGAAATTGGCCAATGGGTGAGTTTTGGCCATTTTAGCCGTTTTTTATCAATTTGGCGGGAAAGCCTATATTTGACTGTAGGGCTCTGAAACTAGCACTAGGGGGGTGGCATTTATTGTGGAGGGTTTGTGATGATGAGGGGGTGGTTTGTGGGGAAAAGGTGATGGGAGGTGAGACTGTGTTGCAGGCAAGTGGTGTGAAGAAGACAGGTGTACAGTGGGGCGGGTAAAGGAGAAGGGTTTGACTTAGTTTGACTTGGCAGTCCAAAATGGGGAGGTCAAGGGGTCAAAGGGTTAAGTGGCAGGGGGTCAAATGAGTTTTGACAAGCCTTAGCTTAGGCTTATTATGACAAGGACTAAATTGTAATTCTGCCAAACTAGAGGGACCAATCCTGCCATTTTCTCAAAGTTCTCACAAGGACTGAAATTGACAAACTTTAATAGTACAAGGACTAGATTTGACAATTTCAATTTTCCAGGACCAAACTTGACACTTTTGAAAGTTCGGGGACTTAAGTTGTAAATTTGCAATTTTAAATCTCAAGGACCAATTTTGACAACTTAGGAACCTTAGGGACTCAAAATGATATTTTCTTTATTTAGATTTACCAGGACCTGCTTTTTGACAACTTTTGAAATTGGGGACTAAAGCGCCAATTATGCAAACTTGATACGCTTTTCACCGATTTTGATATTTTTGCATTTAAAACACATAAAACACTTATTTGTGATATTTTTATCATTTTGATGCATTTCGAGTGTTTTCGATGTTTTGCGTTTAATTAGATACAAAATGATGAGTATTTACACACTCATCGTGGGCTATGAAACTCACCTCAAACAAGCAAAGCACAAACAATCACTAGCAACGATATAATAACTAACTCGGCTCAAAGAACCATCGACTCGACACAACCTATTAATATAAACCAATTCTTAATATATTTTCCAACTTCAATATTATCTACCCCGAATATATTTCAATTCTTATCTCCAAAAATGTCTCGTTTCACTATTTAGTTACAAGCGTTTGGTATCATCGTGTGTGTGGTATCGACCCGACAATACTCCACGAATGCACTATATCTCTAACAATGCGACTCATAACGACACAATGAGACTTCTAAGCGATAAGCTTTATAGTTTAATAAGTTTCGAAATAAATCGTTAGATCTTATCGACTTCGTCAACTCGATAAACTCAACCATTTATTTATGTCACTTATCATCCCAAAAACTAGTCACATCCTAACGAGTTATAAGGATAATTCACCCATTAATAACGCTATCCTACACACATAACGGGTTTTTATTAGATTCGTCAACCAAATAAGTCCGCTATCAACGTGGATTAACGCTGTGGAAAACTAGAAGGGGGGGTTCAATAGTTTTGCCGATTTTAAGTTAGTTTCAAAAACTTTAGATTCGATATTATGTGAAATCGTATGTATGTAGAGAAAGTATAGATCTAATGATAAAGCAAGTAAATAAAGTAAAGCAAGGGATAGAAATGACACAACCGATTTATAGTGGTTCGACTACAAGGACACCTTCCTTGCCCTACTCCACTCCCCGAGTCACCTACTCGAGAGTTCAAGCACTATGTCAACAAACTCCTTCAACTTGGCGGAGAAGCCTTCACAACATTGCTTACACCTTTTCCCGGACAAAGCTAACATCGAGTCCGTAACACGGTGGACCAAACCAACACGACTATTACACAACAACTATGTGAATATCAAATACAAGATCTTTGCTACAAAAATCTTGTGGAGGAACAAATCAATCAAGGACCCTTGCTTGGATGACTTGTAGAATGCTCGTGATCTCGCCTTAGAGAAGGACCTATATGAGAATCACTAAAGAAAGAAAGAAGAATAACTCTCTAGATCAAGTGATCTTATGTTAGAAGAGAATGAGAGTATATGAGAGAATTAGTAAGAAGAGGGGTGAGTTAGAATGAAGAAATGGCTCTCTATTTATAGGCAAAACTTGCCACTGTTCCCCGGATCCCTCCCTTAAGGGATCCGTCTAGTGTAAACCTAGGGATCCGTGGGACGCTCCTATTTGCCCATGGGTTTTTTGGTTATGGGTCATGGGTCATGGGTTATGGGTTGGTCCATGGGTATTTCTTTAGATAAAATGTATCTAATGAGTACAATGTATCTAGTCAAGTGGGTATGGGTCAATACCATGGGTTATAGATATGATCCATGGGTTGTGATTTTTACCCATCCTAATAAACTATTACAACAAATGATTTATTACAACAATTTGTATTAAGTGACTATATGTAAATGTTTTACAAAATTAACATGTATCCTTATAATTTTACTTATGATAACATTATATTTGTTATCAACAAAACACAAAGAGATCGCAAAATATTAATAAACGTTTTTACGGTTTATTTGTATTAACAATCTCCCCCTTTTTGTTGATGACAAAACATAATGTTATGATGAGTAAAACTTAAGAATAGACGTATGTTTTGAAAGCCCCTAAGTTTTACTTCTTCTCCCCCTTTTTGCAGAAACAAAAAGTTAACCCATCGAAGAAATAAAATGTGGAAAAATAGTCCATGTATCGCTTACTCCCCCTTGACGGTAGCTCCCCCTAGTTTGGGGTGTCAAGTGAAGAAAATAAAAAATCCTACAAAGAAAAGGTTAGTAGTAACATGCATAAGTAATATTGTGATTGACGAGAATCAAGATTGGGATCCAAGGTATATAAACAAGACCTTGTAATAAAACAACAAAATGTAGTGGTATTTATGCCACATACAAGCATCTAAAATTAAGAATGTTAGGATCCTATATTTATTGTGTTTGATTATTCGGGTGGTCTTGGATGATGGAAATACATGTTAGCCATTTAAGGGAGAAAGAGATGAGAGGGTGTTTTCTTGGTAGAGACTTGCTTCACAAATGTAAGGTTAGATTATTAGAAAAGCACCACCCCTTCCATGGATGGAAGGGGTATTTATAGTTACAACTTATACGTCCTCCTGTCGGACTGTGGATCAGGCATACAGTGGGTAAAGACCCGTCCTTCCTCCACGGTGTTACACTAAACTATTCTATGCTACAAACTAACTAAAAAACTACTAAACAACGTAAATAACTACTAGTCTACGAGCTAACATATGCTAGACCATAATTGGGGTGACCAACACTTTAACATGGAATTTCCAATTCCTAACAATCTCCCCCTAAGGGAGGTCACCCCATGAAATACATTTTGCATCCTAGCATTTTTTCTTTGTCTTCTGTTCTGAGCTCGTAGACTTCTATTCTTCAAGTTCCGCAATCTTTGTGCTTAAGTAGCGATTCTTCAAAGTCCGCATTGATTCGTACATTTAGTGGAGGCCTTTAACTGATCCACATCTTTGATGATCTTCGAGCTTTCTTTGAGATCATTAGCCACAGTAAATCTCTGGTTCATCCTTTTGTTGTGTTGCCTTCATGTGAAGTTGTGACTTTCGGACCGACATGCTCACACTTTTGGATCATGACATCTTTCCACCAGAGTAGCGGAAGCTTTACTGGTTCATGATATTTGCAGCAGCGTAGCAAAAGCATAGTATAAAATATCAGAACCAGGTTATATAGATAAGCACAAGTCATGATTTCTTCAATTAAGTGTGGATGCTGTGAGCATGCGGCTTTGGATTGACCTCAATTCGATCACCGCAACCGTCCAAATGTACTTGCAAACAACGATTAGCAATAAAACACACGAAGTGTCTTTGATCACTTCGTTGAATTGAGGTACATGACCACGGTTCCTCGTTGATCAAGACAAGTACCGCTCGTGATCGTATAATTCAAGAATCTCCTTGACAGGTTTCGCACTGTTTCTAGCCGTTCTCAAACCGAACGCCTCAAAGAAGACAACACGGAGTGAGTGAACCAAATAATTGAGATTCACTGATTGATGAAAATTTGATTTGAAAACAATCGCGTATTGCTTAGAAGAAAGAGTTTTGCAATACGACGAAGGTTTTATAAGAAAGATCAATTTTCAATCAAAAATACTTTTTGTATTAGAAAATGAGTACACATTCGATGTGCTAGAGAAAAGAAGAGATTTACACATCGAACGGTTTTTCCAAAAGTATTTTTCAACCAGAGATACTTTTTGTGTTTGAAAATGAATACACATTCGACGTGCTAGAGAAAAGAAGGTTTGCACATCGAATGGTTTTTCCAAAAGTATTCGTCAATTCCAATCCTGGACCATGGTTGATTCACAAGTGAATCGCCCCATTGTTTCTATCCAGTTGTCACAAGTTTGATCTTTAGAAAAGATCTCACATGTCACCCACCAAGAGCTTGTTTGATGTTGGCTCTAGAAGGATTTCCATCTTCATCGTGAATATTTTTACATATCACTCGGATGTTCTGGCAAAACCACAAGGATAATGCGTAGGACTCTTAAAATATTCTTACTTTCCACATTGTGTGAAATAGCAAGTCTTTATTAATTTTGTGTCCTAATGAGATATCGTGGATGATCTCTTGGCTCTAGACTCAATCGTGCACATTTGGTTCCTATGCCGGAGACTAGGTAGAGGGTCTCCTTCTTCAATATCAACAATCTCTAAGAGAAAGTTGATAGATTATGTAGGTTCCTCGTGAAAATGAAACAAGTCCTTTTAAGAGGAACTTGAGTAGCTTGGGAAGTTTAGTGCAGTGCGTCACTGGGTCCATGAAGTGTTGTCTCCAATACTAGTGTTACCTTAGTAACCGCCAGTAGCATATGTATTGAACCCGGTTTCTGCCCTAAGGTTGAATTATTGGAGGGTTATTTCTTTTCACCCTTTTTCACATTCATTTCTTTTCATTCTTCAACCCCTTCATGCTTACCGAGACTTCATTACTAGAACCTTGTTGGGTATATTCCAAGACTAGCTCGTCTCATCCGCACTCTTCCCATATCTCACTTTTTCCTTTTTCATCATACCTAAGGACTTCTACACTATCTAGTGGATTGTCCCTGGGTAGATCCCTCCGGCTCTGGCGGGATCGTGGGAACGAATACCTAACCTAACCATCCTTATAACACCATGCATAAAGTAAATTGGTCGGTCTTTTGGTACAGTTCATTCTTTCGTGAAACCAATTGAAAAATCATTTGAAAATCAATCAAGGTACTTGTGATATAATATCAAAGCATTTTGTACCTTAATTGTTTTGATCCTTTAGAAATGCTCCCCCTCAACATGTGCATAAGATTTTGAAATTGTTTAGCACATGGAGGCAAGAGTTCTTTGAAATAATTTCTTGATCACAATTTCCATAGAAAAAGCCATTTGATTTTCTTGGTAAATTCTCTCTCTCAATATGTGCTTTGGATATTTGAATTCATTTTATCACATAGAGGCAGGAGTTCTTTAAAGTACTTCCACGATCACGAAGGCCATTAAGAAACCATTCGCTCCTCCTCAATATGTGCATCGATATACGAAAGAGTTTGGCACATATTGGAGAGAACTTGCACTTTGAATCAAAAACGATCATCTTTATCAAATTTCATATTAAATCACAAATTCTCCCTCGATAAAAAATATCAAACCCTTTGAGATTTTGGATCCCAAGTGATTTAATAAGGTTTGGAAAACATGGGAGAATATGTGGCCTTGTTTAAATACTCTTCTGGTTTTAGGTTAAATGCTCCTCCTCAATCATGTGCAACATGTATATGAAATCGTTTGGCACATGAAGGAAGGAGTGCTTTAGAAACAATCACCCTTTTAAAACCGTTTTGAGATTTAAATCACGATCTCTCCCCTGATCAAAAATTTCAAACCAATTGAGATTTGTGATCCGAATTGATTTAAATCATTTAGAAAATTTTGGGGAAAGACGTGGCAAGATTTGATTTTGAAAAATGATGGATAAGGATCAATATAAGACATTAAAGATTGTTAGTGTCCGGTATGATAGTTTTTAAGAGATCTTTAAGTAAAATAAAACAATTTCACAATCAAACAAGAACTGAAAAAATTTCATTTTGTAAGATCTTTGAGTTTTAAAGAAAAATCATACCATGACATAACATTAAATCTTTAGATCACCACTTTATTTCGTACAAATCGGAACTTTTGTGAAGAAATATAGTTTGAAAATATTTTATTTTAAATCACTCTCCCCCTGAATCGATGACCGTAGTCGATGAATGAGTGACTAAAGTTTTGATAAAATGAAGTCCAATGATTTTCAAAATTAAGTCCAATTATTTTTCAAAACAATATTTTCCATTTTCAAAACAATATTTTTCAAAATTGTTTAAAATGGTATCTCGCATTAAAGATACGTTAGGTGGTTGAGAAGTTTATGTTGTTCTTGTAGGGCTTGGAAGAAAACCGTCACGATGCAATGAGACTTTTACGCTGCATTTTAATGCCAATCGAGGTCAAATTAAGCTTCGTTTCTTCATTTGTCGATGAAGAAAACCATCTGGCGATGCATTGAGACCTCTTACGTTGCATTTATGCCAACTCTCCATAGAAGTCCAATTAAGTCCGTTTCTTCATTTGTCAACCCAAGATATAGTTACCTTCCTTTCGCATCCAATCATCTCCAATTGTGGGATCCGGATCAGAACATTCTTATATACCAATATACCGCATACGTTAGTGAACACACATGAGATATATGGTGGTCGACATCACCCAAACAGCAATCGACTAATAACAGTCAATTCAACATATCAATCAGATCATGTAAAGGCATGGGAACAATGTTTTCATCAAACTCTAATCATCTAATCCTGACAATCATATCCTAGGCACCTAGTCCTTCAACATAGGTTAACATCATTTTCAATTAAGCATTTAGGATAATTAGATAAGTCCGATGGATGATATAGATTTGAAAACATTCTCCCCCTCAATCAATGACTCATTTTATGAAAATTTTAAAAGTACTGAAGTCATTGATTGAGTTTTCAATTTTTTACGAAAACTCTGAATCTGATTGATTTTCAAGCAACTCATTTACCACCATTTTGTTAAAACAAATATTTTTCTGAAGAATTTTAGAAGGAAAAATATTTGAGTAGGAACAACAGTCCTTCGACATACTTCCCTCAATTAGTTTTAGGATAAGTGCTCGAAATTTTTGAAAATTGGTTTAGCGCAACACTTTCCTTTTTTTTTAAGAGCGGATTACTATCTTAAATAATAGCAAGCCATAGTTTTAGCACGGGTTACGATGTAAATAATCGCAAGCCTTTTTGAAGTGCGGGTTACGATCAAATAATCGTAAGCCATATTTTTAGACATGTTTTGGAAAAGAATATTTACACCTCTGCTCGAACTTCATCTATGGTCCCGTGCCATTATTGAATGACATTTCTAAGACTGCAGATGTTATCGCTACCAGAAGACATGTCTTGTGAAAACATATTTTTGGTCTTTTTCAAATTTTCTAATTTTTATGGGTTTTTGTTGGTTTTATATTTTTCTATTTTCTTTTTGTTGGTTTTATATTTTTGTATTTTGCTTTTTAAAAAATATTTACAAAGATAGAGTAGATGATATAATTTAAGAAGATGATGATACGAGTACCGAGATAAGGATATCGAGCAGCCCCGTTGTAGAAGATAGAAATCATCACCTCTTAAACGTCCACCACCAAAGCTTCTGAGGCCCTTGAAAAGAAGAAATAGAGCCTTTAAGAATGTGAGACTTTGGCGCTTCCCCCAAACCGAAAATCCTTTAATGAGCAGATTCAAAGCTTTTTTCAAGCTTCCTTAGCTGTGTACGAAGAAGCACACCATTATCATCGATCTTGTCGCTCCTTTTAAGAATAATCACCGTGATTCATCGCTCGAGGTTATATCATCCAATAGAACAACAACAACATATCATCCCACATTTAAATAATCTTCTCAAATTCCTTTTCCATCGAAGTCCAAGCGGTCCATGCCAAAAGTCGTCAAGAGACCACTTCCCCACGTAGTTGAATTGATGCGTCGATCTCTTGACTAGAGCTCACGAACCCGAATACACATATACCAAGACAGAGAAACTTATACCATCAAGTAGCAAATTAAGTCCGATAGCCAAAGAATAACCCCGATGTATACTTTTCTCTCCCTCAAGAAAGTGTATGAAGCTCAAGAACCCGGCACCGAATGCCCAAAGAGAGAATAACCGATAACATTGAAGAAGCGGGCCAAATCACCGATTATCTCTGCGGAGGACTATGTCTGTGGATTTCAACTCCGAATAAGTGATTATATCTACGAATCATCGACACACTCAAGTGAAACAAATTGAGCGTTCCCAATGTACACAATCTCTCTCCCCGATTATTGCGATAGCATCGAAATCATCACACACTTGTGTACCTCTTTTATCACCAGAAACTAAATCTTCCATCTCTTCCCCCACATAGTTGGAATAAGAACACTAAACGCCATGAGTCAAACCTTGAGTTTCTCTGCGGTAATGACATTTGTCTTCCCGGGATATCTTCAATCACTTAGAAGTATTAAGTTCATCAATGTTTACTCACGTTTAGATACGTGTCTCCTTCCCCCTTGCTGGTTTTGATACTTCAGAATCAGCAACACATTGTAAGCCCATATACTCGAAATTATTTGAGAAGAACCTTAGAAGTATTTGTGAGAATCAACTTGCTGAAGAACAGAATGAGCAAGTCTAATTGGGGATTAAATATGGCATTTCACTCTCCCCCAATTAGTGCTCTCCCCTAAACCGACAATATGTTTGATAAATGCCCAGATTTAAGAAGAAGTCTTTGGATAATCAAATGCAACTCGTCTTTAGTCTTCTAACATGCAGCAGAAAATGTAGAATAGACTGTAGACTCGACCTTCTTCAAGATTGTCCAATTGGGGAATAGATAGTTAACATCTTCATCACTCCAAAAAAGTATCCCAATTAACTTACATCTTGAAAATCCCCTTAACTAAAATCCCTCCCAATCAAACAAGAACATAAAGATGTTCACCAAGGAAATCAGCAATCAGCCGGCAACGAACACACGAAATGGTAACACCAAACTACCAATCACATCAAACAAGAACAGAGAGATTGTTCGGAATCATCATGTTGATGTGTACGTGAAGCATTAACCGGAAGCACTTTGTCGATTATCATATCAGCCCGTGAGAAGATGTCAACCAACGGCTCATAGAAGAAACCTCTATGTGAAGATGACCCGATAAGAAGAAGCTCGGTTCTTACATGAGTTTGGAGCCGTTTGACCATTTATTCTCATATAATAATCAACCATGCAGTAATTTCACACTTCTTCTCCCCCTCAAGGATTGCATACGGAGTTGCCATTCTTGATTAAATAAGTGAATATCATCCAAATGTAGTCTATTCACACTTCTCCCCCGCAAAATTAGCATATGATGTCGCCATCGTCATTATAAAAGAGCAAGTGGAATAAGAGTAATTATCAGTAGTTCGGTTCACTTGATGACTGAAGCGCATGGAAAATGCATGAAGCATGTTGATGAGAATGGTCATAATAAGAAAATTTCTTTTCTTCAGGAGATAAAGCGCACTGAAGCTTACACTTTTCTTTTCTTTAGAGTACGAGGATTGAACTGAAGTATTCAAACGTCATAAGAAGATTTCTCTTCTTTGGAAGATAAAGCGCACTGACACGTATACTTTTCTTTTTTTTAGAGAATGAGGCATGAACTGTTGTGTTCATACATCATAATCTCTCTCTTTTCAATCTCTCTTGGCAAACATGTAATCAACCCCATTATCATTCAGTAGGATCTTTGTCGTGACAGCTGATGGAGAGAATCCAATATGATTAATTTGACCCTGAAGTAAACTAACCCGAACTAGTGACTTAAAGTTGCACATATATAACAAAGAGCGGTGCCGAGACTTCATCCTCCATTGAATCTCTAAGTACTCTATACTCTTCATCCAACCAACCATCAAGTATGAGACGTACATCACCTCTTGAAAATCCATAATTGAATGTGACACTGAGCACTACAACGTAACTCCTTAAAGTGATAGTTATTTTGAGGTGGTAAGAGCCCAATTCCCTCAAGTGGTAAAAGAAATGGTAAAAGTCACTCAATAATAACTAGATTTCCAAGTCTTCATTTTTGATAATAAGCTCAAACAAGGATCTTGAAGAATCTTCATCCAACCATCCCCTGATACCTTCAGATACTAAGTACACTTGCCCGTGATATTTCACTTCAGCCTCAAATAAATAATAGTTAATTAACGCCGTTGTCACATCTTCTGGTTAAAAGCTCAAATCTAGCCTCCTTTGACGTTTTAAGTGAACTATGATAATGGTTTCATCCCGACCATGTTTAAAAGCACATAACCCCGTAAAACCATGTAATAACCAAACTGCCATGAGGACAATCCAAACAAACACCCAATTCATGAAGTACACCCTTTTATCCCTTCTTCGAAGTAGAAATCGTAGTACCAGCATCGGATAAGATCCCGCCATACACTTTCCTTTCTCCAGGATGGTTCCATCATCATGGGATTTTACAATTCTATAGTTTAAACCGAGAAATAGTTTCTTTCGCGGGATTTTACAAAATCAAGACAGAACCGTAAACAATGTCAGCTTGAATGT
Source organism: Chrysanthemum lavandulifolium (assembly GCA_022545495.1). Lineage (NCBI taxonomy): Eukaryota > Viridiplantae > Streptophyta > Magnoliopsida > Asterales > Asteraceae > Chrysanthemum > Chrysanthemum lavandulifolium. Next base: position 219,427,593 of record CM040242.1, on the reverse strand, counting down.
GTTATGACAACTTTGGTTTCGGTGAATATCTGTTTTAGGGGAACATGCAGCGGTTCATCAACGGTTCAATATCCAACATCAACAATATCATCAACCATCCAATAATCACTTTGGTAAACACATCATTCACGCAGTCTGTCGGCTAATGCAGTGACAACAAGGTGATGTAAACCCGATATGCCAAACTTGATCATGAAGTGAAATTCCTCAGATTTGTTACTTAAACTTGTACTAATCCTTGTGAAGAAGAAACGGTGTACCCAATGTACAAAACCTCTCGACGTATCCTCAACTGTGTGAGACACCGAAGTGATAGTTACGTTGTGGGTTAAGCGAGAAAGAATCACAAACGTAATTAAATAGCCAAGTCTTTATCACTCTCTATAAGCGCCCAAACAAGTCATCTTCGCGGAAGAGTAGAAAGCAAGAAGACGAAATAAGTAAACGCGTTCGAAAGACTTCACTTCAAACCCAAGTAAGAAATACCGTACAAACATCCCCGTAGTCAACGTTGTATAATCATCAATTCAAGCCATGACACAATATACTACGTGAGAATGTGTAGCCCAAAGAATCAAACCTCATAACTCATCTAATCTCATCATCCAATCTCATATCATCAAGTCTCATTTTCACAAATCTTTTCATCACATAAAACTTCAAGCCCGGTCCAAATAATCATTCAACCGGATGGTCAATGCAATTATGATCATCTCATGATATCTTTGTCATATAACAAATTGCTAAGGATCCAAGTATTCGTTTGAAATCCATAATACGGACAAGAGCCTCGAACATATTCAAGATCAACTAAAACTCAAGTCGTGAACAAATACCTCGTGAAATATTTATACCAAAATTACCACTCCTGTTGGGAATTATGTGAAGTCCGGGAAATTAATACCAAGTGTTTCTCAAGAAAGTGGATTCTGAAGACATAATCTCTTGAAGTATAATAGTTAATAGTCATTTTCACGGAAGTGTTTATTCCGTGTTTAGTTTATTTAGTGTGGATATACATGAGCTTTATTAGGAAGTGATTGTGTATATCTTATTTAGTTTTAGGTTTATCGTTTCTTGGGAAAGCGGTTTAGCGATATTGTTTAGGGTTCCTTATCTATAAAAGGAACACATTAGAATGAGTTATGTACCGATTGGAAAACTCCGCTTTAGTTAATATAAAGATCCATAGAGGATCAAGAAGTTCTTAGTTATTACTTGTGTTTATATTCGATAAATATAAGTAGTAGAGATTGTCTTTTATTGTGCTTGTGATTACATAGGCATACATAACGATCCACGAGCTCAAGATCTATCAAGGTCCATTTGTTTCAACAAGTGGTATCGAGCCTCATGAGAGTCTCTACGATACTAAGGACAAGTTTTTCTAAACACCCATACAACCATAACAAAATCATCATGCACGGTTGGATGTTGATCTTGAACTCACCAACAACCAAAACTCCACCCATCCGCAACAACTAAGTCTCTAATAGCAATGCTAAGTTTCCTTACCTTAAAGGGAGGAATATGATCTTTGGGCTATGAAGATGCGAATGGATCCCCAACATTGATTGGAATCTATGGCGAGATAATTATGAAGGGAGCAGTTTGAAGAGAACTACCACGGATCTTCTTGGTAATATGATGAATGTTCCTCCCAAAGCTCTTGAAGAGTTCTTTGGCGATTCGAGAGAGAAACCAAGGTCGAACTATTCTTACGCAAGCTATTCACGAGGATCACTTGAGTGATTTTCATTTCATGCAAGATGCTAAGGATATATGGTTAGCAATTAAGGCGAAGTTCGGTGGGAATGAGGAGTCTAGGAGATGAAGAAGTCCATGCTTAGACAACAGTTTGGGACTTTCAAATCTCGAAGAGGAAGGAATTCACAAGGGCTATGATAAGTTTCACAAGATTTTAAGTCGGTTGAATCACTCTGAGCAAAGCCGGATAATGATATTGTAACTCTAAGTTTCGAGGTCATTACCACCATCACGGCTACATGTAAGCATAGCTTTAAAAGCTAAAGGTGGTGCGGACATGATTACCTTTGATGAGTTGTATCACAAACTTAAAGCTCTTGAACATGATGTAGAAGCCCTTTTCGATCATCTTCTTACGCTAGTCATCTTGCATTTGTTGGAGCCTCCACTCCAAAGTCTAGCTATGGTCCAAGCCCATATCCATCATCATCTTATCTTGCTCCTTCATCAAGTTCTCACTCTAAATCGAGCAACATTATGGAAGATGTACTTGGATCCTTTTTGTCGATTATGATCCTCGGCAGGATCGGCTTATGAGGATTTTGATCGGTGGACCCTATTGAGATGGAAGAGATGAAGGCGAGGTGGCGGTGGCCATGCTTTCCATGGATATCAAGAACTTTGAGCGCAAAGTGGCGAAGGTTTGGATTCAAAGGACGCGATCCAACAAGGTTGACAAAAGGAAGGTTAAATGCTTCACATGCCAACGGATGGGTCACTTCTCTAGAGAATGCAAAGACAGGAAAGCTAGTGATGAGACAAGATACTCTTCTTATCGTGATGTCGAAGGAGGCGGGAACTTCAAAGGGATCAACCGCTTTGGTCACTCTTGATAGCAATGTGGTTGGAAGCAACATGAGGAGGCGATAATGATGGTACCGATAATGTTGGGTTGATTGCAAGTCGTACTACTGGAGGATAGGCATGATCAGATTGCCTTGATGGGTATCTCTCGGTACAAAGCTGTTTGTTTGGTTGTAGTGGCGTTATAATGAACTCAAACAAGCTTATGATATTATGGAACCTAAATATAATGAATGCTATGTGGAAGTAGAAGCTTATAAGCAGGCTTTAAAAACACTAGAAAGACAAAAGGTTTGGTTTCGGAAGAATGAAATAGCTTATGATGAGAAAATAGGTGTTTTAGAAAGAGATCTAGAATGTGCTACAAATGAATTAAAATGGTGCGAGAAGTTAAGAGCGGATGTAGAGTCGAAAATCTAGAGCTTAAGGAGAAACTTAAGGAGGAAATTGCTAGGCATAAAGAATGGATGATGAATGGTAATAAGTTAGCTTGTCTCATTTATAGTAGTCAAGCTCCCAATTCTCTGATGGCTTTAGGCTTTAAGAAATATGTAGGCTTAGAAGCTAGGGATGACACACGTAAATCTACATCGTGAGCCTAGCTAATTTTGTGAAAGAAGGTGACCTACATCTTGTCGTGGACCAATTAGAGGTGAGCATATGCCCATTGACCTTTCCACTCTTAAAGACTTTGATGGCTCACACCATCGTATGGCAAAAGTCAAGAGACATGCGGACCCTAATACTTCTTCTAATGACTTTGTCTCTTGTGTTATGATGACAAGTCCTCCAAGCAAGGGTCTCTGAGTGTGATTCAAATGACAAGTCGACCTTCCCATGTCGACCTTCCCAAGCCGCCCTTCCCAAGTCTTCACCCATGCCTGCACCCAAGACTACCAATAAGCATGTCGAGTTCTTGCCAAGGAATCCACTTCCAAGGCAGTTGCCTCGAAGACTTGCATTTTAATTCTTTGCATAATAGTCTTGTTAAAACAATTCTTTTCATGGTTTTGGTTTGAATACTTCTGCTTGTAAGAATACTTCTTTTGGTTTAAATAAATCTTCTAATCAGAAGAAATGTTTTGTGTGTGGAAGTAAATCTCATTTAATTAAGGATTGTGATTATCATGAGCAAAGGATGAGTAGGTGTGGTGATTCTAGGAAATCTAGACCAATGTGGCCAAATGTAAATAATATACCACCTTATGTTCCACAAGATACAAATTATAATACTCCTTTTTCTTGGAGGAAACCAGTTGTAAAACCATATGTTCAACCAATAAGTGAATATTTTAAAAATGGTTTTTGGCCTACATATGTTAACCCTATGGTGATGGGAAGGGTCTTGGGATCTTCTTTGTCAAGACCTCGTGAGTTGTTCTTGGAATAAACAGGACCTAAGTTTCATTGGAAACCCAAGAACAATAGTGGATCTTTACTTCTACATGGCACAACTCATATGATCCATAAGGCGGGTTCAAGTCGGCAATGACTTGAGCCTCCATAGTGTACTAATTTTCGTATATTTTTGTTGTTGTTGTAGGATCATCCCTTAAGCATAAAGATGTTGGAATTGTTGGCGGTGGTTGTTCTAGAAGTATGTCGGGAAAGCAGGACATGATGCATAACTTTGTACCTATTGAAGGAGGAGGCAATGTAACCTTTGGAGGAAGTGATGGACGAATTACGGAAAAGGGACCATCAAAACACCTCATTTGGATTTTGAGAATGTTTACTATGTCAAGGAACTTCAACACTTCAATTTGTTTTCGGTCTCACAAATCTATGACACTAAGAACAAAGTACTCTTCACAGAGGATGAATGTCTTGTCTTTGTCTAAAGACTTCAAACTCCCGAAGAAACTTCAATTCTCTTGAAGGTTCCTCATGATACAATCTGTATACATTCAACTTAACTAATGTCCAACCGGCGGTGACTTAACATGTTTGGTGGCTAAAGCATCGTGGATGAGTCCACCAAATGGCATGAAGGATGGCCCATGTCAATTTTAAGACCATTAACCGACTTTCAAAGCGGGCCTTGTTCAAGGTCTTCCGCCAAAGTATTCACCAATGATCATAAGCGTGTTGCATGCAACAAAGGAAAGCGACAGAGCCTCATACAAAGGTGTTCTATTCTACAGTAACCATTATTTCGAACCTCTTCATTGCTTCATATGGATCTGTTTGGTCCAACTAAAGTGAGAAGCATTGATCATAAATATTTTTGTCGGTGATCACCGATGGTTATAGCAAATTTTGTTGGGTATTCTTTCTAAGGACCAAAGATGAAACATCCGAAATATTGAAAGACTTCATTACCCTTATTGAGAATCGGTTGAACAAAAGGTGAAAGGAATTAGGTGTGATAATGGTACAGAGTTCAAAAATGCCATTCTAATAGAACTCTGCGGGTTAAAGGGAATCAAAAGGGACTATAGCACTCCAAGAACCCTCAACAAAATGGGGTGGCGAAAGAAAAATAGAACCTTAATAGAGGTTGCAAGATCAATGCTAGCGGACTCTAAACTTCCTACCATGTTTTGGATGAAATTTGTTGGTACGACTTGTTATGTTCTAAATAGAGTGTCCATTACTAGGCCACACCTTAAAACACCATATGAACTTCTTTTGGAAAAGTTCACATTATTCATTACCTTAAACCGTTTGGTCGCCAAGTGACAATTTTGAATACAAGTGATCCTTTGGGCAAATTTGATGAGAAAGGCGATGATGGTTACATTGTGGGGTATTCTTCTCATAGTAAGGCATCGGGGTTTACAATGTATACGCTAAGAAGATTGAGGAGACATTGAATCGAGGTATCTTGAAGACAAGCCTAATGCTCAAGGGCGGGGTCATGTTTGGTCATTTGATCTTGATTACTTGACTGATTACTTGGGTTATGCTAGACATATGGCTAACCAAAATGCGATTCAAGCATCTCCAACTACTAGTGCGAAACTTTGGAAGCTCATTCGGCGATGGGTCGATGATGATGAACAACCCATTGTAGTACCTTCCTTCTCTCCTAACAATTTTGTAGGTGACACTTCTAAAGATTATCTTGATGTGGGTGAAGATGAATTCTATTATCTTTGAGGACCTTGCTAGGCGAAGAAACAAGAAGAAAACTTGAAAATAGTACAAGTGAAGCAATCGGTGGAACATTCAATTCACTGAAAGTGGTTCATTTCTCCTCACCTCTCCAATTCGGTGAAAGACATGTTGCCTCTACTCCTATTTCTAATAGAGTGTCAACAGACCTTGGAGAACCTTATACAAGGTTTCCAAAACCTTGAGATCTTGGTCATCATCAACCTAAAGCGAGGCATCTTCAACACACCTTCCTATGAATCGACTTTGAACCTCACGTGACTAATCTTGATTCCTCAATTGATGTCAACACCACCACTACTACAAGGATCAACAATGTTCATCCACGGTCTAATATAATTGGTGATCCTAATGCACTGTTAGAACAAGAGGTTGTGGCGCGTTCTAAATATGGTCGGTGGCTTTTATCTCTTATGTCTCCAATCGGCAGAGAGACAATCACAAAGACTATCAACATTGTCATTTGCTTGTTTTCTCTCACAAGTGGAACCAAGCGGTGTTACTCGGGCTCTTGAAGACTCAAGTTGGCTTGAAGCAATGCAGGATGAGATGCAACAATTTTAAAATCGGCGAGGTTTGGATATTGGTACCACTACACGATGGTAAGTATGCTATTGGGACTAAATGGATTACGAAGAATAAGAGATGCTCGGGGTGTTGTCATTAAGAACAAAGCTAGATTAGTTACATGTGGGTATAGACAAGAGGAGGATTGATTATGATGAAGTGTTTGCACCAGTGGCAAGAGTTGAGGCTATACGGATTTTCTTAGCTTATGCATCCTATATGGGCTTTATGGTCTATCAAATGGATGTTAAAGGAGCTTTCTTGTATGGTGAAATTGAAGAGGAGGTGTATGTCACTCAACCTAAAGGATTTGAAGATCCAGATCATCCTAATCATGTTTATAAGGTGGTCAAAGCTCTCTATGGACTACATCAGGCACCCGAGCACGGTATGCTAGGCTCTCTACATTTCTCTTTGAAGCATGGTTATAGAAGAGGTGCAATTGATAAGACTCTTTTCCTAAAGAAAATTCCATGACATAATTCTTGTGCAAGTGTATGTGGATGACATTATTTTGGATCCACAAAGGAAGCTTGGTGCGGGGAGTTTGAAGAGCTTATGAAGGAGAGTTTCGAGATGAGTGCAATGGGAGAGATGACTTTCTTTTGGGTCTTCAAGTTCGTGAAACACGATGGTATCTTTATCGGTCGGGACAAATATGTGAGGACATCTTGAAGAAGTTTGGTATGGAGGGTGTAAGGATCGCCACTACACCTTATGAAGCTCAAAGACAAAGACCAACAATGAAGCTAATCCACTGTGAATGTTCATTTATCTGGTCTATGATTGGGTCTTTGATGTATTTAATGACTTCGGGCGATATTACATTTCTTTGTGAGTGTTTGTTCACGACATCAAGTTACTCCATGACTTCCCATCTCAATCTTTGTTAAGAAGATTTTAAGTACCTCAAAGGCCAACCTTTTCTAGGTCTTTGGTACCCAAAAGAGTCTCCTTTTAAGTTGGAAGCTTATAGTGATAGTGACTATCTTTGGTGCTAATCGGATAGGAGGTCCACCACTGGAGGTTGCCAATTCCTTGGAAAGAGATTGATTTCTTGGCAATGCAAGAAACAAACTATAGTGGCTACCTCATCTATCAAGCGTAGTATGTTGTCTTTGCAAATTCTGTCAGACGAGTTCTTTAGATTCAAAATCGGTTGTTGGATTATGGGTACAATTTCATGAACACAACAATCTTTATTGATAATCAAAGTACCATATGCATTATTAAAATCCAGTTTTCACGATCGAACAAAACATATTGAAATCAGGCACCACTTTATAAGAGATGCATATGATAAAAATTTGATAAATGTGGTCAAAATTCATCTTGATGATAATGTGGCGATTTGTTAACAAAGGCTTTTGAAGGACCAAGGTTTCAACACCTTGTGGTCCATATTGGCATGTAACCCTTAACTACAAAGTTTAAGGGAGGCATAGGCCTCGGGGAGGCATATGCCTCGGGGAGGATTGTGTATAACTTTGCATTTTGCTATGTAATTTTGTATATTTGGTTGATTTTAACTAACTCTAACTCGCTAATGTAATCTTTGTGTGTTTTTCTGTGTTTGTTTTGTTTTTGCAGAGTGTACATTACATTACATTACGTTGAGATTTGGTCGAAGTGCTAAAGCTTGTTTCTACCGAGTTTAAAGTCTTTGAAGAGTGTCATTTGTTTCCTCGAAGTTGAAATCTTGAAGTTATATGATTCAATCAAAAGAAATCTTGAAACAAATTGATAATTCATTCATTCAAGAAAGCAGTTTGACTTACGACTTACTGTGGTACTAGCAACATCAAATGCATCTACATGATCTACTAGTCCTAATCTATTACATATCATCTGTTCCAACATCTAACAGTTGTTGGATATGCATGATCGCTCACATCTTTCACACTAAATCTGGCTATGCTTTTGTGATGAGCATAACCAACCCTAACAGATGCTAAGGATCAAAATGAGAGGATGGATTGATGCAAACGTTGATGATGACAATGACCACATTTGATGATGGAGAAAAATAATGTGTCCTTTGTGCTTCATCTATGTATTTCAACCAAAATGCAACCCATCTACTCTCTTTAAGTTCTTCCCTTATACGATATGTGATGATGCACCAAAACACGATGCGAGAAGACCAAGAACCACTTCTCTATCTTTTGGAAGTGGTGGATTTTTGGCTCGTGGCCTTCGTTGAGGCCGAGGTCTTTGGGGTTGGGAGTAAGATGTTCCTCCTTATAGGAGTCATCAGAATCATCAGCAGAATCACTTGGATTTACCACACTTTCATCTTCTGATGAAGAGAGAAAGGGTGATTTCTTTGGTAGTGGATATGGTTTTGGAAAATAATGAAGCCATGGATTGGTATCTTCACTAGATAATGATGATGATGATGAGGATGTTGTTGTGAGATCTATGATCTCAGGTTTGGTACTCATGTTGATTATGGTTAATTTTGGAGTATTGGTGGAATTAGGGTTTGAAATATTATTTGGGGATTTTTGATGAAGAACTATGTGTGCATTGGGATTGTTTTATAGACGGGTTCAAGTGGTAAGAGAATTAATGTGTGTGGGTGAAAGCGGTAAAAGATTTTCTTGAAACTTCTTGAAGAAGTATTACATTTCACGATTGTTCTACTTGATGAGAATGTTTTCCGCTTTCACCGAAGTTATAAGTGAATGCGAGTAAAAGTAGAAATCACGTCATCTTTGGTCAACTTTGACCAAAATTGGGAAATTTCTATTTATTCTCTACCGGCATATTTTCACTCCACATTAAGTGATTCGATTATTACTCTCATTAAAACACTTCCTTTTGTGCAAAATCGTAACCCTAATCTTCAAAATCTTTCATGGCGCTTCAATTTAAACATGATCATAATAAGATTGCTTTTCTTGGAGCCGCTCGAGGAGATGAGTCAGATAGGCCGATGATTTCATTCTTACAAAGATCAAAGATTCGGTATGCATTAACGCATTCTCCAAATGCTATATATGAATCCTTGGTTACTCAATTCAGGCGTCGTGAGAAAGAAGAAGTGATATTGAGATAGTTGCAAGTGTTGATGGAAAAGAGTATGTGGTGACGGAGGGCGATCGAAGACAACTTCGCTTGGATGATGAGAATGGAGTTTATCATTCGATTCTACGATGGTACTTGAAGGGCTTAGAGCGATTGGATATCAAAGTACGAGGACAGATATGTGGTTAAAAATAAGCTTTGTCCTATGTGGAGGTTCTTGGTTCATACGTTGCTCAGTGTATGAGCAATAAGTCCGGAGGATGGGATCGTTTTCAACACAAATGGGATGTGGTATTGTTTGTTTATCTAAGGGTTTGACTTATAACTTTTCTAAGTTTATCTTTGATAATATGGTAGAAAATATAACTAGGAAAAGGGTAAGTTTTGATGTACCCTAGGTTCTTACAGATGATATTGAATGTTTCTACACAAACCCAAGCTTTTCATCCCATAAGTGTTTTGACTCCTAAGTTATTTGCCACGATGAGAACTAAATTTGAGGACACATTTTCCTTTGTTAGTTGCCATGTTACCTCGGTGAATGAGGCGCTAATGAGGTTAATGTTGTTTTACCTTCTTCCAATCCTCTTGATGGAAATCTTTCGGTAGATGGTGATGAGGTCCTTCATTGTTCTTGAGGCATCTATATCTTCACCTAGACCATGTCCTAGTCAAGCTCCTACACAAGTTTCTATTGATGAAGTTCGATTAATCTTGATGAAATTCGGGATGATATTGATAGATTGTCTACACCAAGTCTGTTAGGATTCCATTTGGTGAAGGATGTTCTAAGGTTGATCATATTAATGTTACTCTGAGCGATCGAATGAAGTTCCAATTCAAGCGATGCGAGATGAGGATCCTATGACACTTACCTCATTATATGCTCGATGAACAAGCTTACGGTGAGGTGGTGGTCTTAAGAAAGAACTTGCGAAACCAAGTCTATTCTTGGTAAGAAGATTGTGGAATTGGAGACTAAAGTTGAGAACTTGGAGGAATTCTTTGAGTCGGAAGGGTAAAAAGAAGTTTGGTTTCTTCGAGGAGGAGGACGAAGAGAATCTTCATGCATCCCTTGGAATATTGGTGATGTAGCACTTACATCGATGTTTCTTCTCTGTTGCTAAATCTTCAAGGCGCAAGGAGCCTATTCTATATGCTAGCAAAGAAGAAGACAATATTTGAATAAGGTATCACGACACTTCAAAGGAGCCACATATGGTTGATGCATCTGCGATGATCTAGTTGAGGAGGTTGCTTGATCATGGTCAAACTTCGTCTATACAAGAACAACCAAATGTTTCACCTTCAGAGATGACGAAGAGGTTTTATTCTTTGGGAGAATGTATAAGTTGAATGCTTCATCGAAGTTTTCTACACTGTTGAGGAATTGTCTCAACTGTTTCCTCGATGTGGGTTTGGTTGTTCCTTCGAAGCTCACATTGGTTCTACTGAAATTGGTTCTCTTGAGACATCTTACGAGAAAGTACAGGACCACGTGATTGATGATATCTTGACTTGAGAATTGTGATGAAGAACAAAATCAAGCTCGAGCTAGATTGTTTCTTGATTATGAAAATATGCGGAAGAGTCGTATTGTGGCTAAATTTCTTCAAGATCGTATGCTTCTAATTTGTCTCCGAAAGGCAATTAGAGCTTGATGCATTACTTCCTACGATTCTTGATGATCAATGGGATGGTTATATTTCTCAAGGTGCATCGATCCAAATCTTGCAAAACTTATATTAGGAGCATCTTTTAATGATGAGAATTTTGTGGATAAAATGGTGGAACTTGGTAATCAAAGGAAGCAAGAATCTGCTGAAAGAGGAGAGCTCTTATTGATCAAAGAAATAAAGCCAAAAGAAAAACCTATGATTGTTGCTCGGAAGAGGAATTATATGCGAAGAGTTGTGAAGAATTACGCTATGTATAATTCGGTATGTCTATGAAACAAATCATGTACTTTGTCCGATGATGCTTTAATTAGACAATATAATTTGGTTATGAAGTTTTCTTCTTACGGTTCTACTTCTTCTTCTCAATTGGAAAGCATTGCTTCAATGTCGATGTTCCTACGGCTAAGAGACGAAACAGTTGAAATTGTGGATAATTTTGAAGCTGTTTTGCACGTGGTGGTCTCTTGGTTGTTACCGACACACCTTCCGATGCTACTCCTTCTACTGATGTGATTGTTTCTACTGAAACTTCTTTGGTTTCTTCTGACGTGTTGTCTAGTGTGGAGTTACGTGATCCTCTGAGTCAGGAACATCATCTACAGCTTGATTCTGATAACATTGTTGATGCGGGGGAGAAGAGCTTGGTTACAAGAAGTTCTGATAGATTGGCTACGAAACATGCTTCAAGGAATACTGATTTAGATCTCAAGGCTGATGAATCTACCTTTATTGAAGTTGGGTCTGTTGAAGTTTTTCCTGAAGGAACATATGTGGTGTTGGTCAATTGGAAGGCTGGAAAGCTTAATACTGTTTATAGGCTGGATAATAATTTTCTTGAGTTCAACTTTTTGAAGGACATTCTTCATTTGGTGACTAGACATGATTTGAAGATGCTGTATGAACATGTCATTCAGTATTTTAAGTTTCATTCAGCAAATGGTTCTGGTTTATATTTGTTGGGTGATCTTCAGGTTATGTTTGATTCTCATTCTCCAAATGGTAAAGGATATTCTATTTGGAAGAATTCTCATAAATGGGAGATTGAAAGTTGGAGATTTTATCCTCTGCCTTGTGTTCATGTGGTTCAGACCACATGTGGGATGATTTTGTGTATGCTATCAGATAAGCTTTATCCTTTATCTGTTACTTTTATGGAAAGGTTGCTGAGACACAAGTTGGAAGTGCCTCCTAATCCAGTTGGTAATGATGAACTTCATGCTACTCAATGTGTTGGTTTGATTAAAAATCAGCTTATGTCACATCACGGTTCATCTTGTTTGTAATTCTATGGTTAGTTTGTAATATTTGTTTTATTTATTTCCGTTTTAAAAAAAAAATGTTTTTGGTTTTATCTAACTTTTCTTGCAGGTTTGTTGTATACTTTTTCTGGTTCTTGACTCACCAGATATACCTTGTGTATATTCAAGAGTTAGCTAGTCCAAAGTGGTGACTTTGGTAAAGACGCATCAAATCATTGATAGTTGTAATGATTTGCTAAAAATCATAGGGTATGCAACCACCTATGCTTCTTTCTTTGAGTGTTGTATGGTTGTCAATTCACCATGGTCTATTCCTTTTGGAATCCAAGAATTGGCTAGCCCACATGTATATGGCTTGTGGTAAAGGCGGTGGCATTCCATATTTGGTTATCAATTCACCAATTCTAAGAATTGACTAGTCCCGAGCAAGCGGCTACGGTAAAGACATTTCAAATCCGTTTATATGGTTCTTTGGTTTGCCAATAAATCGAGATGGTTATCGGTGTACCATAGTTTACGAACTTAAACATATGGCTAATCCGGTAGTGATGGCTATTGGAAGAGACATCAAATCCATTTATTTTCAATGATTCACCTCTCACGGGAGTTCACACACCGGATGTGATGAGAATAGTATGAAACTAATCTGTTTTGATGTATCTATTGTCATTTGTTCTTTGCAAAGATATGGTGTTTGAGTTTCTTCATCATAGAGATGTTCTTCTTTGGATTCTTTCTTTGTTCTTTGTCAGTATACAATCCTCCGGAGCTATGTTTGTTCAAGATCTATAAGGAAGCGGAACTTAACCAAGTCAAATTCAGTTTAGGGAGGATTGTTGGGAATTATGTGAAGTCCGGATTATCTTTGAAATTAATACCGAAGTGTTTCTCTTGAAGAAGAGTGGATTCTGCGAAGACATAATCTCTTCAAGTATAATAGTTAATAGTCATTTCATGGAAGTGTTTATTCCGTGTTTAGTTTATTTAGTGTGGATATACATGAGCTTTATTAGGAAGTGATTGTGTATATCTTATTTAGTTTTATGTTTATCGTTTCTTGGGAAGCGGTTTAGCGATATTGTTTAGGGTTCCTTATCTATAAAAGGAACACATTAGAATGAGTTATGTACCGATTGGAAAACTCGGTTTTAGTTAATATAAAGATCCATAGAGGATCAAGAAGTTCTTAGTTATTACTTGTGTTTATATTCCGCTGATAAATATAAGTAGTAGAGATTGTCTTTTATTGTGCTTGTGATTACATAGGCATACATAACGATCCACGAGCTCAAGATCTATCAAGGTCTGTTTGTTTCAACAACTCCATTAAAAATTTGTATCCTCAAGTTTAAGAAGAAAAAATCGGATAACAACCATTTAATTAGTATACCAACTGACCCAAGTCCAATGAAAAGTCTAAATAACTTCAAGCCCACGATCCAAATATGTGAAGCTCAAATCCAACATAGTAGTACCGATCGAGTCCATGTAAATCTAATGATGGACCAATATCTCAGAGGCCCACGTTCCATAAACCCAAGCAGGAAAACTGATAACCGGTTATAAAAGTGAGATAAAACTCACTTTAACCCTAATAAAACGCAACCCTAAAATACTTATCTCATAAAATCCGCCTCTTTCTCACTAGATGCTCTCACCAAAAATCCCTAATTGCTCTCTCTTCAAACCGTCTCCATCTACACATTCAATAATCAAACCGTCTAAATCTTTTAAACACATCATCTCACACATACGAATATGATTTTATGGAACCATGGCATCAAGATCAATACTTTGGTCTCGGGTAGGTTTTATTTCATGCTTTTATTATTCACTTCGTTTTGTTTTTGATGTTTAGAGTATAGCAACAAAATAATAAATTGATTTTAACACTCTTGTTAAAGATCAATTTATACCAGTTTCGGATATAGATGAAGAAGCTAAGCATCAATTGGATCTATGAGGATAATTGTTTAACGAAAAAATCTTATAAAGATTAAAGGAAGCGTTGAAACAAATCTGAGATCGTGTCTTGTGGTTTTCAATTTTTTCAAGTTAATTGAGTTGTAACGAAGTGATAAGGATTGTGGAATTGGGTTTGTGTCATGTTCTTTCTAATTCCTGGTTGGTTGAAGATGGTTTAAGCGAGACTGTTGATACTTAATTTTTTTCATTTCGTTTACTGTTGAACGTCGACCAATGATGTATAGTATAACTGAGGTCGACTGAGTGACTCTTGTTAGGCATCTGGTATAGAGTCTTGTGGTCTTTGGTCATGTTTCAGTTTATGCATAATAGCTTTCATCTTCTTCTATTCTTTTGACAAGTCGCTAACCTTTTTCAAAACTCACAAGTCGCTAACCTTTATCAAAGCTCACAAGTCGCTAACTTGTTAAATAACAAGTCGCTAGGTCTGCAATACACAAGTCGCTAGGTCTACAATACACAAGTCGCTATTGACTCAAAGGTCAAGTCGCTTTTGACCTGTAATTGTGGCAACTCGCTACCCATATTCAATGAATCTAGACAACTTGTAAATACAAGTCGCCACCAGTACTTGTCACCAGTATCTGAAACAAGTCGCTAGGAAGAAAAAGATGACAAAGAAGTCGCTAGGTAATCCGGCGAGTTTTCCGACCATATTCATAACAAACCCAGAAATTTGCATAAAAACTACTTCATATAATGCCCATTTTGACCCAGTTTGACCACGAAAAGTAACCAGATGACCCATTGACTTCACTTTTGGTGCAAGAAATCGTCACAAAAAATGATGATATTAACGTGACTGTTTGGACAAAGATATTGACACAAGACAGGGTTTTTTAACTTTAATACCACAGGACTTTATTGACCAAAAGTGATACACAAAACAATCAAGACCATTTGTTACAAACTGTTTTTGCAAATGTAGTCTAAAGAAACATGTTACAAACTGTTTCTCACAAGAATAGGAACAAAAAATATTTTCGACGATAAAAAGTGATAAAAAAACAGTTTTAAACACGAGATTCGAACCACAATAAATCAATAAACACAAACAACCATGGTACAAACCACACAAATCAAAGATAACACAATAACCATGGCTCTTGATACCAATTGTTAGGATCCTATATTTATTGTGTTTGATGATTCGGGTGGTCTTGGATGATGGAAATACATGTTAGCCATTTAAGAGAGAAAGAGATGAGAGGGTGTTTTCTTGGTAGAGACTTTCTTCACAAATGTAAGGTTAGATTATTAGAAAAGCACCACCCCTTCCATGGATGGAAGGGGTATTTATAGTTACAACTTATACGTCCTCCTGTCGGACTGTGGATCAGGCATATAGTGGGTAAAGACCCGTCCTTCCTCCACGGTGTTACACTAAACTATTCTACACTACAAACTAACTAAAAAACTACTAAACAACGTAAATAACTACTAGTCTATGAGCTAACATATGCTAGACCATAATTGGGGTGACCGACACTTTAACATGGAATTTCTAATTCCTAACAAAGAACAAGACTTGTTCTTGAAAATGACTCAAAAGAAAAATACTAAAAATAGAAAATACTAATAATGATTCCTTCCATGCTTGCATAAGGTTATGGATGGAGGTTTTGATGAGTAATGGTATCGATGTGATCAAGAATGAGGTTGAGTATGAATCGCATTTCTTCCCTAAATTCTATTGCAATATCCCTAGTGGATTGGCAATGTTCACAATGTAAGTGATGTGGATAATGAGTGCAGAAGTTTTCCGGATTGTTTTGATTTGTGAGATGCGGAAGATGTGGTTAGAAAAATAGGAAAATACGGATCAAAGTCCGGAATGTTTGGATGTGGTGGTGAAAAAGAACCTAGATGTTCTTGTAGCTCAATGGGAGCTAAGGGTGGTGAGGTTTCAAGGTCTTTAAAAATTGTGTTTGGGGAAGTGGGAGGTGTCAAAAAGGCTATTTCTTTTTGTTTTGGTTGTTGAGATCTTGTAGGAGTCTTAAGGAGTTCCAAAAGAGTGACTTTAGGTGGTGAGTTTAAGGATGATCAAGTTGGTGTACTTGTTGGTGATGAAGGAGGTGCTATAATTGAACCATCTTGTGGTGAGTTATTTGTCGGTGATGAGCCATTCGATGATGGTTTTGCTAAGCAACAAGGCCGGATGCTAATCCGTGCGGATATCCTAGATTTTGATTGTGGTATTTTGGAAGGTGGGAGGACAAAAGTTTGAATTTCATGAAGAGGATTGTTTGTACTAGGTGATTCTTCTAAGTTGGAAGATCTTTTGGATGACATGGTGTTGTTTGTTTGTGAAGATGGGATGAATATGCAAGCATTTTGGGAGTCCTATATATAGAAAAACAATGCATTGTAATGAATGCTTGACCCAAAATGTGGATTAAAATCTAATGATTAGATATGAATTTAAGGCATGTGATCATGAGAACACAAGCATTAAAGAACATACTCTAAAAAAATTAAAAAAAATATTGGAGTTTTCATCCAAAGTGAGAAAAATAGAAGATAAAACTAGCTTCAGATCACGGATCCCACGGATCCTTCCTCGAGGATCCATCCAAGCATTAAGGTGGGATCCGTGGTCTCGGTGATTCGAGCAACTCAAAATTTTCCTTTTGGAAACATTTGTGCCTAGTGTGTGCCTATATGCAAACGATTTGGAGTTGCGGTTATCTCGACTCCTAAAAAGAAAAGAAAAATAAACTAGAAGTGGAAAAGCATACTATTATGTGAGATAACCCGAGTGCTCCTAATTCATTGTTGCTTAAATGAATGTACCCAAAAACACATATTAGTTATGTGTCCTTTTTAGCATTCAAAAGACATGAGATGCAATGAAAACGGGTTTTTACTTTGTATTAATAATGCAAAAGCGATTTGTCCTAGACGTGATAAATTGCTTTTGTGAAATTGATACGGGAAGAGGTATCATTTTTAGAAAACGTTTCAAAAAGAGGTTTCTATGTGCGAATAAAGATCGTTTTATCCTTTGAAAAGAAGATGTGTATGTAATTATATGTTTGCAACTTGTACTTATTTTGAAAGAAAATAAGAAAAATTATGATTATAAGTGAAAAACTTATCTTGGGTTTTGAAAATTCCCGTATTGCTTGTGGGTTGTGCGTGAAATAGAGATCCTAGACTCAGAAAGAAGAAGGCTAGTGTTTACATACCTTGTAGAGTTAAAAAGTAAATTACGACGATTGTTCCATGAGACCAAGACCAAGACGAAGTAGGTTGAATTGTTCCCACTTCAACGGTTTAGTGAGGACGTCGGCTATGTTGTCTTCGGATGCTACCTTCTCAATAGAGATGTTCCCCTTTTGAACATTGTCTCTTAATAAGTGATGACGAATCTCTATATGCTTTGTGTGAGAATGTAATACCGGATTCTTGCTTAAATCGATGGCACCTTTGTTGTCACATAGAATGGCTATGTCACTTAGATGAATGTCGTAGTCAACTAACGCTTGTTTCATCCATAGTGCTTGTTGGCATGCTTTGCCGGCGGAGACGTATTCGACTTCGGTTGTTGATATTGCTAATGCCGTTTGTTTCTTAGAAAACCAAGATGTCAAACAACATCCCATAAAGGTACATACCCCACTTGTACTTTTTCGGTCAACATAATCACCTGCATGGTCAGAATCTGCATATACAATTGTTTCTACTCCCGTGCCCTTAGGATACCATAATCCTAATTGTGTTGTACCCTTAATGTATCTAAATATTCTTTTTACAGCTTCTAGGTGTGATGTTTTAGGGTCTTCTTGAAACCTAGCACATAGACAAAAACTAAACATGATATCCGGCCTACTAGCCGTGAGGTAGAGAAGACTACCAATCATGCCACGATATTTTGTATTATCAACGGATTCTCCGTCTTCATCTTTTGTGAGTTTGGTGTCGGATGACATTAGTGTCCTAATTGTTTTTGACTCTTCTAAACCGAATTTCTTTAACATCTCTTTTATGTATTTAGATTGATTAAAGAAGATACCATCTTCTACTTGTTTGATAATTTTAGAGAAATCATCACACATGTCTTGACAAGTAGATCCGAATATAATATCATCTACATATATTTGAACGATGATTATATGTGACTCTTTTTTCTTAGTGAAAAGTGTGTTGTCAACTAACCCCATGGTGTAGTTGTGTTTGATTAAGAATGACTTAAGTCTATCATACCAAGCTTTTGGAGCTTGTTTAAGACCGTAGAGGGATTTCTTTAACTTATACACATGTTTAGGTTTTTCAAAATTGATGAAGCCCGGAGGTTGAGCTACATATACTTCTTCATTAATAAAACCATTTAGAAAAGCACTTTTGACATCCATTTGATAAAGCTTAAGATCATTAGCACAAGCATAAGCAAGAAGTATTCTTATAGACTCTAATCTAGCCACGGGGGCATAGGTCTCATCAAAGTCTATTCCTTCTTGTTGGTTACCCTTGGTCAACGAGTCTAGCCTTGTTTCTAGACACTACTCCGTTTGCATCTAACTTATTTTTATAAACCCATTTGGTTCCTATTATGGTTTGATTACTAGGTGGAGGGACAAGTGTCTAAACATCATTAGAAACAAATTGATTTAACTCTTCTTGCATAGCCATTACCCAACTTTCATCTTTTATGGCTTCTTGTGTATTCTTAGGTTCTATGGTTGAAACAAAACAAAATAGGCTACTTTGGTTTTGAACTTGAGACCTTAAGGTTCTTTCGTTTAACTTTCCTATGACCTTATCTACGGGGTGATCTTTGGACTCTTTAATATTTATGAGTTAATTATTTGAAGATTCTTCTTCTTCTTCATTTATCTTTTTCTTTATTACAATAGCTTCACTTTCTACAATCTCATCATCGACAAGAGGTGGAGAGGGTTTGGGTGGACTTTCATCAAATTTTACATTTAATGACTTTTCTACCTTCATTGTTTCTTTATTTAATATGACGTAGGCTTTGCTATTAGGAGAGTAACCTTTACCGATGATTTTACTTTTGCTATTTCCAAACACCACATTTCCTCCACTGAAGGATTCATATGTGGAGAATAGATCTTTATTACCGGTCATGTGCCTCGTGCACCCGCTATCCTTGACCCATTCATCCGGATCTAGGTCGACCTTTAAGCACACCTCGTCATTTTCCATGAGACAAATTTCTTCGTCCTCCTTGTCGCTCATTCCCCACGTGCCGCTCATGAATGCCTTTTGATCATCCCATTTGGGACACTTACTAATAAAGTGGTTTGGGTCCCCACATTTAAAGCAAGCACGATCAGCCCTTGGCTTCTCGTCCTCTTTGCTTTTCCGGAATCCTTTCTTGTCGTCATACGGTTGTTTGACGTATCTTCCCTTCCTTCTAAAGAACTTTTTAAAGTCCCTTACCGCCATAGCATACTCCTCCTCGTCACTATCCGAAGAGGAGTTCTCTTCATCGCTTGAGGCCTTTTTGGCTTTAAGGGCAAGAGATTTGTGTTTCTCTTTCACCTTTGAGGCTTTGGAATCTTTAGCAAGGACAAGCTCGTAGACTTTTAAGTTGCCTATGAGTTCATCAAGGGTGAGGATTGTCAAATATTTTGACTCTTCGATTGTCGTCATCTTGGATCTCCACTTGGATAGAAGTGCCCTTAGATATCTCCTAACATGGTTACGGCTAGAAAAAGATTCATCAAGTGCTTGTAAAGATGTAATAATAGTATTAAAATTAGCAAAAGAATGATCTATAGTTTCCTCATCCGATATTGAAAATTGTGCATATTGTTGAACAAATAAATCAATTTTATTATTTTTAACTTGTTGATTACCTTGATGAGTTACAACTAAAGAATTCCAAATTTCTTTAGAGGTTTTAAGCATAGAAATTCTTCCGAATTCCTTTTTGGGTAAAGCATTATATAAAACCATTTTAGTTTCACTATTTTTAGAAAGCTTTTTCTTTATTTCATCGTTTAGTTTATCACGAGGTATGTTAACTAAATTTCCTTTATCATCTTTTGAGGTAGCCTCAAAATCGCCTTCAATAATAATGTACCAAAGATCAATATCTTTAGACTTCACATACGTTTCGAATCTATTTTTCCAATATATAAAACTATTAGTTTCAAGTAGTGGTGGTCATTGCATAGATTGCCCTTCCTTGTAATTTTCAGAACCCATAGTGATCGAAAAGTTTTTAAAATACGGTTTACTTTAAAACTTTTATAAACTTAGCTCTTGATGCCAATTGTGGAAAACTAGAAGGGGGGTTGAATAGTTTTGCCGATTTTAAGTTAGTTTCAAAAACTTTAGATTCGATATTATGTGAAATCGTATGGATGTAGAGAAAGTATAGATCTAATGATAAAGCAAGTAAATAAAGTAAAGCAAGGGATAGAAATGACACAACCGATTTATAGTGGTTCGACTACAAGGACACCTTCCTTGCCCTACTCCACTCCCCGAGTCACCTACTCGAGAGTTCAAGCACTATGTCAACAAACTCCTTCAACTTGGCGGAGAAGCCTTCACAACGTTTCTTACACCTTTTTCCAGTACAAAGCTAAATACCGAGTCCGTAACACGGTGGACCAAACCAACACGACTATTACACAACAACTATGTGAAATATCAAATACAAGATCTTTGCTATGTAAATCTTGTGGAGGAACAAATCAATCAAGGACCCTTGCTTGGATGACTTGTAGAATGCTCGTGATCTCGCTTTAGAGAAGGACCTATATGAGAATCACTAAAGAAAGAAAGAAGAACAACTCTCTAGATCAAGTGATCTTTGTTAGAAGAGAACGAGAGTATATGATAGAATTAGTAAGAAGAGGGTGAGTTAGAATGAAGAAATGGCTCTCTATTTATAGGAAAAACTTGCCATTGTTTCCGGATCCCACGGATCCTCCCTTAAGGGATCCGTCTAGTGTAAACCTAGGGATCCGTGGGACGCCTCTTTGCCCATGGGTTTTTGGTTATGGGTCATGGGTCATGGGTTATGGGTTGGTCCATGGGTATTTCTTTAGATACAATGTATCTAATGAGTACAATGTATCTAGTCAAGTGGGTATGGGTCAATACCATGGGTTATGGATATGATCCATGGGTTGTGATTTTTACCCATCCTAATAAACTATTACAACAAATGATTTATTACAACAATTTGTATTAAGTGACTATATGTAAATGCTTTACAAAATTAACATGTATCTTTATAATTTTACTTATGATAACAATATATTCGTTATCAACAAAACACAAAGAGATCGCAAAATATTAATAAACGTTTTCACGGTTTATTTGTATTAACAAACGCTATTAATGTTAAGTCATTCGTAGCTCATGCATAACACACAATGAGTATTAAATACTCATAAATGACACATTTTGGTAAACGTGCCCTCGAAACATTTAATAACTCATTTATGACAAAACATTTCTATTTTAAGACGTTAATTCCCTTTTAAATATCGAATAACAAGGCGAGTCTTGTTATCAAATATTTAATATAAAACCATTTATTATCTATATTTTCTAGTTTTATTTACAATTATATATATATATATATATATATATATATATATATATATATATATATATATATATATATATATATAATATATATTACGTCAAGTTTCAATATAAGTTACGAGTTATTATCCGTCTCGAGTTCACAAGTCCGAGTCATGACTCTCGACTTTAACACGTCATATTGTCTAATAAATACTAAAGTCCATGTCACGGCGTTGTCGGGGTCAACCGAGACTAAAAAGTCACGATAACACCGACGTTGCGCAAAGTTGACATATATAATATTAAGTCCAAAATAAACAACTCCACAATCTCCAATCAACCTCCAAACAATCTCATATTGTTAGGATCGTAATATTTATTGTGTTGATGATTCGGGTGGTCTTGGATGATCAAAATACATGTTTGCCATATTTAGAGAGAGAAATATAGAGAGGGTGTTCAAGCTAGAGACTTGCTTTGTAAAATGTAAAAATGTTAGATTGAATGAAGCACCACCCCTTCCATGGATGGAAGGGGTATTTATAGTTACATGAAATACGACCTCCTATCGGCCTGTGGATCAGGCATACAGTGGGTAAAGACCCGTCCTTCCTCCACGGTGTTGCTCTAAACTAAACTACGCTACAAACTAACTAATAAACTGCTAAATAACGTAACTAACGACAAATCTACGAGCTAACTTATGCTAGATAATATTTGGGGTGACCGACTCTTCACTATGGAATTTTCTAATTCCTAACAATCTCCCCCTAAGGGAGGTCACCCCATGTTTTACATTTCGAATCCTAGCATTCTATTCTTGTCTTTGTTCTTGAGCTCGTAGACTTCAATTCTTCATTTTAACAATGTTAGTGCAATAGCAGTGATTCTTCAAAGTCCGCTGATTTGTACTTTTAGTGGAGGCCTTTAATCGATCCACATCTTTGATGATCTTGAGCTTTCATTGAGATCATCGACCACAAGAAATCTCGGATCACCCTTTATTGTGTTGCCATCATGTGAAGTTGTGACTTTCGGACCCACATGCTCACACTTTTGAATCATGACATCTTTCCATCGAGTAGCGGAAGCCTTCTTCGGTTCATGATATTTGTAGCAATGACGAAGCATAGTATGAAATATCGAGCCAGTTATGTGGATATGCACCGGTCATGATTTCTTCAAATTAAGTGTGGATCTTGTGAGCATGCGGCTTTGGATTGACTCCTCAATTACGATCACCGCAACCGTCCAAATGTACATGCAAACAACGATTAGCAATAAAGCGCGAAAGTGTCTTTGATCACTTCGTTGAATTAAGGTACACGCCCACGGTTCCCGTTGATCAAGACAAGCTCGCTGTGATCGTAGGATTCCTAAGAATCTCCTTGACGGGGTTTCGCAATTGTTCTAGCTGTTCTCAAACCGAACGTCTCAAAGAAGACAACACGGAGTGAGTGAACCAATAATTGAGATTCACCGATTGATGAAAATTTGATTTGAAAACAATCGCGTATTGCTTAGAATAAAGAGTTTTGCAATCTGACGAAGGTTTTATGAGAAAGATCAATTTTCAATCAAAACACTTTTGTATTTGAAAATAGTACACAATCGACGTGCTAGCGAAAAGAAGAGATTCACACATCGAACGGTTTTCTAAAAGTATTTTTTTCAATCGAGATACTTTTGTGTTTGAAAACATGAATACACATTCGACGTGCTAGAGAAAAGAAGGTTTGCACATCGAACGGTTTTTCCAAAAGTATTCGTCAACTCCAATCCTGGACCAAGGTTGATTCAAGATTGAATCTCCCGATCATTTCTATCCAGTTGTCACAAGTTTGATCTTACGAGAAGATCTCACATGTCACCCACCAAGAGCTTGTTTGATGTTGGCTCTAGAAGGATTTCCATCTTCATTGTGAATACTTTACATATCACTCGGATGTTCTGGCAATACCACAAGGATAATGCGTAGGACTCTCAATATCTACTTACTTTCCACATTGTGTGAAACAGCAAGTCTTCATTAATTTAGTGTCCTAATGAGATATTGTGGATGATCTCTTGGCTCTAGACTCAATTGTGCATATTTGGTTCTGTCTTGGGAGACTAGGAGAGGGTCTCCTTCTTCAATATCAACAATCTCTAAGAGAAAGTCGATAGATAATGTCGGTTCCCGTGAGAATGAAACAAGCCCTTTTAAGAGGAACTTGAGTAGCTTGGGAAGTTTAGTGCGGTGCTTCACCGGGTCCATGACGTCTTGATTTCAATACCGCGTTACCTTGGTAACCACCAAGAGCACATGTATTAAACCCGGTTTACGCCTAAGGTTGAATTATTGGAGGCTATTTCTTTTCACCCTTTTCACATTCATTTATTTTTTCATTCTTCAACCCTTTGCTTACCGAGACTTCATAACTAGAACCTTGTTGGGTTTATTCCAAGACTAGCTCTGTCTCACCACACTCTTCCCATTTCTCATTTTTCTCCTTTTTCATCATACCTAAGGACTCTACACTATCTAGTGGATTGTACCGGTAGATCCCTCCGCTCGGCGGATCGTGGGAACTAATACCTAACCTCACCATCCTTATAACTCCATACATAAAGTAAATTTGGTCGGTCTATTTGGTATTGTTCATCTGCCATTGGAACCAATTGAAAACCATTTGAAAATCAATCCAGATACTTGTGATATATTATCAAAGCATTTTGTACCTGAATTGTTTTTGATATTTTTAGAACAAGCGCTCCCCCTCAACATGTGCATATGATATTGAAATTGTTTGGCACATGGAGGCAAGAGTTCTTTGAAATAATTTCTTGATCACAATTTCCTTAGAAAAAGCCATTTGAATTTCTTTGGTAAATTCTCCCCCTCAATATGTGCATAGGATATTTGAAATCCTTTTATCACATAGAGGAAAGAGTTCTTTGAAACACATCCACGATCACAAAACCATTAAGAAAACCATTTGATAACTCAATCAAGGTACTTTATAAATAACTTTAAAAGTTTTGTACCTCGATAGTTATGCTCCTCCTCAAAATGTGCTTCGAGATTCAAAGCGTTTAGCACATATGAGAGAGCACTGCATAACCGAATCAAAACGATCACCTTTATCAAATTTCATTATTAAATCACAAATTCTCCCCGATCAAAATATTAAACCCTTTGAGATTTTGGATCCCAAGTGATTTAATTAGGTTTAGAAAAACATGGGAGAAAATGTGGCCTTGTTTAAATACTCATCTGGTTTTTGGACAAATCCTCCTCCTCAATATGTGCATTGTGTATTTGAAATCGTTTGGCACATGGAGGCAGGAGTGCCTTTGAAGGACTAAAACCAATTCCATTTGAAACATATTTGAGATTTAAATCATGATCTCTACCCCGATCAGAAATATCAAACCATTTGAGATTTGTGATCCCAACTGACTTAAATCATTTAGAATATTTTGGGGAAAGATGTGGCAAGATTTGATTTTGAAAAATGACAGATAAGGACCATTTTAAGACATTAAAGATTGTTAGTATCAGGTATGATTGTTTTAAGAGATCTTTTAGTAAAATAAAACAATTTCACAATCAAACAAGAACAGAAAAAATTTCATTTTGACATATTTTGAGTTTTAAAGAAAATCATACCATGACATAACATTAAATCTTTAGATCACCACATTTTAACGTACACACGGACTTTTATGAAGAAATATCGTTTGAAAATATATAATTTGAAATCACTCTCCCTCAATCCATGATGAAGTCAATAATTGAGTGACTTAGGTTTTGATAAAAAGAAGTCGGTGATTTTCAAATTTTAGTTCAATTTATTTTCAAAACAATATTTTCCATTTTCAAAACAATTTTAATCAAAGTTTTAGAAAATTGTTTAAAATGGTATCCGCACAAAGATACGTTAGGTGGTTGAGAAGCTTCGTTGATCTTTGTGGGGTTTGGAAGAAAACCGTCTGGCGATGCGGTGAGACTTCTACGTTGCATTTTAATGCCAAGTGAGGTCAAATTAAGCTCCGTTTCTTCAATCACTAGAAGAAAACCATCTGCGATGCGATGACACCTCTTACGTTGCATTTATGCCAACTCTCCATTGAAGTCCAATTAAGCTCCGTTTCTTCATTTGTCAACCCAAGATATAGTTACCCTTTCTTTCGGCATCCAATCATATTCGGTTGTGGGATCCGGATCGGGAACATTCTTATATACCAATATACCGCATACGTTAGTGAACACACATCTGATATATGGTGGTCGACATCACCCAAACAAAGAATCGACTAATAAAAGTCAATTCAACATGTCAATCGATCATATAAAGCATGGGAATTATGTGTTCATCAAACTTTAATCATCTAAACCTAACAATCATATCCTAGAAACCTAGTCCTTCAACATAGGCAATTATATTTTTGAGATAAACACGTAGGATAATTAAGAAAGTCCGTTAGATGATATAAATTTGAAAATATTCTTCCCTCAATCAATGACTCTTTTCTTGAAAAGTTTTAAAAGTTTGAAGTCATCGATTGAGTTTTTATGATGTCTGAAAACTCGATCCCGATTGATTTTTCAAGCAACTCATTTTACCACCATTTTGAAATACAACAAATATTTTTCGAAGAATTTTAGACGGAAAAACATTTGTGTAGGAACAACGATCCTTGACATACTTTCCTCAATATATTTTAGGATAAGTGCACGAAATATTTGAAAATTGGTTTAGCGCAAGACTTTCCTTTCTTTAAAGAACGGGTTGTTATCGAAATAATAGCAAACCATAGTTTTAAGCACGGGTTCTGATCAAGTAAGCGCAAGCCATATTTTGAAGCCGGGTTACTGATCAAATAATCAGTAAGCCATAGTTTAAGCCCGGTTACGATCAAGTAATCAGTAAGCCATATTTTGAGACATGTTCGAGAAGAAATATTTACACCTCTCGCTCGAACTTCATCTAAAGTCCCGTGCCATTATTGAATGACATTTCTAAGACCGTAAATGTTATCGATACCAGAAGACATGTCTTGAGAAAACATATTTTTGGTATTTTTAAATTTTTTGATTTTTATGGGTTTTTGTTGGTTTTATATTTTTCTATTTTCTTTTTCTTGGTTTTATATTTTTGTATTTGGTTTTTCTGAAAAATATATACAAAGATAGAGTAGATGATATAATTTAAGAAGATGATGATACGAGTACCGAGATAAGGATATCGAACAGCACGTCGTAGAAGATAGAATTCGTCATCTCTTAAACTTCCACCACCAAAGCTTCCGAGGCTCCAGAATAGAAGATTGAACATGAGCCTTTGAGAAAGAGAGACTTTGGCAGCTTCCCCCCAAACCGAAAATCCTTTAGCTGAGCAGATTCGAAGCTCTATTTCAAGCTTGCCTTAGCCAGTGCACAAGGAAGCACACCATAATCATAAATCCACCGCTCCATTTAAGAACGATAATCGAGGATCTCCATTCGGGTTATATCATCAACAAGAACAAGAACGTATCATCCCACTCTTTAAATTTCTTCTCATATTTCATTACCATCAAGTCCGAGCGATGCATCCCAAAAGGTGTCAAGAGAACAATTCCCCAAGTAGTTGAATTGATGCGATCGGTCTCTTTGTATAATGCTCAAGAACTCTCCGAATACACATCATGAGGGAATGAAAACACCTTCTCATGTTCACATTTTCTTCCGGATGATCGTGTATGAAGCTCAAGAACCCAAGTACACCAATACCCAAGAGCTCTCCCGAATACACATCATGATGGGAATGAAAACACCTCCACAATGTTCACATTTTTCTTCCCTGATGATCGTGTATGAAGCTCAAGAATCCGAAGTACACACATTCCTACCTAAAGAATAACTGATAACACCTCCCTCATGTCATACATTTATCTCCTCTGAATATGTCATACTTGTGTACCTCTTTTATCTTCAGAAACTTTCTCTTACATCTCTTCCCCCACATAGTTGGAATAAGAATACTAAACGCCTTGATGAGTAAAACCTTGAGTTTCTCTGCGGTCATGACATTTGTTTTCCCGGGATATCTTCAATCAATTAGAAGAATTAAGTTCATCAAGTTTACTCGCCATGAGTCAAACCTTGAGTTTCTCTGCGGTAATAACATTTGTCTTCCCGGGATATCTTCAATTACTAAGAAGTATTAAGTTCTTCAAGTTTACTCGCGTTTAGATACGTGTCTCCTTCCCCCTTTCTGGAAATGATACTTCAAAATCAAAAACTCTTTGTAAGCCCGTATACTTGAAATCTTTTGAGAAGAACATATGTAATTATGTGGGAATCAACTTGCTGAAGACTCTCTCTGACTATTTTTATCAACCCTTATGTAGACAATTTGAAGTGACCTCTGATGAAGAAAAACCGATATACCCTACTTGAAACTGAAGTCAACTTCCCCACATTTGTATCTTAATCTTGCACCTAATGATGGAAGAACGGTGTAGAGAATTTATGCTTCAAGCAAATCTCTAAGTACTCACTACCCAAACAAAGTATGAGACAATAACACCTCTTGCGATTATCCACACCGCCATATCGTGTGACATCGAGTAAAACAAAGTAACTTTAATAGTGATAGTTAACCGGTCTTCAACCATCCACCTCGACTACTAGTAATTAGATAAACCAAGTCTTCAACTCAAATTCTTAAGCACGAGCAAGTTATCAAATAAGAACACGCCTTTGTGAAAGTCAACTTCAATCTCAAATAAGTGATAAATGATTAACTCAAGTAATCAACTTGTGTCAAATGTCCAATACGTGAAATAGTCAATAACAACGCCTCGAGGAGTCATCGCTAAAGAATATGAGCAAGTCTAATTGGGATTGAATCAATTATAACTCTCTCCCAATTAGTGCTCTCCCTAAACCGACAACTGTTTGATAAATGCCCAGATTAAGAAGAAGTCTTTAGATCGTTAAATGCAACTCGCCTTTAGTCTTCTAACATGTAGCAAAAATGTAGAAAATGATCAGACTCGACCTTCTTCAAGATTGTGCGGTTGGGAATAGATAGTTAACATCTTCAACTCACACCAAAAAGCATCCCACCAAAAGCATCCCAATTAACTTACATCTTGCAAATCCCTTAACTAAAATCCTCCCAATCAAACAAGAATAGAAAGATGTTCATCAAGGAAATCAAGAATCGGGCCATAACGAACACACAAGATGGTAACACCAAACTACCAATCACATCAAACAAGAACAGATAGATTGTTCGGAATCATCATGTTGATGTATACGTGAAGCATTAACCGGAAGCACTTTGTCGATAAACTCATCAATCCGAGTGAAGATGTCAACCAACGGCTCTTAGAAGAGAAAAATTCCATGTGAAGATGACCCGATAAGAAGAAGCTCGGTTCTTACATGAGTTTAGAGCCGTATGACCATTTATATTCTCAAATATCAATCAACAATGCAAAAAAATTCACACTTCTTCTCCCCCTCAAGAATTGCATACGGATATGCCATTCTTGACTAAATAAATGAAATCGTCCAAAAGTATTCTATTCACACTTCTCCCCGCAAAATTAGCACATGATGTCGCCATCGTCATTATAGTTGAGCAAGTGGAATAAGAAAAACAATCAATGGCAGCCCGGTTCACTTGATGACTGAAGCGCATGGAAAAAGTATGAAGCATGTTGATGAGAATGGTCATTAATAAGAAGATCTCTCTTCTTCAGAAGATAAAGCGCACTGACACGTACACTTTTCTTTTCTTTAGAGGAATGAGGCTTGAACTGTAGTGTTCAAACGTCATAAGAAGATTTTTCTTCTTCAGAAGATAAAGCGCACTGAAACGTACACTTTTCTTTTCTTTAGAGAACGAGGCATGAACTGTTGTTTTCATACGTCATAATGTCTCTCTTTTCAACTCTCTTAGCAAAACATGTAATTATCCCCATTATCATTCTGTAGGCTCTTTGTCGTGACAACTGATGGAGAAAACTCAATATGATGAATTTGATCCTGAAGTAAACTAACCCGAACTCGTGACTTAAACTTGCACATATGTAACAAAGAGCGGTGCCGATTTTCATTAGCATCTCTAAGTACTCTATATACTTTATACTATTCAACCAACCAACCATCAAGTATAAGGCGTACATTACCTCTTGAAAATCCAAAATTGAATGTGACATCGAGCACTACAACGTAACTCCTTAAAGTGATAGTTATTTTGTAGTGGTATGAGCCCAATTCCCCAAGTGGTAAAAGAAAAGGTAAAAGACACCCAACAATAACTAGATTTCCAAGTCTTCGCTTTTGATAATAAGCTCGAACAAGGATCTTGAAGAATCTTCATCCAACCATCCACGATACCTTCGGATACTAAGTACACTTGCCCATGATAATTCACTTCAACCTCAAATAAATAATATCAATTAACGCCGTTGTCACATCTTCTCGTTAATCGCACAAAACTAGCCTTCTTTGTCATTTAAACGAACTTTGATAATGGTTTTCATCCCACCATGGTTAGCAAACACATAACCCCGTAAAACCATGTAATAGCCAAACCGCCATGACGAAAATTCAAATACACATCCAATTCATGAAGTACACCTTTTATCCTTCTTCAAGCGTAAATCATAGCACCAAGATCAAAAGAGATCCCGACATACACTTTCCTTTCTCGGGATGAATCCTTCAATACGGATTTTACAATTCTATGGTTTAAACCGAGAAATAGTTTCTTTCATGGATTTTACAAAACCAAGAATAAACCGTAAGAAAGATCCGGGAATACACTTTACAATAATCGGGATGTTTCCATTGTCACGGATTTTACAAGTCTATAATTTAAACCGAGAAATAGATTCTTCGTGGATTTTACAAAATCAAGACTAAACCGTAAACAATGTTAGCTTGAATGAGTTATGAAAACATTGGTTTGGTGAATATGCTTTAGGGGAACATGCAGTGGTTCATCAACGGTTCATTATCCAATATCAACAATATCATCAACCATCCAATAAACACTTTGGTAAACACATCATTCACGCATTTTGTCGGCTGTTGCTGTGACCACTTGGAGAGGTAAACCCGATATGTCAAACTTGATCATGAAGTGAACTTCCCCAGATTTGTTACTTAAACTTGTACCAATCCTTGTGAAAAAGAAATGGTGTACCCAATGTACAAAACCTCTTGACGTATCCTCAACTGCGTGAGACACCAAAGTGATAGTTACTTTGTGGGTAAAGCGAGAAAGAATCACCAACGTAACTAAATAGCCAAGTCTTTATCACACTCTATAAATGCCCAAACAAGTCATCTTCGCGGAAGGGTAGAAAGCAAGAAGACGAAAATAAGTAAGCGCGTCCGGAAAACCTTACTTCAATTCCAAATTAGAAATACAATATAATCAACCCCGTAGCCAACCGAAATTCGATTATAATTCAAGTCGTGACATACTATCCATGAAAATGTATATACCAAAGTATCAATCAGCACAACCCATCAAATCTCATTATCAAACCCAATCTCATCATTAACAAATCTCATAGTCAATCAAATCTCTTGAGAAACCCATCCGACTCAATCAAGTGAAAGGCTCAAACAAAGTTATATGAATAATCGGGGCATGGTCCATGAAGTTCAACCCAAATCAATCCTAGTGAATCCATGTCACAGCCCATGATAATCCAAATCTAAGTATTCCACATTCAATTCCGAGCCCGATCCAATTAATTCATAACCATCAAGTGTGAGACTTTGGTATAAAATTCTTAATGATACTTTGTTACCGATTCTCAAATAATACCCGAACCAATACTCCATTTGATCATAATCTCACGGCCCATGTACGGTTTTAACTATTATTACACCACTCGGTCCAACACAAAGTACACTAAGTCCACAACTACACTTAATCAAATGAACAACGTCCTTGTCCGAAATCCATTATCCAATACTTATGAGTATCAAATAATTCACTTCAATTTATTCAATGTTTGTTCACGATAATAAGTCCAATAAATATAAACCCACGTGAATTCAAATACCATTATAGGACACATAAGTGTATAAACCAAATAGCCACTCGCTATATGGGACCAGCACAAGCCCACTTTAGTTTAAAGATTTCGGCCCATTGATAAAGAAGCAAGTCCAATTTGGCCCATGTGAGATAATGGTAACCGATCCATATCACTCTTAACCTAAAAATTCGGAGATATTAAACACTCACAATAATCCTCATACCCTAGTCACAAACAAACGCAGTCATCTTGAAAATACCTAAAAATGCTCCTGATAAAAACGCCTACCACAAAAGGTATCTCACATCAAACTCATTTCGCATTCAGTCAAATCTCATATATCAAAACCAACTTCCTCAAGTATCAAATAAAAAAAACTTCGTGCACAACAATTGCTTCGTTCCAAAGTGACCTAGCCACAGGGATGGCTCAAAGGTCTTTAGACTTGACCTCGCCACAGAGGTGGTTATGAAGTAACGAGCCGTCTTCAAGAACTAACAAAGGGTTCTCGGGTAGGTTTTAATTTATTGCACGTTTTGTTATTGAGAACCGAATAAAAAGAAGATTAAGACATATGTCTTGGTCTTTCTTTTGATATATTCGAATATTATTATGAAGTTTTAACTTCGAACATGACAAGATCAATGATGATATTGGTTCAATGAAAGAAAAAAAATCTTGGAAAGATAAGACTTGAACCATGGCTGAGATCTTTTGAAAGTTTTCTTTTTGTTCTTTGAGTCTTGGTTTATTGTTGAATGGAGAAGAAAGATGAGTTAGGATATATTAGTGATTGGATGTTGTTGTTAAGACATGGGTTGTAGGATAGAGATGAGGTCGAGATGAGTCTGTATTTGGTATTAAGTTGTGGTCGTGGGTCTGAGTCAACCCTTCTTCTTCATTTCTGTCTTGTACACAATGGTCAACAAGTTGCTTTTTATGTTTGGTTAAGTCGCTAGATGGAGTCAAGTTAAGTCGCTACCTTTTACATGATACAAGTTGCTACCCAAGCATGAATAGCAAGTTGCTAGGTTTGTTTTTATAAATCAAGTCGCTATCAAAATAGTGACAAGTCGCTACCCATTTTTCAAAAACAACTCGCTTACAAAAGAGACCTTTAAGACAAGTTGCTAGGTCATACATCGCTAACTTGTTCAATAACAAGTCGCTAGCACATAAGTCGCTAAATGGTATTGTCAAATCGCTACCATTTAAAAAGTCACAACTCGTTATCAATTAAAGTCCCAAGTTGCTAGGTAGTTTAAGACCAAATCGCCAACAAGAATTTTTCTTTTTCCGGCGTTATTTCCGACAATGTTTACCGACCATATTCATGAATACCCAGGAAAACGTGACAAGAAAAGCTTCTTTATGCCCATTTTGACTACAAAAACTGACTACCATAAAGACTTTTAATGACCCAGTACTAACAATGTTTGACCACTGATTCACTCATGCAAGCAATATTGGTAAACAAACATGACTGTAAGGACATCAGATACAAAATAGATAATAGCAACAACAAACCGCTTGACACTTTTGACCAAAAAAAAGATATAAATCAGAAAAACATGAGTAAACTGTATGACACATTTTCCGACCAAAAACAGTACCAAAACAGTAATAAGACGGTACAATAGACCACAATAAATCAACACAACACAATAAACCTTGGCTCTGATACCAATTGTTAGGATCGTAATATTTATTGTGTTGATGATTCGGGTGGTCTTGGATGATCAAAATACATGTTTGCCATATTTAGAGAGAGAAAGATAGAGAGGGTGTTCAAGCTAGAGACTTGCTTTGTAAAATGTAAAAATGTTAGATTGAATGAAGCACCACCCCTTCCATGGATGGAAGGGGTATTTATAGTTACATGAAATACGACCTCCTATCGGCCTGTGGATCAGGCATACAGTGGGTAAAGACCCGTCCTTCCTCCACGGTGTTGCTATAAACTAAACTACGCTACAAACTAACTAATAAACTGCTAAATAACGTAACTAACGACAAATCTACGAGCTAACTTATGCTAGATAATATTTGGGGTGACCGACTCTTCACTATGGAATTTTCTAATTCCTAACACATATCAATCCCGCCATCCAAATAAAGTACCAAACATACTCGTAACCAATGTCGCGAACCTAATAGTCTTGACACGGTCCCGATTAAGACCACGCGAACCAAACGAGCCCTAGAAGCTCTTTGGCTCCCTGCGTCTCATCGAAACTCCAACAACAACACCCAATATGCTACCACAACGACTCGACCCGGACCCATGAGTCCTTGAGGGTCTCGACTTCCAACCTAACGCCACCCAAAATGGACCCTAGTGGTCCTTGTGGCTCGTTTCATGCTCCCAACTCCATCCAAACGCACCCTAATGGCTCATTCATTTCACAAACACAACCAAAAAACATCCAAACACCATCAAACATCAAAACCCATACTCTAAATACAATCAAAACCTCATAAAAATGATAAAAATGCAATAACACATGAACACGACACAACACACGATACCAACACATTTATTTTTATGTTTTATTAGTTTTAAACGTTGTTTTATGTATGTTTTCATCAAAACCCAACCAAGAAACCCATGGGTCGAAACCCATGTGGTTCGTACGTGGTCACACAAGGCTCAAACGAGCTCACACAAGGCTCAAGAAACCCATGGGTCGAAATCCAAGAATACACGCCATGTTTTTACACAATTTTGAGGGTCAAAAAGAGGAGTTAGGGCGCGTGCCCTATTCCAAAAGAAAGAGAAGGAAGAGATCTACAAAATGGTGGTGGTGGTGAGGTGGTACGCGCTGGTTTTGGTTTAGAGAGAGAAAGGTAGTAAGAGAAAGTGTGTTTTTAGGGTTTTTAGAGAGAGAAACAAAGGTGTGTGTGTGTAGGAGGGATGGTATATATATGGGAGGGTAGGAACCAAAAAAATAATTATTTTAGGGGAGGGGTGGCCGGCCAAAGAGAGGGAGGGGGCCAAACACGTAATTTTTGTAAACTTTCCCGTTTTACTCTCCTGAGCTCCTACATTTACCTATTGGTGTCCACCGACTTTTATTTATCACTCTATTGTTTTTATTTACGTTTTTTCATGAATTTTGATTATTTACCCGTCACGTCTCGTGTTACGGTTTAAAAGTTACGTTTTCTCTCGTTATAGGATTTTATTGTGCCGACTCAAATAGTGCCTATCATAACGGGCTATAACTCATACCACAACTCATACGAAAATAAAATAAATCATAAAAACCAATAAACGATACCAACATAAGTCATGGTTAACTGGAATAGCTCCTAAAGGCAAACTACTCGGTCTAACTTAGCGTAATGCGGTTACCTAAAAGGACTCTCTAATTGTCAGTTGTCACAGCCTCCCAGCCTCATAAGAAACCCGTCCTAGGTTTCACTCTGAGTTGCTCGATGTCGAAAAGAGTTTAGGGTACTTCTTCCGGAACACGTCCTCACGTTCCCATGTGAACTCTGGTCCATGACGGGAATTACAGCGAACTTTGATGATCGGAATACGGCTATGCTTCAGCCGCTTTACCTTACGATCCATGATCTCAATCGGCTCCTCAACGAAATTCAGACGCTGATCAATTCGGATATCTCTCGTAGGCACGACTAGGTTTTCCTCGGAAAGACATTTCTTAAGATTATTGACATGAAAGATATCATGTACACTGCTAAACTCCTAAGGTAGCACAAGTCTGTAAGCTACTGGTCCGATTCTTTCCAAGATTGGAAAGGGACTAATGTATCGGGGGTTGAGTTTTCCACGTTTGCCAAAGCGTATCACCCCTTTCCAAGGGGAAACCTTCAACATGACTCGGTCTCCCACTTGAAACTCTAAGGGCTTACGTCTCTTATTGGCATAACTCTTTTGCCTATCACGTGCGGCTTGAAAATGATTACGGATTTGAACCATTTTCTCAGTGGTTTCTAGAACGAGTTCGGGACAGGTAAGCTGGTTGTCGCCAACTTCCGCCCAACAGATCGAAAAGTGGCATTTTCGGCCATACAACGCCTCAAATGGTGCGGCCTTAATGCTGGTATGATAACTATTATTGTAGGAGAATTCGGCCAAAGGTAGGTATTTCTCCTAGCCTTTGCCGAAATTGATGACACAGGCACGAAGCATATCTTCTAAGGTTTGAATGGTTCTTTCACTCTGACCGTCGGTTTGAGGATGACAAGCAGTGCTCATATCAAGTTTCGTTCCTATAGCCATTTTTAAGGATTGCCAGAAGTTTGACGTGAAATGGCTATCTCAGTAAAAAATGATAGATATAGGCATGCCATGACGAGATACTATCTCTTTGACATACAACCAAGCGAGCTTGTCGATACTATCGACTTCGCTAATGGCCAAAAAGTGAGCAGATTTGGTTAAGCGATCCACAATTACCCAAATAGCGTCACAACCACTAACTGATCTTGGTAATTTGGTGATGAAGTCCATGGTGATTCGCTCTTATTTCCAGACAGGGAGTTCGGGTTGAACTAGTAATCCTGAGGGTTTCTTGTGTTCGGCCTTTACCCTGTGATAACGCTCAGATTGTACATGTTTCTAGTAGCGTTATGTGTGCTTTTGTGTATGTTATTTGGTTATATTTGCGTGATTTCAGTGCTTAATCGCTTCAAAAGATGTTTGTCTAGTGTTTATAACCAAGTGCAGGGAAACGGAAGGAAAAGTAAAGTAATGTTCAACAAATAGAAGATTCCCATTTCAGTAAAGCATGTCAAGCACAAATCAGTATCTCAAGTACCTTTGAAGAC
Source organism: Chrysanthemum lavandulifolium (assembly GCA_022545495.1). Classification (NCBI taxonomy): domain Eukaryota; kingdom Viridiplantae; phylum Streptophyta; class Magnoliopsida; order Asterales; family Asteraceae; genus Chrysanthemum; species Chrysanthemum lavandulifolium. The sequence continues at coordinate 219,391,031 of CM040242.1, read as the reverse complement.
CATAGTGATTGAAGAACCAAGTTCTACAAGACAAAAGAAGTAAAAGATCAATTTTCTGTAACTTAGGAAATCCAGCCGGATCGGTTGCCATTGCAACCTGATCGGTTGGAACTGACCAAAGAGTGCCATAGACGCCATCCCAACCGTCCAGTCGCCTCCCGCAACCGGAAATGGTTGGTCCCTTGTAGAAGACCAACCGGATCAGTTGGTCATGTAACCGATCCGGTTGGAGGACCTGTATCTGCCAATTCTTCATCACTAAGCTTCCCCTTTGCATCCAAACGATTCTAGGTCCTTCTCTTGGTGTATTCTAGTCCCTTCCTAACTCCTTGGAGGTCAAGTTCAGCAATTAATACCCTAGACCTTGGAGCTAGTATAAATAAAGTCCTTTTGTGAGCATATGAGACACACACTTTAATACAAATCTCTCTACTCATCAAACAAAGCTCTTAAGCTCTCAAATTCGTCCTTAGAAGTCCAGGAAAGTTTGGAGTTCTAGAAGTTCTACATTTGGAGGCCAAATCACCAAGAAGTCTACCCCAATACCTTGGGAATCATTACTTCACCATTTTTAGTCTTATTCCAAGCATTGTAAGACTTTTAATCATGTTTTCTAATGTTCAAAGTTCTGAGTTTATGTTCATGTTTGCTATGAGTGGCTAGTTTCTTTATGCACTTGCTTAAATGATGTTGATTATCATATGATTAGTTAGTGATTGTGTTAACATGTTTTAATTCAATTTCAAGTTGATTCTAAGATCCAATTGTGCTAAAGTTTCATAGTGGCATTTGTTAATCAAGTTTGACTAGTTGATAGTAATCGTAGAGGTCAAAAGAACTTATTGTTATTCAACTAGTTATAATCATTTTGTCTATGGATGATTGTTTTTACCCATTATTCTTGATTAAACAAAGGAACTAAGGTATGGTTGTAATAAAAATGCTTTTTGATTATCAAATTGGATTGATTGGAAACATTTAAAATGTCGTAAGATTAGTTGTTGAGAATCAATTGTAGCCTTTTGTCTATAATCGGTTACCTTTTGTATTGATCATTTCTTAAGCAATTTGATGAACCAAGTGGATGTTTTTGTGTTTAAGTTATGAAAGTAAACTTATGAAACTTGAATTGATTTGTTAAACTTAATGCTTGTTTTTATGAACTAAAATCTTGACGAAGGTTTAACTTGTAAGAACAATAGATTAGTACACCAACTAATTGTCACAACCAACATGTTAAGAGGTTAACATAATCACATTAATCTAGGATATGAAACTAGTTTAAGCAAGTGTAGTTTTTAATCATATGAATTTCATTATATCTATTTGCTTTGTTATATGTTTTGGATAGACTCTGTTGATTCATACTTGTTATTAGATTCACTCAAATCCCTGCGAACGATCTCGACTTACCTTCATAATCTTGCTATAACGGACGAGTACACTTGCTCGTATGTGTTATTCGTAATATTGGTAATTCACCTTTTATAAATTTAAAACTTGTACACACGTAGCACATCACCCTAGAACATGTCAAGCACTTACTAACATACAGAGCTATGTTGGCTTTCATGTTTGGCCACCAGTAGAGTTTCTTCAGGTCATGATACATCTTATCGGATCCGGGATGAATAGAGTATTTTGATTTATGCGACTCATGCACAATCAGTTCACAGATTCCGCTATGAAATGGTATCCAACTTCTGTCTCCGAAGCATAGGCTTCCGTCGGAACGCTTCAAGAAGCCATTTTCATTTTCTACCATTCCATGAAGGTTTTTAGATGGACGGTTCTCTTCCGTCAACGCCTCGGCTTGAGCGACTAAGATTTGAGATGGTAGGGGTGAACTAATTTTCATTCCTAAGGATCAAACGAGTAACGGTGGAATGTTCTCCTTTCGGCTGAGGGCATTTGCAACGACATTGGCCTTACCAGGATGATAACGAATCTCATAATCATAATCACTGAGTAGTTTTAACCAGCGGTGCTGTCTCATGTTCAGCTTCTTCTGGTCTAAGATGTGTTTCAGGCTCTTATAGTCGGTATACACTACACACTTACTATCGTACATGTAATGTCTCCAAATCCTAAGGGCAAATACTACAACACCTAACTCCAAGTCATGGGTGGTGTAGTTTTTCTCATGCTTCTTAAGCTGTCGGGAGGCATATGCTATCACCTTCTCCCGTTGCATCAGAACAGCTCCTAAGCCTTTATGCGAAGCGTCGCAGTATACGACAAAATCTTCGCTTCCTTCAGGAAGGGCTAGGATGGGCGCACTACACAACTTCTCCTTCAGTAATTGGAATGCCTCTTCTTCCTTCTCTCCCCATTCGTACTTAACGTCCTTCTGCGTTAGTTTGGTCAGTGACTTAGCTATTTTGGAGAATCCCTCAATGAATCTCCGGTAATAGCCTGCTAGACTTAGAAACTGGCGAACTTCCGATGGGGTTTTAGGGGCGGCCCATTCCTTAATGGCCTCAATCTTAGCGGGGTCAACGTGAACTCCTCGACTATCTATCACGTGGCCTAAGAATTGTATGGTCGGAATCCAAAATTCACACTTAGAGAATTTGGCGTACAGTTGTTCTTGCTTTAACAACTCTAATATGAGCCTCAAATGCTCTTCATGCTCCTCTCTACTCTTGGAGTATATCAAGATGTCATCTATGAATACTATCACAAACTTATCGAGGTCCATGAATACCGCGGGCGCATTGGTCAAACCAAACGAAATCACTTGGAATTCATAGTGCCCATAACTAGTTCTGAACGCTGTCTTCGGGATATCTTCCTCTCGGACTCTAAGCTGGTGATACCCGGATCACAAGTCGATCTTAGAAAAGATACTAGATCCTTGGAGTTGGTCGAATAGGTCATCTACCCTAGGTAGTAGGTATCGGTTCTTCACCGGTAACTTATTCAACTCCCTATAGTCGATGCACATACGGAACGATCCATCCTTCTTCTTCACGAACAGTACCGGTGCTCCCCACGGTGACGAACTTGGTCGAATGAATCCCTTCTCTGACAATGATGCCAACTGTCTAGATAGTTCCTCCAGTTCTCTTGGAGCAAGTCGATAGGGTGCTTGGGCTACAGGTGCAACACCAGGTATCAGCTTGATTTGGAATTCCACTTGTCGGACAAGTGGAATCCCTGGCAGATCGTTGGGAAACACATCCGAAAAATCTCGAACGACGGGTACATCCTTAAGGTGTCTGTTACTCTTCTTCTCGCTTTTCTTTTCAGAAATTCGAGCCAAGAAAGACAACCTCCTCTGTCCATGTAATTATGTGCCTTAATACAAGAGATGATGCTCAACCGGGAGGGACCTCCACAGTCGCTCTGATCTCCTTGTATGCTCGGGAATTTTCCGCCATACGGCACACGCACGATCTTCTCATCGCAGATGATGTGTGCACCGTTCCTCGACAGCCAATCCATTCCGATGATGACGTTGAAACTTCCTAGGTAACGGGCAAAAGGTCTATGCTAAACGGGTGGTCTAGGAAACTTAATATGCAACTTCGGACTACAGTGTCTATCTTTTCCCTATTCCTATTAGCTAACTCTACATCATAACTTAATCCTAAAGGTGTCGGGGCAATTCCTAGTAATGGCATAAAGGCGGTGGATACGAAACTCATACCGGTACCGGTATCAAACAGTATGGAAGCATAGCGGCTATTGAGAAGGAACGTACCTGTAACTACATTCGGGTCCTCCTTGAATTCCTTCCCAATGACGTTCACTCGCGCTGCTCCCATGTCTCTCTGTTGATTTCCAACACCCTGGTTTCCCTTGTTCCCTTCAGTCCCTCGGTTCACAGGGCTATGCCCATTACTTCCCACACCTCGGTTCACCAGACCTCCTCCATTCCCGGGGTTTCCTCTGACCCACAGCTCTCGGCACTCATTCTTGAAATGCCCTTTCTCTCTACATCCAAAATAGGTGACAGTGGCATTCCAGTCCGCTCCTTGTGCGGTTTGTGCCACGGCAAGGGGAGTGGATCTATAGTCTCTGGCCATGTTTCCTACCTTAGAGAAATTCCTACACACCACTGGGCACTGCCCATGATGGTATCGACTGCAACGATTACACAAGGGTTTGCTACCTTCATAACCTTTCTTCTCTCCATTACCTATAACATACATCCTGGCAGTCTCTCGTCGTTTGTTGCTATCTCCATTAACATTCTCATTCCTCTTCCTCTTATCACTCTTACTCTTTTCTACTCCTTCCAACACAAGAGAATCCATCAGACGTTGGGCTTTGGTAACTGCCTCATGCAAGTTAGCCGGCTTCGCAGCGATGACATCATTCCTAGTAGCTAGAGGCAATCCATTAGTGTACCTTTCAATCTTAAGAGCTTCGGTACGAACCATCTTTGGGCAAAGCAACGACAACTCTTGGAAGCGACGGTTGTAAGCCGTCATGTCACTACCCTTTATCTTATGGTTCCAGAATTTAACTTCTAACTTCTTAACCTCATTCCTAGGACAGTAAGTCTTGATCGGAAGGGCCTTAAACTGGTTCCAAGTCATGCCATAGGCTATCTCACTTCCTACCGATCTATGATAGTTGTTCCACCAAGTCAACACTTCGTCCTTCAAAGTGAACGTCGCGTACTTGACCTTGTCGTCCTCATCATAGTTACTAATGGTGAACACGAATTCAGTTTTTTCTATCCACCTCGTTAGGTAAACCACTCCCTCGGTTCCTCCGAACTCGATGAGACCACAGAATCGGAACTCCATGTAGGTACAACCTCAAGATCGATTAAGCGGTGGGGTTCCAGCAGAGGTGTTTGAGTGATTTGACTCAGCTAGCAGCTCGGCTACACGATGTGTCACGAGCTGGTCGATGTGGGCTTGATTCAAAGGCGGAGGGATCGATGGGACATGACCATTCTCAGCTTGGTCATTGACGTCCGGGTTCTCAACGGGGGGTTATCGGTATTCTGATTTTCAACAGGTGGAGTGGTCGGGGTCGGAAGACCACCTCGACGAACAGGAGTGACCACAACAGCAGGAGCTGCTCGGGTGGTCCTAGGTGGGTTTTGTCTTGGTGTCATTGATCTAAAGGTTAACACAAGAGTTTCATAATTTCACAACTCACGTTTCATTAGACGGGGTTTGGTCTCAAGGATATCGAATACCGCATGAATATAAAATCAAGATAACAAGTATAATGCCACATCATGACGAAATAACGAAAGATCGAAACGAGAAATCAAATGATGCACTTCTAATAGCCATAACACATAGTTTTCCAAGTACAATACATGAAAGGATACAGAGTAGTCGAAGACGATTCCTACTAGTGAAACTAACAAGATAACTAAGATAAGTCTACATTTCGATCTGGGGACTCCTCAGTTTCAAGATGGTACAATACTATGAACCTAAGACAATCTAGCCACGATCACGGGCAACTCTAGCTGATCTCATAACCTCATCCATCACTCTCTAAAGTAACGAGATCTCAAGGCGCTGAGAGTCGCGATCTCTCCTCAGATCCGCGACCTCTCTCTCCAGCTCGCCGACCTTGTGCCATAGCGCTTGGTCTGCCTCTCGGGCTGTCATACACTCTGTTTACAGGTTCCCTACCTGCTCGTAGAGCTCCGACATACCCCCTCTCAAGATCATAGTCTTCTTAACAACTGAACCCATATCTCCTCTCAAGTCCTCTACACTAGCCCTCGACACTCCAACTAGTCGATCTGACAACTGACTAAGCGTAACACCCTGGGATATAATCTGCTCCCAAATCAGACCCATCTCTTCATACTCTGCGGGCTCTGAAGCTATCTCTGATGGTATATCCGACCCTAGTGGGCTTCCTATCTCAGGTGAGTGAGGAGGTGAGTCAAAGTCAAATGGCTGCTCAGGAGAATCAGGCTGAGGCAAGGGTAAAGGAGAGCCTAGTCCTGGAGAATGCGCTGAATGCGCAGGACTCTGAAGCGGTGGAGTACCCACATCTGGGATGTCCTCCTCCTCATCCTCCTGAGGGTCCACATCCTCATCCACATACTCCTCCTCATCCTCATCAATAGAGGGGGATTCCATGAGTAGGCGTCTCTGTAAAGGTGAATCTTGTGGTGGCAAAGTAGGGGATCTAGGTCTTTTTGAGAGATGGTGATGAAGGTGGTGATGACAGGAGAGAGTGAGCTCATAGGTGCATAGGTGATGATGGAGGTCGTACAGACATACGAGAAGTACAGCGAGTAAGTCTAGGAGTCTGGGCTCGTGCTAAGACCTGATGTAATGTAAGCTGCCTAGAAGAACTAGGGCGATCAGATGATGATGAAGTGGAAGTAGGATATCGGGCAATCACATAAGGATCACCTTTTTCAGGAGTATCAGAGTCCGTGTTGGGGAAGAAGCAACAACAAGGATCTCCTCTAACACATCATAAGCTAGTGAAGGCATGGTCTGTGACAATGGCATAGGGTAGGTATAAGTGTATGAAAACGACTAATTATAATAGCTCATCATCATATCAAAACATATATCACATAGTGGAAAGCTTTTAAAATAAAGGTACCGCATTACACAAAACATGCATTTAAACAAAAACGCATAAGTTCTATTCTATCACATCATCCATGCATCATATACTCCCAAGTCACACCAATCATATATCAAGCTCATAATATACCAAAATCAATAAACATATCGCAATACATAACATCTCAACCGCAAAGTTGACATATATAATAATAAGTCCAAAATAAACAACTCCACAATCTCCAATCAACCTTCAAACACTCTCATATCAATCCCGCCATCCAAATAAAGTACCAAACATACCCGTAACCAATGTCGCGACCCTAATGGTCTTGACACGGTCTCGGTTAAGACCACGCGAACCAAACGAGCCCTAGAAGCTCTCTGGCTCCCCGCGTCTCATCCAAACTCCAACAACAACACCCAATATGCTACCACAACGACTCGACCCAGACCCATGGGTCCTTGAGTGTCTCGACTTCCAACCTAACGCCACCCAAAATGGACCCTAGTGGTCCTTGTGGCTCGTTCCATGCTCCCAACTCCATCCAAACGCACCTTAATGGCTCATTCATTTCCCAAACACAACCAGACAACATCCAAACACCATCAAACATCAAAACCCATCATCTAACTACAATCAAAACTTTATAAAAATGATAAAAATGCAATAACACATGAACACGACACAACACACGATACCAACACGTTTGTTTTTATGTTTCATTAGTTTTAAACATTATTTTATATCTGTTTTCATCAAAACCCAACCAAGAAACACATGGGTCGAACCCCATGCAGTTTGTACGTGGTCACACAAGGCTCAAACGAGCTCACTACTTGTTCCTTTTACCTTTATCTATCCCAATCTACAAAAGTAACACGAATCCAAGAATACACGCCACGTTTTTACACGATTTCGAGGGTAAAAAAGAGGAGTTAGGGCGCGTGTCCTATGCCAAATGAAAGAGGAGGAAGAGATCTACAAAATGGTGGTGGTGGTGGTGGTGGTGGAGGTGGTACGCGCCGGCGTTTGGCCGAAAAGTGGCCAGAAAGTAGCGGGCGGCTAGGGTTTTGGTTTAGAGAGAGAAAGGTAGTGAGAGAAAGTGTGTTTTTAGGGTTTTTAGAGAGAGAAACAAAGGGGTGTGTGTGTATGTAGGAGGGATGGTATATATATGAGAGGGTAGGGACCAAAATAAATAATTATTTTAGGGGAGGGGTGGGCGGCCAAAGAGAGGGAGAGGGGCCAAACCTGTAATTTTTGTAAACTTTCCCGTTTTACTTCTCCTGAGCTCCTACATTTCTCTATTGGTGTCCAACGACTTTTATTTATCACTCTATTGTTTTTATTTATGTTTTTCCATGAATTTTGATTATTTAAACGTCACGTCTCGTGTTACGGTTTAAAAGTTACGTTTTCTCTCGTTATAGGATTTTATCGTGCCGACTCAAGTAGTGCCTATCATAACGGGCTATAACTCATACCACAACTCATACGAAAATAAAATAAATCATAAAAACCAATAAACGATACCAACATAAGTCATGGTTAACCGGAATAGCTCCTAAAGGCAAACTACTCGGTCTAACTTAGCGTAATGCGGTTACCTAAAAAGACCTCCTAATTGCCAGTTGTCAAGGTGAATATAAACTCTCCTTGCCTTCTAGTCTAATGGAAGACTACATTTCTCTCGTCCCGTACAATATCAATTACCTCTTGCACATTACATCCTCACAAATAGCAACTGAAGTGAACACATGAAGGCCTCATTTTTCACTACGTCATTTTAGATCCATCAAGCTACATTTCCTTATTTTTACCTTTTCTTGCGGGACCAGCAACCCCTTCATAGCATAGCGAGAAAACACCAAATTATTTCCTTTGCGGGACTTAAGTGCCAAGAGATGATAGGGAGAGATAAATAATTCGAAGAGAGAGAAATTATATTATTGGTTGTTGTGTGTGTTTTTAGGTTAATTTTAAATGATAAAAAAAAAAAAAAAAAAACTAAAAGAAAAGAAAAAAGGTTTTGCATTAGTTGAAGGTAAATTGAGGAAAATAATAATGGAGGTGTTTTTTTGATGATGTGGAGCTGATGTGGTGAGGGAAAACCCTCAACCACACCCTCCACCTTTAGGGGTGGAGGGTGTGGTCAGTTTTTTCCTTCGACACATCAGCTCCACACCATTAAAAAACACTCCTTTTATTATTTCATTCAACTTTCCCTCAAATATTGCAACACCTTCTCTCTCTTTCATTAATTTTATTTTATATTTTATCATTTAAAAATACATTTAATACACACACATACACTCACCACAACCAATAAAATATATTCTCTCCTCCAAAATGTTATTTCTCTCTCCTTAAGCCTTCGAGACTAAAGTGCCGCTGAGGGAAGTCTTTTATCTTTTGTTTTGTTTTTCCGAAAGATGTGCAGTGGGTTTCCTGCAGGAAAGAAAGGAAATCCTCAATCTTTTCCCGAAGCGCACCCTATACACTTACAAATGAACACTACCTCTAGACAAATGTAGCTACGTCCTCACATAAGACTAGAAAATAGATGTCATAGCAAGGCATCACCTACTGAAACTAAAATGATAGGACAAGAACTACTATCAACAAGAAAACTACATTTCCTCCAATAAAACTAGAAAGTACAATGACCTTAATATAAAAAACACTCATACCTCATATTAAAAGCCATTCACTCCTAACCCGGGGAGGCATTTTTGTTTTAAGCAATTCATTCCTCACCCTAAGCAATTCATTCCTCACCCTTATTATTCCCTGCTAACACACCCAATGTTGGTCCATAAGATTTGAGTAAAACATAAATAATGATAAACAATAAGTAAAAGTTTACTCAATGCTCACTTTGACAACTAATAACACCATTTGTACTTTTCAACGTTTATAAATCTTATTAAAAATTAATCAAAGATTTACAAGGAATAGTTGCGAAACACTATCCCTGTTGAGTGACAAATAAAACTCTCCTTTTTGTTGATCAAAGCTAAGCTTATTCCACAAAAGATGTAGATTGGCGGGAACACCCTGACCCCGGGTGCCTTTTTGACACCAGCCATTGTTCACTCCACAAGGAATAGTGGGGCACCTACTGAAGTGAGCACGAGCCAAGATTCGGACCCCTGAGCTCTTATTCCACAAAGTCTCTCTAGTGTGCCCATAGGTTTTGCGGATGTGGGTACCTATATGAAGCAAATGCCAAGGATGGGACTTGAACTTGGGCCAATTGACTCAAGCACAAATGCTTCAACCATTGAACTAATGCTCCATTGGTCAAAGCCAAGCTTATGATTCAAGGAGAGGATGACCATATCACTATAATACTTAGTTTATTTTCTTTGTGTTTAGAATCTCTGTCTACCTCTATTTACAAACACTCTTTCTAACATGCGATGGTGGTTGACATGTGATACAAGGGTAACTAATTTAAATGCAAAAAATGATATAAGGATATAAAAATAACATATAAATAACTATACGACAATTTCAATGATATCTGAGTTATAATCGTAATTCATTCATATTAAGTATATAACAAAATACATCAAATCCAAATCCAACATAAAATCCAAGTTATATATTTTATGTTTAGAGGCTTATATACTTAAACGGATTCACAGGTTGACATATTTAATACTTACTCAACCCAAACACGACCCGTTTATTAAACAGGTTAGACGGGTTAACCTGTTTTTTACCCAAACATATTTATCCTCGACCCAAACCTGTTTAACTTCGTGTCAAATTCGTATCATTTATTGTGTCGTGTCGAGAATTTCCACCCTAATATATCCAAATAGAAAAAGGAACTTAGGAGGCAAAAAGTGAAAATTTAGCAAATTAGCTCCCCAAACACAATTCAAATAACCCAAAAAAAGACAAAACACCTCCACCAATAACCATGTCCTCCTCTTCCTCCGGTGGCACCACCAGGCACCAATCACTAAAAAAAACACGCGAAGACCACTGGTCAGACTCTGATACATTCACTCTTATCGAATCATGGGGCAAACTATTCCTCCAACTTGACCACTCTGGGCTCCGTACACACCATTGGCAACAAGTCTCTGACGCCGTTAACAAATGCCACGTCAGCACCATTCACTGGAGTCATAATCAGTGTAGGAACAGGCTTGATACTTTGAAGAAGAAGTATAAATTTGAGAAGAATAGGGTGGTGAAAGAGAGTGGTTATGTTTCCACGTGGCGGTTCTTTAACCGGTTGGATTTTTTTATTGGACCGGTTTTCAAACATTACGTTCACACACCGTTGCCGGCGCGTGAACTGGAGAGGAAGTGGTTTCCGGCGGATGCGGTGGCGCGTGGTGTAGTTCTTCTGACAAAAGAACTGACACGTGCTCCGGCGGTTACAACGGCGCGTGGTGTAGCTCCTGTTATCAATCCGTATAGTAATACTCCGTTGCCGGCGCGTGAACTGAAGAGGAAGGTGTTTTCCGCGGATGAGGCGGCGCGTGGTGTGTTTACTCCGCCGCAGGAACTGACTCGTCATCCGGTGGTTATGACGGAACGGAATTGGATTCCGGCGGTTACGACGGCGCGTGGTGTAGTTCCTCCACCGCAGGAGTGGAAAGGTGCTCCGGCGGTATGGAAGAGGATTCCGACAGTTACAACGGCGCGTGGTGTAGTTCCTCCACCGCAGGAGTGGAAAGGTGCTTGTTGGAACGGTGGGGTTGGTGTAGTGAAGGATTCGGACATGAATATGGAAATGTGGCAGGCGAGCGGTGGGAAGCGGAACGCGGATGTGAAGCTGAAGGGGAATGTGAACGGGAGAAAGCGAGTGGAGAAAGAGAAGGATGAATATGGACAGCTGGCCGAGGCGATAGAGCGATTTGTGGAGGTGTATGAAAAGGTTGAGGAAGCGAAGGGACGGCAGTTGGTGGAGTTGGAGAGGCAGAGAATGAGGTTTACCAAGGATTTGGAGATTCAAAGGATGAGGTTGTTGATGGAGTCGCAAGTTCAGTTTGAGAAGTTGAAGTGGTTGATGCAATCAGAGTCAGGTGAGTGTTCGTCGAAAAGTTTACTGTTACAATTGTATATTCATCTTATGTTATTATTGAGTTATTGGTCATCGATAAGGAGTACTGCATATTAGATTAAACCTGTGTGTATCACTTGATTGGTTAAATTGGGAATAATTGCGGTAAAATAGACTATACTATTCATGCGTAAATGTTCTTACTAGTATACATATAATTAGGGTCCATGGTTGTGCGGTTCTCATCCTTTGTTGCGGACAAGTATGGAAATAGTTCCATGATTTCTTCGAGGCAAGATGTTGGTTTAGAAAATCTTCTTTGATGAACATCATAAGTTTAATAGTATATGATATTTCCTTATAAAAGGTCTTAGTGCCTAATGATACTTTTAGCGAAAGAAAAAAGTAGCATCGGACTGAAATACAATAAACCTGAAATTCCACTATATATGCAATTAACTCTAGGTAACCGTCTCTGATCATCCTCGCAAATTTCCCTTTGCTTTAAGCTTGTGATCACCGTCGGTTAGAAGCTAAACGTGAGTTGTATGCATATTTGATTCCTCTATATTTAACATCATTATATATAGGATATATATACTACCAATACTTTGTTTCTTTTTCTTTACTAGTGCAATCTTGAAATTATCTCTGAAATTTTACTTATGAGTAGGCGGCATATTATTCTATCTGTATGTGGGTTAAATTGAAATTAAAACATCATTGGTCTGGGTATGATATTGGAATTTTTGATGTTTGCATAACCATGATCTAAATATGGTTATTCTTCGTTTCGTTACATGTATGCACAGGGTATAATAGTCCACTTGCTATTACCCCTCTAATATAAAATACTCAGACTCGCTTCAATTTCACATTTTCTGTAGACCCATATGCTCCCAGATACCAATCACTAATTCACAGATTGAGATGGGTGGTCTACATATCAAATTTGTAATTGTAAATGTCAATTTATATAATTTTCACTAACAGAGGTTGCAAGATGGGGCAGTCGTAATGATTTTGGAGGGTTGGACTGAGTGGATGACCCATTTGATACGATTTAGGAGGTTGTATACAAGTATACATTAAAATTAAGATAGGCGAGTTTCAACTGTTAGACCGGTTACCCATTTTTGAAATCTTAAAATGATTTGACTCATTTGGAATAGAAGAGAACCCAAATTGACCCATTCAGAAATAAATGGGTTCTAATTGCGCCTATACTTCTTAGCAAGTGTTTAGAGATGGTACAGTGGACCTAGTCCTGCAACCCAAATGTGATATTGGTTTTGGTTACCTCGATTTCTATGAAAATTATCACAAAATGAAACAATGGTTATATTGCACTCTAATGCTGTTATTGTTAATCCACAGATATTTTTCGGAAGCGATGAAGGAGATAGAATCAGCAGATTTATTTTGGAAGACTGGATAGCTTTTGTGTTTAGTTTGGGGTACAAATTTATATCGTTTACTTATATGTAACAAGATGATCCATCTGCGGCGCCTGGGATTTTGTGTGGGTGCAACGTTTAGGTGGCTAGAAGTTAAAGCTTAGCATAGAGTTTTGTGAAGTTTCTGCTTAAGTTTATCTTATGGTCGGAAGAAACAATATTAGCAGGTACAAATATTTAGAACCTATGTTATCTTTTGCACCTAACCAGTTTCAAATTTTAGGTGGAATGCATCTGATTTGCAGATCTTAAACCACACAATCTCTGATTGATTTCTGTTGTTGCCTATTTATATTGTGTCATTATTTCCCTGATATGCTGCCGTTAATTAGAGATCCTCAACCTAGTTTTTGGACGATATTAAACTGTCCGGTTATTTGTGGACGTTATCTTTTTCAGTCAACCTAGCAGACAATTGATGTGACATAAACATGAGATAGAAACCACATATAGCTAACACAATAATGGAGCTTCTCAGTTTATAATAACCATAGTAAATGCTTTGAGTGTCAAAATCGCTAAAATAGCCAAGCTTATCCGATTGTTGATATATCTTTGGTCGATTAAATACAATATCTACCTGAGCATTTATAAGCATTTGGTTTCAAACAAGTGCAAATTGATATATGTTGCCACTTTACTCAATTTCATATTCTCATCCTTCACTAAAAAGGGGTAGGTTTAAAAGATCAGTTTTGCCACCAAAGATATATCAGAAGAGTTTATTTGCCACTAAAAATAAAATAAATGTATATTTGCCATTAAAGTTTTCTAAGTGTGTACTTAAGGTACTTAATGACTTATGATTAAGAATATTCAGGCAGTTTTGAATAATATTAAGATAAGTCATTAGCTCCTACATATCTAAATTTGTATTTGATTATTTTACCCCATTTTCTACCAGGGCAAATCGCATAAAAAAGTACTCATCTTATGTCCAATTTCAATTAAAGTCTTATTTTTTTTTTTTTTTTTTTTTGCAATTTAAGATACCCAACTTTTTTTATTTTGCAATCTTAGGTATTTTTTACCCACTTGATGGGTGTCCGGTAACAAATATAACTTTGTCTTTTTTAATGTGGCAAACTCATAAAGACCAAAGTCAAACCCCAAATCTGTTAAAACACACCAAGTCAACACACACCTGGCTTCATCCCACCACACAACCGTGATTCAACCGTTCCAACAAAGATGGTCGGTACAGTGTCTCACAACCGTCCGGCTAAAATGCCACGGTTCCGACCGTCTTCTCCAGCCAAAGTCGTCGTGCATCTGGCTAGGCGAAAATCGCTATTCGTGTTCACAGACCAACATCATGCAGCCCAACTTTTAGTAAAAGGAAGAATGATGGTAATGGAGGGGGAAATAAAACATGAAGAGAAATAGATAGACATGGAATAAAAACGAAAAAGGGAAGTTGTTTGTAGATTTTAGGAAGTGTGAAAAAGCAAGTAACTTGGTAGGAGGTGGGATGTTTACGGGGTTTCTATGGCAAACAGTTTCCAGCATCTCTAACTCTTCCTCTAATTGGTTCAAACTTCAAAGTTTATTGCATTGTTTTGAAAAATAATTCATATTCCAGGGATGTTTATGAATTAAAAATGGTAAAGAAGTAAAAAATGCTAAACGATCATGGGTCTCTTTTTGTTTAAAACTTAACTAACTACTGCGTATGATTTGGAAATGTGTGAATAAGTTAGCAGGCTAGCATGTACGTGAAGACAAAGAGGCGCCAATAATATGTTATATAAAGAAACAAATGACGTGGCACTCAATTTTAGAGGTAACCGGATAAAAATTTAAAAAGTGACCGGAAACCTACTAATTTCCTAAGATTGCAAATAAAAAAAGGTTGAGCACATTAAATTAAGAAAAAAAAAGAATAGTACATTTAATTGAAATTGGACATAAAATTAGTACCTTTTTATGCAATTTGCCCTTTCTACTATCATCTATCCTACGCAAATACTTTTATTAAATTTATATTTAAGTTGATAACAAATGACATATTTGCATCTCTTTTGCTCACTAATAAACAAAGAAAAAAATATAAAACTCTTACACTATACTGAAATTACATCTCCCGTGATTAAGAGTTTTTCTTTAGATAATCAATTATGAAATTATAATACAAACATAAAATACGAGGCTTTTTACCTATTTCACTAGCGACACTAGGGTTTATAAAATATATTCATAAGCTCATATTATACAACTTCAAAATTTATTCGAGAAATAAATGAGTTAAAATTCAAAACAAGTACTAGTATATAAAATTATATTGTACCCTTCTCCACCCTTGTAGAGTCCCTTCATCTTGGCAGGATATATACCGTGAGTAATTTAGTTCACGTATGTACTTGCCATTTAGACCCGTCAATATACAACATGAGGCCGGGTCAAACCCAATTATGCCTAGTAATAGGTGAGCTTTATGGGATGGATGGCAAACATACTCTAACGGTGAATGTTTAGTGGCAAATAAACTCTTTTGGTATGTTTTTAGTGGCAAAATTGCTCTTTTAAGTTTTAACCAAAGGGGTAATATATTTGTCATGTATTGAGAAAAACTCCAAACATTAATATCTAAAGATTTTCCCACTAATTTTACAGCATACGTATATAAGGCTTCTCATTTTCCGTTTCTACACCATATACAGTCCCATGCCTAATCAACACAATGAAAATCTCAATCATATATTAAGTAAGCATTTGTTAATGATGATGAATATCTCACATACTTTTAACTTTCTCTTTTTGCCTTTAGTGGAGCTCATAAAATTTATGTTATTGAAAGTTATCATAACTAAAAACATGAATTATTTATATCTGGCAACATTTATTGAACACTTTATTTAATCTCAATTATTATACTATAATAGTCAGTTTATTAGCCCATTATAGTGCAGTTATACACAAAGCTGTTGGACTCCTTTTGACCGATCACGCTCCACTCTGGTGGGCCTTGGCTAGGGACCCATGAATAAATTTCAAGCCGGGAGTCCCCTTGTCTTCTAGGCCCACCAACGATGATCACCCGATCCCCACATCCCCTGAAGGCGATTCCCCATCCGCCCATGCTATCAGCCCTTTCAGGCAACCTTCCAATGTTCGCCCAAACATTCTTCACCTTATTATACTTCTTCACTTTCATCGCTAAGCAGTCTGCGGCATATAACTCATTAGCCACTACCGCAAGTAGTGGCGGAGCCATTGAACCCGTACCACCCCCAGGCGACATATTAGGAATATGTCGCCACTTCTTAGCTTGAAAATCGAATTCTTCACCACATGACAACGCCTTTCCATCTTTCCCCCCGCTACCGCCTATGACATAGAACTTTCCATCCATCATCACCCCAGAACTCATTTTTCGGGACTTGAGGAGGCTAGGAAGCGTCTCCCAAGCCCCAGTCTCACTGTCATAGCTCTCTACCGTTTCCCTTGTCTTTCCGCTTTCATCAACACCACCTGCAAATATTGCAGTCTTCCCAAGACAAGCAGACGCAAACAAGCATCTTGGGGTGTTCATTTTCTTTCCTAATGACCACGAGTTCGTTGACAAACTATACTTGTAGATAGCTTGACCAAACACGTCCTTTCCTAGGACGAGTAGTTCAGTCCCAGCTGCCATTGACTCTTTGTCAGAAAACACAAAGACTTCATCAGCGTTCATCATTGGTAGATTCATCCAGTTCTTTCTTGATGGGTCGAAAGCTTCCCAACTCAAGGCATGAGAGGAAAAAAAAATCCAAGGTTCGGTTACATTGATCCGAACGGAACTAGTAGGTCCAGTAAACTTCTTGGAAACAATTGATGATTGCATGTTTTTTGATTCTTCTGTTAGAAAATCTTGCTCTTCTTTTGTTAATCACCTGCAATTTTAATTCAAAACAAAGCCTATTGCTTAACATAAACATTATCATTTTCACTAATGAGAAAGTTAAGTTCAGACGAGTAATTAATTATGGTATCAACAAAACATTCAAAGAACATATGACAAACATATTTCCTTTTGGTATATGGTTTTACACTTTTACTACTAATATTAAACCAAAGTAAATATTATGTACAATGGCTTGTCAATCAATCGGTATACGGTATGTGAACTTCAAAATGGGTTAGTTTTTCATAAACATATAAAACATTTTTCAGATCATATAATTATATGATATTAGTAAATGTGTGAATGATTAAAAGTTAAAACGGCTTTGTCTCGATTCTATAACTTTGTATAAAATTAAATAAAATAATTAATCTATCAAAAAGATAAAATGTTTAACTACAAATTTAAAACGAATATAAAGTTGTTGAATATTGTTTCTAAGTTTATTGTTTGGTCAATGTGAATTTTACATTACCAAAAGGTTTGTGATTCAATAGTACTTTATGTTGTGTGAAAAGTCTCCCAACTATATAATTGTGAGTTAAAATCGTGCTTAAGTGAGATAAATTTGTAGTTTAAAAGGTATGAGATAGTTAAAAATTGTCGTTCTAAAAAAATATATATATAAATTTACATTTTTTGCAATCTTTAATGAACATATATTCAGTTTAATTCATTTTTAACAACAATACAGAACTATAGAGTACATGAGTTCAATAAACATCAATAAAAAAGTAATATATAATGCCCAAATCTTAGCTATTAACTTTTTTATCCAAAAAAAAAGACGTATTTTTTACCTTTCATTAAAATATCTTGCAATCAATAAATTGTTAAGCATAAAAAAATGTATCATCGCGACAAGACTTTTCTTATATCTCAATACATAGGCACTTCAATTTACTTGGACATTTTTTTTTCGCTTTTTTATGGCTATTGAATATTACACAATAAGAAATCACAAGTTCAAATCATAAATCATATGTGATTTTTCAGTGTCTAAAACGCACCACCTTAAGAAAAACTTAAAAAAACAGTTTGTTGAAAGTATATATACAAGCGTCACTTTAGTAAAAGATGATTTTATGTTCGACATGATAGTGTAATTAGTTTTACTTAACGATTAATAATTATATATATATATATATATATATATATATATATATATATATATATATATATATATATATATATATATATTTAAATATTAGGCAAGACTATGCAAGAACAAGATTTTATAACGCAGGATAGTCATGATGATGAAAAAAAAAATTATGGGTTATAAACGAAAAATAATAAAAGTTTAAGAATTTAAGAATTAAACATGATTTAAGCTAAATAAAAATAGTATGAGTTATGAGTTATAAATAAAAATAAAAATAAAAGTTTTTAGTTTCCATATATAGTATTTTTAATTTTTCACTTTCAAAAATATTAGTTTTTATTTATATATAAAAATATAAATGTATGAAAAGGAATTTTTTTAATTATGATATGAAAATGAATATGCCTATAATTGCTTCATTTAATATTCAATTTTTTGTAATATTTGTTAAACCAAACTCACGGAACTATATGTTACGAGGTATATAACACAAAAAACAATATCAATGTTATAAATAAATCCATTTCATCATTCTAACCTTAAATTTAATCACTTTTAAAATAAGAAAAAGATTAATCGTGTGTTACAATAATTTCTTACAAATTATATTTATTAAGTATTTGAAAAAGATAATGAATGTTTTACAAACTGTGTAAACCATGGCTATAGAAATTATCACTAAAAAACCAAATTTTAAATCATTGTTACCATAAGTTCGGAAACAATAGTTATCGAAAAGGAAAAAAAAAAAATATGTCTAAACCAAATCTTCATTTTAGTCATTTTAAATATTCATTTATAGAAATTGTCACAAAAAAGCCTAGAAATTAAATCAAAAAGTTTAAAGTTATATCATGTCTTTTCACCAAATTTTACCTTAATTGATGGAAAAACTATACATAACAAAAGTTCAATATAGATTTCAAATTTACCATAAATCCAATGAACCAATCATAGCAATTTATTTTTCTAATTAAAACAAAAAAAAATAAACTTTCACCCTTTTCTTGAAAATTAAATATCTCGCAAACCGTTAATCGTTATGCGAAAAAAGCATACCATCGCGACGAGAATTAAATTATCTTTCTATAGATATGCACTTCTATATATTTTTAACGATTTTTTTTTTTCAAAATTTCGGTCCAGAAAAATCATACATGATTTGTGAAAATCATATGTGATTCGATTTTTACAAATCATATATGATTTTTGCAAATCATATGTGATTTGTAAAAATCATATATGATTTGTGAAAATCATATATGATTTGTGAAAATCACATGTGATTCGATTTTTGAAAATCATATATGATTTTACAAATCATGTATGATTTTTCTGGACGGAATTTTTGAAAAAAAAATTTTGTCGAAAATGTAGAGAAGTGCATATCTATATAGAAAGATAATTTAATTCTCGTCGCGACGGTGTATTTTTTGTAGTTTAAAGATTTACCGTTTGAAAAATATGTTGTTTTTAAAAAAAAGGGTGAAAAATAATTTTTTTATTAATTTTGATCAAAATGGATGGCTAAGATTGATTTATTGGATTTATGGTAAATATGATATATATATATTGATCTCAACTCTACATGTTATATATAAAGAAAAATAAAAAGGAATATTAAGGTAAGAGAAAAGGATAAGAGTACTTTGCACGTTTTGAACCAACTTTTAAAATTTCTATCTAGACTTTATGTCTTCACAAAATCATATGAGGAAGCCGGCGAATCTAGGTGGCACATTCAAAACTTGCCACGTAATCCTAGTTTCACCAAGTTGAACATCTAAAAAGTACTAAATCCTTATGATTTCTTCAAGGAGTACGCCGATTATACATTGTTAGAACTATCAAATGAAGAAACGTATTTCCTTAAATAAATTTAGTTTTATGTTAAAAGTGATAAATTTGGTAAAAATCACAACTTATGTAAATAATCAATATCCATGGCTTTAAAAGGCGTGCTATAGCGGTGTTAAAGCGTGAGGCGCGACCTTCACGTTATGAAATATACAAAGGCGTCGACAATAGGCGTGGCGTGAGATGAGGCGGGAAAAGGTGCGCTAAGGCGTGAGGCGTGACAAGATTTTTTCTATTCAACTCTGATAATTTAAAAAAAAAGAAACGGAGAATATTACATGTAAGGATAGTTTCTTAACCTTATTTGTTATGTACAACGTTTTTTGTAAACTCGATATATATGAAATATGACATAAATATATAAATATTTTCATATTGTGTTTCCTCTTTATCACCCCTTTACCACACCATGTCACGCTTCGCGTTATTTATAATCTTGTCAATATCAACTCACATATAAATATGATAATTTGAGTTCATTTAATAGTTCTAATTATGTGTCACCAAGACACAAAATAGATAAAATATAATTTGTCTTTAACTAAAATAATCTATAACTAGAGCCCTTATAAATTCTTCAACCATAATATATAGTCCCCAAATCAGTATTAGTATATAGATTAAAACATAACCTTTTTAAAGTTATCATTAAGTCAGATTACATGATAGGAATTTATATACCAACTTTAAAGAAAGCACACAAAATCAAAAGTTAAGAAGTTTACCCAGAAGATAGTGTTTGCTTCTTTTGATTCTTGAAGTTTAGCGATCAGAATCAGATCTCAGTAAAATTTGTGATAAAAGATTAATAAGAATAACAATAATATTTTAAAGAATTGACTTCCTTTGATGTATATTTTATTCACAACTTATCTGTATTTATATAGTAAATTTAAAATCTAGAGAGAGAAAAAGATGGTATTGGTGGTGAAAGTAGATGGGCCCATCAATACATTGTGCGATGACTTGTGACTACGACACATGTAACTTTTTTGAAAATGTAATTAACAATCACTCATATTTTTGTGTAATTTATAAATAATATATTTGTATGTGTGGTATCAGTGTACATTGTATCTGTGTATGCAAACTATGTGCGGTATACTAGTGTGAGTCGTATCTGTGTGCGCGATATTTATGTGTCTCGGAATCCCAAAAGCAGTTTATAATATGTATCCAAAGTTTCAGATTTGTTTCCATGTTATAAGGTTTCTTCATTTTGACACTCAAATTTTTAATAAAAGGTTATACTTACAAAAGATCGATGCATAATATATTATATAAAATCTAATGAAAGTGTAACGTTGTGAATAATATTATGGTATATATGTACATTTGATCTATGTGCACAAAATCTGTGTGCCACCGGATTTCATAATTTATTATGAGCTATGGGTAAGGTTTTCAATGACATTGTATCTGTGTACGCAATAACAATGTGTCGTATACCTGTCTGCGTTTTATCTGTGTGCGCAATATCTATGTGCCTCGGTATCTCAAAAGCATAATATGTATCTAAAGTTTCAGTTTTGTCGCCATGTTATGAGGTTTTTTCATTTTGACACTCTATCTTTCAATAAAACGATATACTTACATAATATCAATATACAATAATATATATATATATATATATATATATATATATATATATATATATATATATATATATATATATATATATATATATATAAATAATATTGTGAGCTTTAATATTATTTTAAATATTATCGTGGTATTAGTGTATGTTTATTTTATGTGGACAAAATCTATGTGTAATCGGATTTCAATACCGATTACAAGTTATGGTAAGTACTCAAATTTGTTAACATGCAAACACTAATTTTGTATTTTAGCTATATATTTCTTTAGCATCACAAATTCACAATATAATTTATATAATTTGTAAGATTTATTATAATACTAAATTTTTGTTCATATCTTTAAAACTTATGTTACAAAAATCTTTTGATTAAGTTTTTGAATTAAAAATGTGATTATATTTGTTATTAAAATACTATAATATCTGGTATAAGTTTAACAAGGTATATATCAAAGGAAAAAAAAACAAGTAAATGTAAGGACAAAAAACAAATACAAGTAAAAGGAGAAAAGTAAAATATGAAAAAAAAAAAAATAATTGATATGAGAAGTTATAAATAGTTAATGTTATTAATTTATTTTAGAATGACTTTAACTTTTTAGTGACCTTATATCCCAAATTTAGATTTTAAACTTAAAAACTTGAATTTTCCACTTACCTCATATGCCAAATTTAGAGTTGCTTTAAGAAAGAGTATTTATAGTTTCTTGTTGTAGTTTCTAGATGTTTGAGAGGGAATACATACGCATAATATCATCAGTTTTGGAGGTTTTACAGCGACTAGATACATATGTGTAATAATCAAGCCAACTACTAATTCTAGCTGTAGGCCACAATATATCAGAGACTAACACATGATTTTAGAGACAGAGAAAGAGAGAGATGAGATCTTTATTTGAACCAAAATAAATCGAACAAAGGTTATTTTTAACTCACAAGACCTATGAGATACATCTCAACTTGTGGGTATTCATACCCTCAATACACATGAGAAGTTTCGTGACTATTTATTTAATATTTAATCGTGTCTTGTGAATAAACATCAATCATAAGATGTTAAGCTAACGAGTACAAACGTAACATAAACCTACTACCAAACCTTAAACTATTAATTACATATATAAGACCCTAGAGAATGATTTACATTTCAAAAGCTAACAATCTCCCCCTATAAGGGTAGATCATGAGGGTCTTATAAATATATTCACTTTTGATGTTTAATAAATGATTCTTAACTGATAGAAACTTATCCTAAACCTATAGAAAGCTTTTAAACTATTCGTAAAATCACATTTTGGAAATAAATAATATCTTGGTTGGACTTTAAAGTCATGAAAGTCATTTTAAACAATATTTTGATGGTTGTTTTTGAAAAGCAATCACTATATCTATCATATGTAGGCTCTGATACCAATTGTAAGCCACACTATATCAAGAATCAACACACGATATTAGAGAAAGAGTTTTACATGAGACATTAAACTACCGAGTATAAACGAAACATAAACCTACATCCAAACATAAAACTATACAATGATTACATATATAAGACCCTAGAGAACGAATTACACTTCAATAGTTGACATTAGCTAAACTTAGGTTTCTCTGTCAAGCAACTATTAGTTAGTGCAATGTCAAGTTGGAAACCCATGTATACCCAAAAAAAAAAAACAAAAACAAAAAAAACTACTAGTTAGTGCGCTAAAAACTGAAGATAAACTACCTGCTGCCATATAAGGTGTCATAAACAAACAATAGCTTGTCTAGGATGATATTATTAAGCACCTAATAATTATACACCAAAATCTCTAATTAAACATGCTAAAGATAAATCAATATTCAATCGGCGCCTAGCTATCACATGCACCCATACTATCATAGAGTTATCCAAAAAAAACATGGGTTTAACTTTACATATCAATATAAAGATCAACAAACATAAAAATAAAGAATAACAAAATTATGTAATTAAAAGAAATTACATAAAAAATGTAAAAGACTAAGAGACCAACCAACTTAGACCGTTAGAAACACCAAAATCGACCCCAAAAGTAAAACCTTACTATATTCAACTTAAAAGAAACTATTTACATTAACTAGTATATTTGAGTAGGATGCCTTCCAAACATGATTTGAATGACACCTAGAAGTCTATAAGCATGATTTTCTCTGATATTTTTCATTGTCTTATAGGAAAAGTCGCGACAGATGAAGCGAGAGAGTCGATGGTGTCCAGAGATAGTCTCGATGGCATCTAGAATTCTGATAAGGCGTTCGAAAGTTTTTTGGATGGAAATTATTATCTTCTGCACTACACATAGTTCTTGATCTAGCTCTCATTAAGGCATTGGATGTCCTTCAAGAAATATTTTAAAAACCGCTTTTCTAATTAACCTGATCGAGCTCTCGGCTCACGGTTCAACCAGGTTTTTTGCTCAAAACGGGCTTCCGATCACCCGACCGGTTCATGGTTCAACCGGACGGGTCAATCCGGGTTTTAATACATTGACGGCTCCAAATATCTATGAATGGAAAACCACCTAAGATATGTGATACCTATTGAGTATGTAAAACATATGCGGAAATAATATCAAATGACCCAAAGCATATGCATAATTTGGGTCAGTCCAAGTGATAAATAAAATTAGGCGTGTAGATAAACATATCTAAAGAGGTTTACATGGCTTAACTAGTTGCATATAAAATATGTATTGAATTACAACCTCGGTCCCTATAGTTAGATATGATATTGCTTTTTAATATCCTGAGATTACACTGACATCCACGACGTCTCATTTCTATAACATCGAGGATGATCCAATAATTTACGAGCACCAATTAGCACATACACTATGTGGCAAGTTAGTTTTCTCATCATTAATATACCCAAATAGTCTTTTAATAGCCAAAATCAACAAAAAGTACTCAGATTAATCAAAATACCTTTTTCTTTAGGCTTTTCACACCTGCTTGTGTGACCGCTTTCACTTAGACACTAAATAGAAAAACTGAAACACCTACATGTTAATTGTAATGCAAACATATATAGAAGCATAATGGGCTGATGATCTAATAATATAAACAATAGTTTTAAATTCATATACAAGTTAATCACTTCATCCCACATAAAGATTTCTTTACAAGTGTATGATAACAAGCTCAATTCAAGAATTACCATTATGATGTTTGGCTGAAATATAAAGTGCTTAAATTTTTATTTAAAGACCATTATATGAAGTCATATTTCATTAAAAAAAACATTATTCTAATTTAAAATTTATTTAGGAGTTTAGTCCATATATTTTTTCAACATGGTGCAACCAAACTCAAATTCATACAAATTGTCAACGGCAGTGCGCACATACTGCGTGTGTTTATGCGCCAAACATGTGGTTACACCTAGCTTCACCCGTAAACATGGTACGTGTATAATATATAAACCTGCAAGTAACGGCAACGCATACAATTTTTGTGCATATGTGTTTCAGGTGTAATGCTTCAATTCCCAACTATTGGAAAATGTCCACACTATTAGTTAAGCATTCAGTGGTTGTTTGCATTGAGGGTTTAGAGCGAAGGAATGAGAATAGAACTGATTCTTGTTGTTTGGTCGATGGTTTTCAAATCAGTCTATGATTGATAGACCCATAAACCTAATCCTTATGCTGAAGGTAGGATTTGTTACATTCTAGATGGGGCCATTATGTCTATTTCTTTTCCACCACAAACTGCATCTTTGTTTTATTCTAGTTCCATTATTTTAACATTGAAATTAGTAAAAATATATTAGTTTGTATTTATAACTTTTTTTCTCACTCCTACTTTTTTTTAAACTGATACTAAATCCAAATATAAATCTAAATCCGAATCTGAATCTAAATCCAAATTCAATTCCATTAACAAACTAAACGGACCCTTATCTACTTCCAACAACTTCATTTACTTGTTTCTTTATTTCTTCTTTCTACTGTAACACACAAGATTTGTGTGAGCCACACCCAAAATGTAATAGTTTTTTGTCTATGCTATGTGTCTAATTATGATGTTGCTAAGTCAGTGGCACACAAGTGCACATGATTTTTATGCGCCAAGTATCAAATATATGTAAAATATGGTAGAAAGTGTTAATTTTGTAATATGCATGGTACTGAGTGATAATAAGGTAATTTTCTATTTGTTTTTTTTTTCAAAAAAACAATGATATTATTAGAACAAAACATTATATACATCTTAAACAATACAAAGTGCACTTCTTCTGAGGCAGCCAAGACACATCATGAAATTCCCAAACCGAAATGATTTTTTTAAACTGACCCTATATGCCGTATATGCTATACGTTGTACAAGGTTTACCTCTATACGCCTTATATACTTCTCTAACCCAAAACTATATTTTTTGGAAAACGTACTTACAAGACTCAATAATTTCAGAAACTTTGCAGAAATAATTCAAACAACACATATTTATTAGTTATGTACAAGTTTGACATAAATAACAAGCGAAAGCTAACTTTACCAAAAGTTCAGTGTTATACCATAAACCCCTTTATACATCTCAAACATAATTTGTACATAACTCTTTTGTTACCATAAAAATCTGCAAGTTTTACCTCAAGAAACATAAAGCACTAAAAAAGACTACACTTTACAAAAGACTATAACTTGACCAAACACTTGGGGGGTTTAACTCGCTTCAAGCATGGTATCTATTACTACTTGCTCATATACAAAAAAAAAAGTACTTCCAATCACCGCTTCACTTCATAAGGCCTATATCCACATAAACCTACAAAACATTCAACAGTTAAAACGTAAGCTTTTTTTTAGAACGAAAACTGATAAGGATTTAAAACGTACGCTTTTAGGGGGCCATTTAAGCACTATTTTGACAAATTTTATATTCGTTACTGCTTAATTTCGTTCCTTTTCACTTTTTAGGTCTTTTGGAAGCAAAATGCGGGAATGAAACATGTTTGGACGAAAAGGAGCAAAAACAGAAGGAAATGGCAAATTCAAGATCGAAGACACTCAAGGCTGCTCAGCAGAACCTGACGGCATCCCATCCAAATGGCGACGCCATCCCTCTATGAAGATTTGATCAAAAAGTGTACGCGACGACTCAGTAGAATTTCTAGTCCTAAAGCCTGACGGCGTCACGCCTTAATTCTGGAAGGCGTCACTCACAAAAACTACACCAGACGCCCAAGATCCAAGATTCAGACGACGTCACTACTGAAGAATGAAGGCGTCACACATATCAATTGACGTCGTCACAAGCTGATCAAGACTATCAGAACATGCGCGCGAAGTAGCTGATACTGTTTTGGCCATAACTTTTGCATACGAACTCGGATTTAGGTGATTCAAAAGCCCACGCGACCGAAACGAGAAAATCTACAGTTTGGTGAAAAAAAGGCTTCGTGATGCCGTCACTTTATCGAGCTGGCTCCGTCACCCTTTGCCGACAGAAAATCTGCCTATAAATAGAACATTATTACTTCACTTTTTGTAGGCTCTAAACCCTAAGTCCGATTCTAGGGTTTGGATAGGTGTTTTTCCAGCAACTTAGAAGGTTTCAATCACTCTAAAAAAATCTTGTAATGGTTTGTTGATTATATCTTAATCCATATCTTTAATTTATCATTATGTCTATCCTATGTTCGATTGATTGTGTGTATGCTTGCTTGTCTATCATGTCTAGCTAAATTATTTGTGTGTTTGCTTAGATCTATGAAACCTAGTTATTGATTATTGTTAGGTTGTTTCTTGTCTTAATTGAAATTGGCTTAGGAGTGCAACTAGGCATCTTCGTTGTATTTAATGCTTGAGTATGTTTTATGATGATATGGTTCATGGATGAAATAACTTAGGCTTGCTGACTCCGTGAGTCATATACGAGAGATAACCTCAAAGAACTAGGGACCACGCATACCCTACGACCTTTAGGAATACAACGCGT
Organism: Chrysanthemum lavandulifolium; assembly: GCA_022545495.1. Lineage (NCBI taxonomy): Eukaryota > Viridiplantae > Streptophyta > Magnoliopsida > Asterales > Asteraceae > Chrysanthemum > Chrysanthemum lavandulifolium. Next base: position 219,363,628 of record CM040242.1, on the reverse strand, counting down.
TAAGATAAAGGACGTGACAACTCAACCAACCAATAAAAGATAAGGGAGTAATATTATCTAAGTGAACACATCTTTAATCATCATATGAGCACACCTCAATTAGACATAGCTACCCGTAGTAATTAGATAATTAGATAATTAGTAGAAGTAGAGTAATCGGTAGAAGTACCACCCCCAAACCAATTGCCCCGAGATTTTATCTTAGCTTTCTAAAAAAACATAAAAAGATATAAAAAATAATCATCCTCAACCCCACCTTCTTGTCATATATTTCTTACTAGCATTCCTATTCCCCTAAAGAACGATATCAATCCCCGAGGCTTACCCCATACTAAACTACAATGATTAGGTTCACTGCCTAGGAGGTTGAAAAACTTGCTCGAAGAAAAGGAAGTTTCCTTTGACCCCGAACACCCCTTCCACGCCCATCAAGTTTTTGGCGCCGTTGTCGGGGAATAGAATAGCTAGTTAGATCTCTATCTCATTTAGGTTCCCTTGCTTGATTCCTATCAAGTAAGATTTTTTTCTCATTTTCATTAGCTTCCTTGTAGTCTATCTCCCTTCTTCATGTTTTTGTTCGTAACCTTATCACTTTTCATCATGGAATGTGATAACCTACCACCAAATTAACCACTTCCAATCAACCCACCACCAATTGACCCGCTAAGAGGCCGTACTCTTGGTGAATACTCTAAACCAAGCCATCAAGGCTATAGGAACACCATTGAGCTCCCTGATCAAGCTCAAACTATGGCCCTGCGATCCGACACCATCCGGTTGGTGCAAAACGGATGTGCATTCCTTGGACTTCGTTCCGAAGATCCTAATCAGCATCTCAAGGACTTCCTTAAAATCGTTGACTCTATCGACCTTGATGCTACCACACGAGAGACCACGCGCTTGCATCTCTTCCAATTCTCTCTACGGGACCAAGCTAGTAATTGGTTTGAGCGACTTCCCGCCGGATCCATCTCAAGTTGGGATGATCTCACCACTCGTTTTCTCGCCTAATTTTTCTCACCGGGGAGAACTACCAAACTAAGGAATGACATATTGATGTTCCAACAACGTCAAGGCGAAACTCTCTACGAGATGTGGACTCGATTCAAGGACTTGCTCCATAAAGTCTCTCATCACAACATTGATCTTTGGCTTCAAGTCCAAATCTTTTACGATCATGTCAATCCCTCCACTCGACAAACCATTGATTATGCAGCCGGTGGAAGGCCGAGTAACCTCGATGTTGAAACATGTTGGGAAGTCATCGAGGAGTTAGCACAATGAAGAAGTAGAGTGGGAGGATCCAGTACTCCTTAAAGAAAGTAGTTCGGATGCCCAAGAACAACTATTTAAGAGTATGGAGGCACAAGTGAATAAGTTGATGGAAATGACCACATGTGATCATATGGAAGAATTTCGTGAACATGTTAACATGGTCAAAGAGTTTTTGCTTCCAAGAAAATCACGACAAGATGAATTCGAGGACATAATGTTGACATTCGTCAACAACCAAGAGAAAGAAATACAAGGCCTCGAAGCTCACATGAGAAAAACCCACGACACTTTCTTGGAACTAGCTGACAACTTCATGATGAAACTCCATGAAGAAATCGCAAAGAATAATATACCTAGAAAGATCAAAAAGGTATACGCGATACCGGAGCTCGTGAGTATAAATCCTGAGCCCTCTTTAATCCCAACAAATGAGACAATCCCTCTCAAAGACTCACAATTTGGCAAGAGCTCGTGTCTCAACACTCCTTGCATAAAAGAAATATTTCCTAGAGACATGTTCATTGGAAGGGTGCAAGTTTTACTTCCCAATTTCCATAACATAAGGAAACGTTCTTTTGGGTTTAAACCGGGTTTAGTAGGTCAAGATGGATCCTTAACTAAGAATCGCTTGAAGTTGATAAAAGATGATCCATTTCTAGGAGAAAGACTTGATTCACCCGCTACACCAATAGAAATAGGTAAGGTTATAATGAGTGGAGCACACCCCTTTGAGCATATAAATCACCCATCACCTTCACCTCACATGGCAAATTTCCACCCTAAGGGTTTGTATCGCTACTATCACCCGCATTTAAGCTTAAGTGTAGGGAAAACTTCCGCTTTATCCGTTAAATAAGGGTAGAGTCAAGCTCGTGACTCGAAAAAAAAACAATCGCTTCTTGGGAGGCAACCCATGTTTATTTGTTTGAATGTTTGTTTTTAATTTTAATTTTTGTGTTTATATATCTTTTTCATTATTGTTTATTCTCATGTTAGACTTTGTGAAATGGCTTTATTTTGTTTTTAACTTCATCTTAATTGCATATAAAGATATTTTACAAAAAGATAAGTGTAGGGAAGATCACATATGTTTTTAAGAACATGAACATGAGATTAATAATACCGAGCTAATTAGGGGAGTACGAGTTTCTTTTCCTTACTTACCTTCCTTTATCATAACTTTGATGCTTTTGGGGAACATTGGGGACAATGTTTAGTTTAAGTGTAGGGAGGGAGAATAAAACGGGAACTTAGAAACTATTCACTCACTTGATCATTTGTCTTGTCCTTGTTAATTTGTGTAATAAAATATGAGAAATATTCGTTAGGGCAATTTTAGAGCCAAATTTAAAATTTTTTATGACATTTACGAGCTAAACTTTAGTCTTAATAAAGCGTCTCATGGATAGGAATTATATGACTAGCACAAAAACCGTTTACTACTCAAATTCCATCACAAAAATGTGAGGTTCGCCCCTAGATCTTTAGGAATAAAAGCATTCAACTTTAATGCTTAGAGAGTGTACCGGTAGTATAATAGATTCTAGAACTTATTTTGTGATGCATTCCGAGATCGCTAGTGAGACTACACTTGTGTAGTTGGAAGTAACTAAGTTAAAAGAGGCATTAGGATAACCCTTGTTTGAAACCTGTATTATAATTACATCTTCAACATCGGTTGAATAATTACCCCACACCCTTGCGATCTACTCATCTTTAGTACACGATACCCCTAGTTAACCCCTCATATCCTATCCTTTTCTCGGTTCTCGTGATGTTTCGATTTTCCAAAATATCAATGAAGAGCATTGTTTACAATCCACCCCCAAATGTACACCTAAATCACCTTAGCCTACCTTGTATGCACTCATATTTAGTGCATTATTGTTATCATTACTAAATCCTTAGTTCAAATATCTAGTTACTTGCATGGTTGCTAAGTTGAGTCATATCTTTAGTACACAGTTTTGGGAAGATTGAGACTCATGGGTAAAAAGTAGTATTTTATAGAGTAACAGGAAAGAACGATAAATTCAAATTCCCTTTGTCTACGTAATTAAATACTCCAAGTGTTTTGATCTTTTCAAATCGGGTCAATTAGTGTTAGAGAAATAAAAACTCAAGTGTAGGGATGCTCCTATAAATCCCTTTATATTTTGATGTTATCGTAGAGGATGGTAGAGTAAAAAGGTATGAAAAAAAAATCGAAAAAAGAGAGTGTTAAAAAAATGAAGAAAAATATACGGGCTACCATCCTACATCTATCTTTATGTTTATGTCTTTAAATTCATGTTTGTTTTGTTTCAAGTTATCTAGTTTAGTGAGTCGAGTCTTGGCTTAGCAACGCCACGCTTTACATGCTTGTAACATAATATTTTTGACTTGCCACCACTAAATATCCCCTATCCAACAAAACCCTTTGTTTCCCTACCCTAAGCCTAACGTCACAACCCTTGTAAAGAACTCTTAGATAGTTGTTCCTAGGTACTTACGCCAAAGTGGTGGAGGTTTTATCTATTCTCAAGCTTATGGTAATCTATGTACTATACCAGGTAATGAGTGTTTATCTTCCATTTCCATTCCTATTATATTTCATATAAACCCGAGAGATGAGAGAATCCAAACACCAATTGTGAGGTGCTAGCATATAATTTCCGTGCTTATTATGACTATTGTGGCGCTTTTACTTGTTGTAAACTATTTTAAACCAATGCTTATGTTGGAATCACTCCTAAACTAGATTACAAGTGTTAGTAATTAATATGTAATAGTTAGCTTAATTAGGCTTTTATGTTAGTAATTATGGCAAGACTTATGTAGAAAGCCCATAAGCCTTGGCCCAAGCCCAATAAGGAAATGAAGGGAACTTGCATGTTGCCCTAGTTCCTTCCCTATAAATAATCTTGTAAACTCCCATTTGGGAGTTGGTTGTTCATTTTATCACAAAACTTACGCCTAAACTTTCTTCATATATACGTGTATTTGTGTTAGCTTGTTCATCCGATCACTCCTTCATCTATACTTCTTATATTGATGCTTGTGTTACATAAATGGGAACCTAACAGTGGTATCATTCGCCATTTAGTTGGGTGAAACTTTCTTGTTTTTGAAGTTTTTTAAAGTATACGCGTGGGTGTTGCGTTTCACATCTTCAAACGCTTAAAAGCTTTAAATTTTTCACTTTAAAACTCAATGTGGAAAACTAGAAGGATGGGTTGAATAGTTTTGCCAATTAAAACTTCCTTTTAAATATTTAGATCGACTTATGTCAATCTATTTAGATGTGTGTGTTGGATCTTGATAAACAATCATATAGAAGTATGTATAGAAAATATAAGAGTAAGAAGCACAAAACCACAACGCGAGTATTTATAGTGGTTCGGCTACAAGGACACCTTCCTTGCCCTACTCCACTCCCCGAGTCACCTACTCGAGAGTTCGTAATCACTACACGACACCAACTCCTTATGGTGGAGAAGCCTTCACAACCTTGCCTACTCTTTTTCCGGTACTAGGCTAACCACCGGGTTCTTTCACACCAAGGTGAACCACACCTACACAACGTCGCCTACCCTTTATCAGGTACTAGGCTAAGTACCTAGTTCTTTCACACCAAGGTGAACCACACCTACCACAACATCGCCTACCCTTTATTAGGTACTAGGCTAAGTACCCAGTTCCATTGCAATGGAGGAACTACTACCCAACACTACACCAACGACTAATCCCAAAGGAGACCAACTCCTTATTACAACATCATCAAGGATATCAATATCCTTGGATCTAATGCTAATCTATCTTGTACATCGAAACACACCATATCGAATGTACATCTAAGGCACCTTTCACTAATGCCTTTGACTAGATCTTCAAGACACCCTTCACTAATGTCTTGTGTCTTGACTTCTAAGCACCCACCACAACTGCTTATGATATGAATGATAGATACCATTCACTAATATCTTCATCTTGACACTTGAGACATCTTTCACAAATGTCTTCAACACTTTCTAGGAAAAGAAAAACAATCATCAACAAGAAGAATTCAGTAGTCTTGATGATGAGGAAGCATGGCAAATCATGGACTTGAGCTTGCTCGACTTCAAAGGTGGTGATCTTGCCTTTAAGAGGAACCTAGAAGATCACACAGAAACAAAACTACAAACATAGATCTCTTGGATCTGGGGTTAGAGATTTTTTAACTCAAAGGGAAAGTATGTTGGAAAGGGGTAAGAAACAATGAAGAAATGGCTCACTATTTATAGAGGAAAAAATCTATTGTTCCCCAGATCCCACGGATCCCTCCCACAAGGGATCCGTCTAGCGTAAAGCTAGGGATTCGTGGGACGCTCCTCTTTACCCATGGGTATTTTGGTTATGGGTCATGGGTTGATCCATGGGTCTTTAGCTAGATACAATGTATCTCTTGAGTGCAATGCACCTAGTCACATGGGTATGGGTCAATACCATGGGTTATGGATATTATCCATATATGATATAAGCATGATGTCATGCAATGGGTTATGGGTCAAGCTCCATAGGTCATGGACTTTGGGTTGTACCCAACCACATTCAATGTATTTGGTCAATGGGTTGTGATACTTAAGTTTCTACCCATTTATATTGCCCAATATACTACATACTAGTTATGTGTATATTTTACGTAAATATGTAAACACTAGTTGTTGTACATATGTAATATTAAATCATAAAATCACTTATACTTGTTTTAGTGTTTTATGTGAAAATGTGAATATGTTAGAAACTATTAGTTCAAACCATTTACGTATTTTATTTGTTTCGTTAAAATGATTTTACGTTTGTTATCGACAAAACATTGAAGATCGTAAAATATAAATAAACGTTTTACGGCTTATTTGTATTAACAATCTCCCTTTTGTTGATGACAAAACATAAAATTATTTTAAGGAAAAGCTAAAATTGTAAAAGTTTGAATTTGTAGTTTTACTTTCTTCTCCCCCTTTTTGTCGAAACAAAAAGAGCTTCGAAAGGAAACTAACACATTGTTTTAGGAAAAACATGTGAAGGAAATAAAATTAGAGAGCAAGTAACGGGAAATGATCCCGTCTTTACTCCCCCTTGACTAGTCCATCCCTATGTAAGGTCGTCAAGAGAATAATACTAAGCTAGTTCATTTGCAACTATGTTTGCAAAAGATTTCGTCTAAGTGACGAATGTGCTCCCCCTTGATGATTGCAATTTTGCAACGGGATGTCATGAAGTGTAATCCTAATATTGCAATTAATTTGCAATGTATTGCTTTGACACAAAGCTCCCCTAGCTTTAGGGTGTCAAAGTCTTCATGTGTAAATTGAATAACTACAAAAAAAAGGTTAGAAAACAAGTATAATGTACAATTTCCTGCAAATATGATCCAAGTTAGTAGAAAAATAGTTTTCTGTATCACGGATCCCACGGTTCCCTCCTTGTAGGGATCCGTCTAGGCAAATTTAAGGGATGCGTCTAGCTGAAGGTTAATTTCAGCAATGTTCATATAACACATTATGTTAATATCAAAGTGAGATATGTATTATACAACATAATCATATACTCAGAAATATAGCAAGTAGCATGTATTTTCATTTAATAAAACTAGAGATATGATATACATGACTCTAAAAACTAAGAAAATAATCGATACATGACTTGGAATTACTAGACTTATCTAAGTAACGCTTGAAACTAGGACACCACTAAAATCCTCTAGCTCAAGTTTGTTTAGGTTTAATCTCGTCGAAACGTTCGAGGAGGTGATAGAACATGAAACGTTGGTCTTCTCGTACTTCATGTATCAAACTTTCAACATGTTGACAATGATAACAATCTTTGTCATGGCTAGGTAGTGGTGGTGGAAGAAATGAAATTGCTTGATGCGAAGGATCAAGTGAAGCGGCTTGTGGAGCCTCAAATGACGGAGGGATTGGTGGATGCACATTTGAAGATGGATCGACCAAGAATGATGGCGGTGGTAGAGAAGTTTCAACTTCCATATGGTCGGGTGGTTGACTTTGATGATTTCTCATAATCCAAATGGGATTATATGATGGAAACGACGAAAAGGAAGCCGGAGCTAATGTTGACTCAACACCTTGATTTTGTACCATTATTCCTCCTAATAAGGAGAATATTGCCGGCGGAGGAGGATGAGACGGTCTAGGAGGTAAATCCTCTAAATTGTAGAGGCGTGGTGATGATAATGGAGATGTAAACGATATAGCTCTAGGAACCAATGGTGATGGTTTGGTGGAGATGATATTTTTTGGTCTAGGAGGTATGGTGGTGTTTGGCATAGGTAGTTTTGTGGGTACTATCCTTTTAGGAATTGGTTTGATTGGTTGAGAAGAAATCCTTGCATTTGTTGGCTTGACCGGAGATGATTCGGTTGAGGAAATTTCGTGTACAACACGAGCAATTTTCTTGGGTGGTTCTTTGGTGGATAAGTTGCTACTTGGAGTTTTCCTCATGATGATTTCAAGAGGTTTGTAAAGATTTCTTAAGTGCTGAAAATGAGGATGAAGGTGATGACTTTAGAAGTCCTAACAATGTGGTTTATAAAGCAAGAGATTTGGCAAGTGCATTCAAGCCTTAAGCCACTAAAATTCCTTGGAATGTGATGATTAACATGCACAAGAGTCAACTTCGAGTTTGTCTTGATCTAGGAACTCATTTAAGATGAGATGGAGTGTTTAAGTTAGAAAGATGAGCTTGAAATGATTGTTTTAGCTAGAGTTGACATAATGTCACCGGATCCCACGGTTCCCTCTTCGAGGGATCCGTCTAGGCTAATCCTAGGATCCGGCTCTCGTGACTATGAAAGAGTAAAAATGATGTTTCTAAGGTCTAAGATCTATATCATCTTGAGTGTTTCAGTCCTCCTAATTGTCTTAAATGAAGGGGTGCTTAAGTACTTGAAGGTAATGAGTTATGTAGCTAATGATTGCCTTTTATGGAAGAAATTGGAACTTTCATGAGTACCAATGAATGAACAAGGATGACACTAAAGATTTTGAGAGTGTCAAGTGAAGCTAAATGACCCAAGAGATCAAATAGTGACTTAGAGTAATGCTTTGGAGAATATCCTAAAGGCTTAAGATGGAAAAACTAGAATTAGATCAATTTTGACCAATTTTGACGTAAGGATGATTATGATCAATTTTGCTATAAAAGATTTCCAAAGTTAGATATGAGGGATCATGTGAAAAAATGATGTGTGAGTTTGAGAGCGAAAGAGTAATGGATTTAAGTGAAACGATAGATCTACAAGCGTTTTTGAGTGTGATCTATGTGTGAGTAGGAAGGATTTACTTAACTTGATAAGGACTTAATTTTCCTTAAGACACTATGTCTAGCTTAGTGTGAGGTGTTCTAAGGACATGTTTGAAATACAATGTTTGCAATTGCATTTTCTGTTTGCCGGATCCCACGGTTCCCTAAGTGTAGGGATCCGTCTAGCAGAAACTTGGGATTCGTCCAATGCTAAGCATAACCTTTACTAAAGGTATGCAATGATCTTGACAATTCATTATATTCCAAGGTTAGTTTAAGAGGTTCTAACACTAAGATATCAAATGTAAGATGTTTTATTTCATGAAGGAAATTGGATTACATTGATAACGCATGAATACAAGAGGATTGATCCTATTTGAAAGACTACTAAGTTCCTTGAGCGTTTTAGCTAGAAGGATCATCAAGTGGTTGATGAGTGTTGGTGGAATCAAGAATGAAGAAAGTCTTCATGAGAGATATGTTTAGCGGTTCCATCATCTTGTTCACAAGTACGTACAACGGACTTTGAATATAAGGATGAAAATGCATGACGTTATGATAGAGGCGCGTCAAGAACATTCCATAAGGGATGATTTTATTCTTGGAGCCTTGAAGATTTACAATTCACCTTGCGAAGAAGTAGGCGAGATTGTATGGTTGTTGTGTTAGAAAACAATACATTATGTGAGCACAACAAGCGGAAAGAATTTCTCGATTTCCCTAAGACTCCAAACATTTTCATGTAGGATGAGTGGTGAAAACGTCTACAAAACGTCCTTCGTGGGGGGGTGAATACGTGTTCCGCTTCAAACTTAAAACTTTTGTATCAAATATAGTATAAACCATTGCATTTGCTAATCTCGACGCGAGGATGCATTTAACGCGAGGATGCATTTACGGCATGTAAGTCCAACCCCTTGACATCACATAAGATTCCGCAAGATTAATGGTTCATTATAAATCAAGTTTCACCATTATTAGTCCGATGCTTTTTCTTGATCAAGCGTGTCATAATACGTAAAGTGTTGAATATAGTTTGTGACTATATGAAATACCAAGTATGCATCACAAACATAGACATCAACCACATAGAAAATAAACAAAGTAATGCAAGAATAAAAGTAAAGCGATAAGTAAAAGAATAGACAAACCAACACGAGGATTTATAGTGGTTCAGCTACAAGGACACCTTCCTTGCCCTACTCCACTCCCCGAGTCACCTACTCGAGAGTTCGTAAACACTACACCAATCTCCTTATGGTGGAGAAGCCTTCACAACGCCGCTTAACCTTTTTCCGGTACAAAGCTAAATACCGAGTTCTTTCACACCAAGGCGAACCACACCTAACACAACGTCGCCTACCCTTTATACGGTGCTAGGCTAACCACCGAGTTCTTTCACACCAAGGAGAACTAATCCTATCACAACGTCGCCTACCCTTTATTAGGTACTAGGCTAAGCACCTAGTTCCATTACTATGGAGGAACTACTACCCTTCACTACACAACACCTAATCTCAAGGAGATCCACCTTGTTACAACACCATCAAGGATATCACCATCCTTGGATCTAAACAAATACTATATGTATAACGATGCACCTCATCGATTATACGACCTAGGCATTCTTCACTAATGCCATTTACACGATCCTTCAAAGACCTTTCACTAATGCCTTCAACATGGATCTTCTGACTCTTCACTAATGCCTTTGACACATCTATGACACCCGTTATGTTTTGTGGCCCAACATAACAAACCTTGTGTTTTATGGCACAAACACATAAACCATCTAGTCTAGTCATAGATACAAGAATATGATACTAGACAATATCCAAGACAATGTGTCTAATGGATATGAAATCCTAAACTAAACATCAAGGACCCAAAGCATGATGTAGTTAGTCTTCTATGAATGAAGATGACAAGTTTCCCAAGCTTGTTGTGATCTTCATGTGCTTGTATCTTGTGATGGGTGATCACTTCAGTAGGTAAGGAAGCAAGATCTCTAAGCTTGCTTTGGAGGATCACTTCGGGAGTATGCTTACAACAAATGAGAGTTAGAAGCATTATGATCATATGAGATGAGGGTGGTTTACATGTTTCCTAATGATCTAACTATCCTAGATTTGGTGGAGAGAAACTATGTGTGAAGGTGTGAAGAAATGGTAAGAAGTGGTTTGCTATTTATAGGCAAAAAGACCAAAACCATGTTCTGCCCCCAAGGATCCCTTCTGGAGGGATCCGGCTTTGTAAATCCAAGGGATCCGTGGGTCATTTGAGGGATCCGTGCACGCTCCTCTTTACCCATAGTTTATGGGTTGAAACCATGGGCTATGGGTCATGGTTTTGAGTACCCACCAAGGTACAATGTATCTAGACATTGGGTATGGGTCTTGGGTCATGGGTCATGGGTTTTACCCAACACATTTACTTATGTTTATGTATTTTACAAAGTGTTTAACTAAACATGTTTAATGGTTTGTTAGGGGTTTGATCATAACGCAACATAACAAACATGTACGAACTCGTGTTGTAGCATACAAGGACTTGAGTCGTCGAGAGGTGTTGAGAGTATGTTGAGACAAAATATAATTACAAGTAACTTATACATTTTACGTTATGTATTACAAGTTACATGTTTGTCATCAACAAAACAAATGAGAATGTATAGATTAAATATCGTAATATTTGCACTAACAATCTCCCTTTTGATGATGACAAAATATATGTAAACGTAATAGATAGGTAAAATGTCAAAGTTACTTGTGTCCGTATTTCCTATACATTACCTTCTCCGTTTACACTCTTCTCCCCTTTGTCGAAACAAAAGGGTGTGTCCTTTCTCCCAAGAATGGTGAGTTTGCATCATCCCTAGTGAAGTTAAAATAAAACACCTTATTGCTCCAATTGGCACACCACGCCAATACCTTCAACACGAAGCACTAATGACGAAGCTTAGCAACTCATGACTTTGAGCTTGCATGTCTTCAAAAGGTGGTGATCTCGCCTTTAAAAGGAACCTAGAGAATCACACAAAAAATAGAAAGATCCTTTGAATTATGACCATTATTGCCAACGGCTCAATGGATCAAATTTTGAGGCTTAACCTACATCAAGGTTAGTGTTAAGAAGAAAAGAAAAGGAAAAATATATGATGAGAAAGAAATCTCCTTTGTTGAAACACAAAGGAATTTTGAAGAATGAATGTGTGCATGCTCCCCCTTGACGGTTGCTCCCCCTGTTAAAGGCATCAAGTATTTTAGGAAGGCTAAGACGAAATTATTACAAAATTTGCAATGTTTTAGCTTTGACGAAAAACTCCCTTTATTGAGCGTCAAGTACTCCTAGTGTGTTTTGAAAATCTACAAAACAAAAGTTAGTGCAAAATTATATTCGCCCTGGACGAGTAAGTCATATGATGCACTTTATAAATGCTCGACTGAAGCTCCCCTAGCTCGAGGGCCAAGAAGAACCTACAAAAAATGTAAAAGTTCGTCCATAAACAGACGAGAATCCCATACACATCAAAGTGTATATATATGAACCTACAAAGAAAGGATTAGTGTCAAAAGAGAATAATCCTACTACTTGCATCATCATGGTTGGTTTAGAGGTTGTAAGGTTTGTTCAAGGTAAGAAAAATATGCTTAGGGATGAGACGATTTCATTACGAAATTCACTTGGCTTTTGACAACATGGATGTTTGTGGAGGATGGTTGAGCGACCATGAATTGTAGTGGTAGTGAGACACTTGTAGGATGTGGTTGACATAAGTAGCTTGTGGTTTGAGGTTGTGGTTGACACAAGTAGGATGTGGTAGAACATGAGACATACTTTAACACGTAGTTCATGAACTATACCTTGACACGGTGATAATGATAGAAATCATCATTATGACTTAGAGGTATGGAATTTGTGGTAGAGGTGATGAAAGGTATCAAGGTGAATCTTTGACTTGGTTGATGACTCACTATAGGTGGTAGACATGATGACTTTGTGAGTAGTGATAAAAGTGGAGTAAGATGGTTAGGATGATGCAAGATTAGAAATAACAAAAAATGTGCGAATGAGCACAACTTGACTTGATGATGAAATCGACTATTGTCATCCTACAAGAATCCAAAAGAGTTAGTACAAAAGGAAAACATTTATACCAATGGATAAATTGTTCACATAAAATCATGAAACAAAAAGGAAGAACACGTAAAGACTCATATAAATGCAACTCATTTATAAACATATAGGAAACAGATAATCCTAAGTGTTGAACAAGTGCTTGTGTGGGAAAAAGGAAATTTGAAATGATTATCTAAAGAGATAAAGTTCCTACTGTTCCACGGTTCCTCCGGTTCCTCACTAGAGGATCCGCTAGCTTAAGTCTAGGGATCCGCCAATGATGAAGTGAAAAGAGGTGATTGGGTTCTAGCAAGGTCTAGCACCTACATATCCTAAGTTACTCAATCTATTAAGTGTCTTATATGAAGATGGACTTGAATGATCAAGAGAGAATGATTGATGGTAGCTAATGATTGCCTTTTATGGAAAATGGGGCTTTATGAGCACTAGTGGATGATTAAAGATGACACTAAGACATTTGAGAGTGTCAAATGGTGTTAAATGATCCTAGAGATCAGATGATGACTTAAGAGAGATTTGGAGAATTCCTTAAAATCATAAGAAATTAAAACCTAGTTTTGGCCTATTTTGAGGTAAGGATGACTAAAACAATTTGCTAAAATTGAGAGAAATATCAAACTAGGTGTTTTGAGATGAAAGGAACAATGTGTAAACATTGGAGCGGAAAGATGGTGAGTTTTGAACTAATGATAAATCAAAAATACTTGAATGTGATCCTAAGTCATCCATGAGTGAATGTGAGATCAATCGAGCCTAAGGAAAGTTTAAGTGATCCTAATGTAGCATGTTTAACTAGTCCAATAAGGTCTAGAATGTTGGATTGATGCAAGGAGGCTACAAAGGAACTTCGTCCACCGGATCCCACGGATCCTTCACTGAGGATCCGTCTAGTTACATCTAAGGGATCCGCATCCGAGATGATTTTCTTAATGTAATAGTTGCGAATTTTGCTCTATGTTTCAATTATGAAACAAATTGTTTCTACAAAGAAGCATACATGTATACACGTTAAGCAAAGCAAGGAGAGCATGTAGAGATCACATATAGGCAATCAAATGAGATCGAGCTCACAAATAACATAAAGGTTTAGCAAACTTTAAAGCACTATTCAAGAAGTCCAAAACAGATTTACGGTCTAGATTAGTAAATCATTTAAACTAACAATGACATGAAAGGTATGTGTCTAGAAAGAAAAGAGCACATGATGGTGTTCAAGACAAAAGAGTTGTGAGGTGCTAGTTTAGGACAATATAGTCATTACGGATGGTGGTTAGCATACAATGAGCTTCGTCCATGAAGTCATGTAGCTCTTCTCGATCAAAGCGAGATAATCGCTTGATGAGGCAAGTGGTTGTGATTAGCTAAAAGAAAATTAATTTTACAACTTGTTTGATTAGTAATCCTAAGACAATGCAAAGTATTTCCATTGTAAACTTACTTTAGGAAAACATAGGAGTATAAATTTCTCAAGTGAGAGAATGAATATGAGACTATTACTAGCGGTGCTCAATTACGGCTAAACACGACCATTTTACGGGCGATTCCACATACCCAACTTCTCTCAAGGAAGCAATTCAACCGTTAGGTCAAATTGAGTTTCTAGTGCAATAAGTTCTCCAAGATTCATTCTCAAGTTAGGAAAATTTATATTCCTACAATGGCCTATCGAACAAAGAGCAATGATGATACTTTGCTTCGTTTATATTAATATTATACTTGAAACAACTAAGGTGACGAAGGTGTCAAAAATTAAACGTTGTCCATATAGTGAAACAAAAAAATGGTTGCATGAGCTAGTTCAACATATGTTGTTGGAAAGCTCGACTTTGGACTTTCGGATATGAACAATTATATTTTGCGTTGCAAAATAATTTACTTGAGTATATCGGATGAAATAATCAAGTTGTCAATCCTACTATGAAGCTTGGAGAGCGATCATGAAAAGGAAAACGGAGAGTACATCATCAACACAAGTGTAGGTTATGATCCGATGTACATTCTTGTTGTTTTAGAAAATGATACAAGAAAATATGAAATCAAGAAATCATATAAGAACATAAAACATTTATGTTGCACACATGACAAACTCAATCAAAAGGCCATTTAGTGTGTTATATGTTTTAAACATTTTCAACTTATAAAACTAACATTTTCGACACAACTAGATGTTATCCCAAACACTCCTTCAAATAGCACATTGATTAGTAGACTATTACTAAATCGACAAACAAGAGAATGAATAGCAAGGTAAGGAAACCACATATGTTATTCAATCAAACAAGCACAAAAGCTATTTGAGATAAGCAAACAATCAAGTAATGCAAGGAAGACAATTTATCATTTAGCATAGCATACGAAAGTTCTTTTCATCGCTTTGTGTTAAATATAAACATGTATACCAAGCTTGATTAGTTTCTTTTATGTATATAAATATGATCAAAACCTTAATTTCAAAAGAGGACACATTGTTATTCAAAGATGAAAACATCCGTCTCCAATTAGATCAAAAGTTTGTGCAAAAGTTATGACCAAAAAATGACTTTCTATTATAAATCAATGATTCTGTAAATTTTTTTTTTGAATCAGTTTATGAAATCATTTTAAACTGAAAGTAGACTCAAATACCTTTAAAACGATAGGTGGTACGACTTCTAACGACTTACGGTTAAAAAGTTATGAATTTTGAAATTCGATAAAAATCGTCTTCAGACCACGGATCCCACGGATCCCTTGCTTGAGGATCCGTCCGGTGTAACTCGAGGGATCCGCGGATCCGACACGTAATTACACAAATGCACGTTTTGACCCGATTTAAAAGGTTTAACCTTTGTAGACTTTTTAGTGAAGTTATATTAACCATTTTACCTTTATTCAAGCTTGATTAACAAGATATCTAACAACAAAACTTCAAAGAAAAAATAACAAAACACTTTTCATATTATGCTTGACTTCACCAAAAATTTGATACGAGGACCTTACTCGCTTTGAAAACCATTTGTTTTAAAAACTAGAGCCAACCCGCTCGATACCAATTGTGAAAACGTAGGGGGGTGAATACGTTCCGCTTCAAACTTAAAACTTTTGTATCAAATATAGTATAAACCATTGCATTTGCTAATCTCGACGCGAGGATGCATTTAACGACACGGCATGTAAGGCCAACCCTTGACATCACATAAGATTCCGCAAGATTAATGGTTCATTATAAATCAAGTTTCACCATTATTAGTCCGGTTGCTTTTTCTTGATCAAGCGTGTCATAATACGTAAAGTGTTGAATATAGTTTGTGACTATATGAAAGACCAAGTATGCATCACAAACATAGACATCAACCACATAGAAAATAAACAAAGTAATGCAAGAATAAAAGTAAAGCGATAAGTAAAAGGATAGACAAACCAACACGAGGATTTATAGTGGTTCGGCTACAAGGACACCTTCCTTGCCCTACTCCACCCCCGAGTCACCTACTCGAGAGTTCGTAATCACTACACCAACTCCTTATGGCGGAGAAGCCTTCACAACGTCGCTTAACCTTTTTCCGGTACAAAGCTAAATACCGAGTTCTTTCACACCAAGGCGAACCACACCTACACAACGTCGCCTACCCTTTATACGGTGCTAGGCTAACCACCGAGTTCTTTCACACCAAGGAGAACTAATCCTATCACAACGTCGCCTACCCTTTATTAGGTACTAGGCTAAGCACCTAGTTCCATTACTATGGAGGAACTACTACCCTTCACTACACAACACCTAATCTCAAGGAGATCCACTCCTTGTTACAACACCATCAAGGATATCACCATCCTTGGATCTAAACAAATACTATATGTATAACGATGCACCTCATCGATTATACGACCTAGGCATTCTTCACTAATGCCATTTACACGATCCTTCAGCACCTTTCACTAATGCCTTCAACATGGATCTTCGGCACTCTTCACTAATGCCTTTGACACATCTATGACACCCGTTATGTTTTGTGGCCCAACATAACAAACCTTGTGTTTTATGGCACAAACACATAAACCATCTAGTCTAGTCATAGATACAAGAATATGATACTAGACAATATCCAAGACAATGTGTCTAATGGATATGAAATCCTAAACTAAACATCAAGGACCCAAAGCATGATGTAGTTAGTCTTCTATGAATGAAGATGACAAGTTTCCCAAGCTTGTTGTGATCTTCATGTGCTTGTATCTTGTGATGGGTGATCACTTCAAGAGGTAAGGAAGCAAGATCTCTAAGCTTGCTTTGGAGGATCACTTCGGAGTATGCTTACAACAAATGAGAGTTAGAAGCATTATGATCATATGAGATGAGGGTGGTTTACATGTTTCCTAATGATCTAACTATCCTAGATTTGGTGGAGAGAAACTATGTGTGAAGGTGTGAAGAAATGGTAAGAAGTGGTTTGCTATTTATAGGCAAAAGACCAAAACCATGTTTCGCCCCAAGGATCCCTTCGGAGGATCCCGCCTTGTAATTCCAAGGGATCCGTGGGTCATTTGAGGGATCCGTGCACGCTCCTCTTTACCCATAGTTTATGGGTTGAAACCATGGGCTATGGGTCATGGTTTTGAGTACCCACCAAGGTACAATGTATCTAGACATTGGGTATGGGTCTTGGGTCATGGGTCATGGGTTTTACCCAACACATTTACTTATGTTTATGTATTTTACAAAGTGTTTAACTAAACATGTTTAATGGTTTGTTAGGGGTTTGATCATAACGCAACATAACAAACATGTACGAAACGTGTTGTAGCATACAAGGACTTGAGTCGTCGAGAGGTGTTGAGAGTATGTTGAGACAAAATATAATTACAAGTAACTTATACATTTTACATTATGTATTACAAGTTACATGTTTGTCATCAACAAAACAAATGAGAATGTATAGATTAAATATCGTAATATTTGCACTAACAATCTCCCCCTTTTTGATGATGACAAAATATATGTAAACGTAATAGATAGGTAAAATGTCAAAGTTACTTGTGTCCGTATTTCCTTTACATTACCTTCTCCGTTTACACTCTTCTCCCCCTTTTGTCGAAACAAAAAGGGTGTGTCCTTTCTCCCAAGAATGGTAAGTTTGCATCATCCCTAGTGAAGTTAAAATAAAAACACCTTATTGCTCCAATTGGCACACCACGCCAATACCTTCAACACGAAGCACTAATGACGAAGCATAGCAACTCATGACTTTGAGCTTGCATGTCTTCAAAAGGTGGTGATCTCGCCTTTAAAAGGAACCTAGAGAATCATACAAAAAAAAGAAAGATCCTTTGAATTATGACCATTATTGCCAACGGCTCAATGGATCAAATTTTTGAGGCTTAACCTACATCAAGGTTAGTGTTAAGAAGAAAAGAAAAGGAAAAATATATGATGAGAAAGAAATCTCCCTTTGTTGAAACACAAAGGAATTATGAAGAATGAATGTGCATGCTCCCCTTGACGGTTGCTCCCCCTTGTTAAAGGCGTCAAGTATTTTAGGAAGGCTAAGACGAAATTATTGCAAAATTTGCAATGTTTTAGCTTTGACGAAAAACTCCCCTTTATTGAGAGCGTCAAGTACTCCTAGTGTGTTTTGAAAATCTACAAAACAAAAAGTTAGTGCAAAATTATATTCGTCCTTGGACGAGTAAGTCATATGATGCACTTTATAAATGCTCGACGGAAGCTCCCCCTAGTTCGAGGGCGTCAGGAAGAACCTACAAAAAAAATGTAAAAGTTCGTCCATAAACAGACGAGAATCCCATACACATCAAAGTGTATATATATGAACCTACAAAGAAAGGATTAGTGTCAAAAAGAGAATAATCCTACTACTTGCATCATCATGGTTGGTTTAGAGGTTGTAAGGTTTGTTCAAGGTAAGAAAAATATGCTTAGGGATGAGACGCATTTCATTACGAAATTCACTTGGCTTTTGACAACATGGATGTTTGTGGAGGATGGTTGAGCGACCATGAATTGTAGCGGTAGTGAGACACTTGTAGGATGTGGTTGACATAAGTAGCTTGTGGTTTGAGGTTGTGGTTGACACAAGTAGGATGTGGTAGAACATGAGACATACTTTAACACGTAGTTCATGAACTATACCTTGGACACGGTGATAATGATAGAAATCATCATTATGACTTAGAGGTATGGAATTTGTGGTAGAGGTGATGAAAGGTATCAAGGTGAATCTTTGACTTGGTTGATGACTCACTATAGGTGGTAGACATGATGACTTTGTGAGTAGTGATAAAAGTGGAGTAAGATGGTTAGGATGATGCAAGATTAGAGATAACAAAAATGTGCGAATGAGCACAACTTGACTTGATGATGAAATCGACTATTGTCATCCTACAAGAATCCAAAAGAGTTAGTACAAAAGGAAAACATTTATACCAATGGATAAATTGTTCACATAAAATCATGAAACAAAAAGGAAGAACACGTAAAGACTCATATAAATGCAACTCATTTATAAACATATAGGAAACAGATAATCCTAAGTGTTGAACAAGTGCTTGTGTGGGAAAAAGGAAATTTGAAATGATTATCTAAAGAGATAAAGTTCCTACTGTTCCACGGTTCCTCCGGTTCCCTCACTAGAGGGATCCGGCTAGCTTAAGTCTAGGGATCCGGCTAACAGATGAAGTGAAAAAGAGGTGATTGGATTCTAGCAAGGTCTAGCACCTACATATCCTAAGTTACTCAATCTATTAAGTGTCTTATATGAAGATGGACTTGAATGATCAAGAGAGAATGATTGATGATAGCTAATGATTGCCTTTTATGGAAAATGGGGCTTTATGAGCACTAGTGGATGATTAAAGATGACACTAAGACATTTGAGAGTGTCAAATGGTGTTAAATGATCCTAGAGATCGATGATGACTTAAGAGATTTGGAGAATTCCTTAAAATCATAAGAAATTAAAACCTAGTTTTGGCCTATTTTGAGGTAAGGATGACTAAAATCAATTTGCTAAAATTGAGAGAAATATCAAACTAGGTGTTTTGAGATGAGAAGAACAATGTGTAAACATTGGAGCGGAAAGATGGTGAGTTTTGAACTAATGATAAATCAAAAATACTTGAATGTGATCCTAAGTCATCCATGAGTGAATGTGAGATCAAGCGAGCCTAAGGAAAGTTTAAGTGATCCTAATGTAGCAAGTTTAACTAGTCCAATAAGGTCTAGAATGTTGGATTGATGCAAGGAGGCTACAAAGGAACTTACATCACCGGATCCCATGGATCCTTCACTTGAGGGATCCGTCTAGTTACATCTAAGGGATCCGGCATCTGAGACAGATTTTCTTAACAGAATAGTTTCAGAATTTAGCTCTATGTTTCAAATTATGAAACAAATTGTTTCTACAGCAAGCATACATGTATACACGTTAAGCAAAGCAAGGAGAGCATGTAGAGATCACATATAGGCAATCAAATGAGATCGAGCTCACAAATAACATAAAGGTTTAGCAAACTTTAAAGCACTATTCAAGAAGTCCAAAATAGATTTACGGTCTAGATTAGTAAATCATTTAAACTAACAATGACATGAAAGGTATGTGTCTAGAAAGAAAAGAGCACATGATGGTATTCAAGACAAAAGAGTTGTGAGGTGCTAGTTTAGGACAATATAGTCATTACGGATGGTGGTTAGCATACAATGAGCTTCGTCCATGAAGTCATGTAGCTCTTCTCGATCAAAGCGAGATAATCGCTTGATGAGGCAAGTGGTTGTGATTAGCTAAAATAAAAATTAATTTTACAACTTGTTTGATCAGTAATCCTAAGACAATGCAAAGTATTTCCATTGTAAACTTACTTTAGGAAAACATAGGAGTATAAATTTCTCAAGTGAGAGAATGAATATGAGACTATTACTAGCGGTGCTCAATTACGGCTAAACACGACCATTTTTACGGGCGATTCCACATACCCAACTTTTCTCAAGGAAGCAATTCAACCGTTAGGTCAAATTGAGTTTCTAGTGCAATAAGTTCTCCAGTATTCATTCTCAAGTTAGGAAAATTTATATTCCTACAATGGCCTATCGAACAGTAGCAATGATGATACTTTGCTTTGTTTATATTAATATTATACTTGAAACAACTAAGGTGACGAAGGTGTCAAAAAAAATTAAACGTTGTCCATATAGTGAACAAAAAAAAAATGGTTGCATGAGCTAGTTCAACATATGTTGTTGGAATGCTCGATTTTGGACTTTCGGATATGAACAATTATATTTGCGTTGCAAAATAATTTACTAGAGTATATCGGATGAAATAATCAAGTTGTCAATCCTACTATGAAGCTTGGAGAGCGATCATGAAAAGGAAAACGGGAGAGTACATCATCAACACAAGTGTAGGTTATGATCCGATGTACATTCTTGTTGTTTTTAGAAAATGATACAAGAAAATATGAAATCAAGAAATCATATAAGAACATAAGACATTTATGTTGCACACATGACAAACTCAATCAAAAGGCCATTTAGTGTGTCATATGTTTTAAACATTTTTCAACATATAAAACTAATATTTTCGACACAACTAGATGTTATCCCAAACACTCCTTCAAATAGCACATTGATTAGTAGACTATTACTAAATCGAAAAACAAGAGAATGAATAGCAAGGTAAGGAAACCACATATGTTATTCAATCAAACAAGCACAAAAGCTATTTGAGATAAGCAAACAATCAAGTAATGCAAGGAAGACAATTTATCATTTAGCATAGCATACGAAAGTTCTTTTCATCGCTTTGTGTTAAATATAAACATGTATACCAAGCTTGATTAGTTTCTTTTATGTATATAAATATGATCAAAACCTTAATTTCAAAAGAGGACACATTGTTATTCAAAGATGAAAACATCCGTCTCAATTAGATCAAAAGTTGTGCAAAAGTTATGACCAAAAAATGACTTTCTATTATAAATCAATGATTCTGTAAATTTTTGTTTTGAATCAGTTTATGAAATCATTTTTAAATGAAAGTAGACTCAAATACCTTTAAAGCGATAGGTGGTACGACTTCTAACTCCTTACGGTTAAAAAGTTATGAATTTTGAAATTCGAGATAAAAGCGTCTTCATACCACGGATCCCACGGATCCCTTGCTTGAGGATCCGTGCGGTGTAACTGAGGATCCGTGGATCGACACAAAATTACACAAATGCACGTTTGACCCGACGAAAAGGTTTAACCTTTTTAGACTTTTTAGTGAAGTTATATTAACCATTTTTACCTTTATTCAAGCTTGATTAACAACATATCTAACAACAAAACTTCAAAGAAAAAAATAAAAAAACACTTTTCATATTATGCTTGACTTCACCAAAAATTTGATACGAGGACCTTACTCGTTTTGAAAACCATTTGTTTTAAAAACTAGAGCCAACCCGCTCTGATACCAATTGTGAAAACGTAGGGGGGGTGAATACGTTTCCGTTTCAAACTTAAAACTTTTGTATCAAATATAGTATAAACCATTGCATTTGCTAATCTCGACGCGAGGATGCATTTAACGCATTACGGCATGTAAGGCCAACCCCTTGACATCACATAAGATTCCACAAGATTAATGGTTCATTATAAATCAAGTTTCACCATTATTAGTCCGGTTGCTTTTCTTGATCAAGCGTGTCATAATCGTAAAGTGTTGAATATAGTTTGTGACTATATAAAAGACCAAGTATGCATCACAAACATAGACATCAACCACATAGAAAATAAACAAAGTAATGCAAGAATAAAAGTAAAGCGATAAGTAAAAGGATGGACAAACCAACACGAGGATTTATAGTGGTTCGGCTACAAGGACACCTTCCTTGCCCTACTCCACTCCCCGAGTCACCTACTCGAGAGTTCGTAAACACTACACCAATATCCTTATGGCGGAGAAGCCTTCACAACGTCGCTTAACCTTTTTCCGGTACAAAGCTAAATACCGAGTTCTTTCACACCAAGGCGAACCACACCTACACAACGTCGCCTACCCTTTATACGGTGCTAGGCTAACCACCGAGTTCTTTCACACCAAGGAGAACTAATCCTATCACAACGTCGCCAACCCTTTATTAGGTACTAGGCTAAGCACCTAGTTCCATTACTATGGAGGAACTACTACCCTTCACTACACAACACCTAATCTCAAGGAGATCCACTCCTTGTTACAACAGCATCAAGGATATCACCATCCTTGGATCTAAACAAATACTATATGTATAACGATGCACCTCATCGATTATACGACCTAGGCATTCTTCACTAATGCCATTTACACGATCCTTCAAAGACCTTTCACTAATGCCTTCAACATGGATCTTGGCACACTCTTCACTAATGCCTTTGACACATCTATGACACCCGTTATGTTTTGTGGCCCAACATAACAAACCTTGTGTTTTATGGCACAAACACATAAACCATCTAGTCTAGTCATAGATACAAGAGTATGATCCTAGAGAATATCCAAGACAATGTGTCTAATGGATATGAAATCCTAAACTAAACATCAAGGACCCAAAGCATGATGTAGTTAGTCTTCTATGAATGAAGATGACAAGTTTCCCAAGCTTGTTGTGATCTTCATGTGCTTGTATCTTGTGATGGGTGATCACTTCAGTAGGTAAGGAAGCAAGATCTCTAAGCTTGCTTTGGAGGATCACCGGAGTATGCTTACAACAAATGAGAGTTAGAAGCATTATGATCATATGAGATGAGGGTGGTTTACATGTTTCCTAATGATCTAACTATCCTAGATTTGGTGGAGAGAAACTATGTGTGAAGGTGTGAAGAAATGGTAAGAAGTGGTTTGCTATTTATAGGCAAAAGACCAAAACCATATTACGCCTCAAGGATCCCTTACGGAGGATCCGCCCTTGTAATTCCAAGGGATCCATGGGTCATTTGAGGGATCCGTGCACGCTCCTCTTTACCCATAGTTTATGGGTTGAAACCATGGGCTATGGGTCATGGTTTTGAGTACCCACCAAGGTACAATGTATCTAGACATTGGGTATGGGTCTTGGGTCATGGGTCATGGGTTTTACCCAACACATTTACTTATGTTTATGTATTTTACAAAGTGTTTAACTAAACATGTTTAATGGTTTGTTAGGGGTTTGATCATAACGCAACATAACAAACATGTACGAACCTGTGTTGTAGCATACAAGGACTTGAGTCGTCGAGAGGTGTTGAGAGTATGTTGAGACAAAATATAATTACAAGTAACTTATACATTTTACATTATGTATTACAAGTTACATGTTTGTCATCAACAAAACAAATGAGAATGTATAGATTAAATATCGTAATATTTGGACTAACAGTTTTGACATTCTAGTGGGATAATGCTTTTAGAAAGAAAGTGATTTTTATTATGCATGAAAAACTGATGTCCAGATGTACGGATCCCACAGTTCCCTTTCAAAAGGGATCCGACTAGTATACTTGCCGGGATCCGTAGGTCTGTAGTAACAGAAATAAATTTGATAAAAACATAGGTTTTAAAATTTTATATCAAACCAAGATACGTGTTTTAGCCTACATTTTCTTTTAGCATGCATACATGACTTCTAATGTATCATGAGAGAATACGAAACATATAAATCAAAAGAAATGACAAACACATCATGATAATAATAACCTAGATAAACTAGATTATTAATAATATTTCATTTCAATGCTAAGAATGATACAAATGATTGGGTATATGATCCCAATGTAGATTAACAACACAAAGTATATGTCTCTGTATGAGAACTTCATCATAGGGAACACAAGAACGATGATTGTTAAGGCGATGAGCACGAGGGCGATGTAAACCATGTTGATGGCGAGCCTTCTTGGTTTCGGATGAGATGAAATGGAGAGGAAGATGAAGTTTTGAATGAGAGGAAATTTTTGAAAGTGGAAGATTTGAAAAAGTAGGGATTTGATAGGGTTGAACGACGGATTGGTTTATTTATGGGGAAGGAGGAATTTTTGAAATTTGTGTTTTGTTTTATTATTGGAAAGATATGATTTTTTGATTAAATGAAATAAAACACAAGTTTTATATACCACGACTTTAGACGAAAAAAAATAATAATAACACGTATGTGAGAAAAGGCTTCCTAATGAAGCTTCATGTAATACATGTATATGCACAAAAGATAATCATATAAATACCTATGTAGGTATGCTTAATTATCAAGCTAAGCTCATTTTAGAGATAAGTAAAGAATCATACCTCCAACGTACTTAGGAATGTCTTTACAAGTGACACAACAGATGTCACTTAGACAATTCCGGCTCCTTTGTGTTTGTTAGGATTTAGTAAATCCGGTTATTAAAGTGTCGGTCACCTCAAGTATAAGTAATCGTTAGAAAGCTCGTAGTCGTAGTTATTTATTAGTTAAGTTGTATTTAGTTAAGTAACACCGTGGAGGACAGACGGGTCTTTACCCACTGTATGCCTGATCCACAACCCGTAGGTGGCAATTTGTGTAAGACTATAAATACTCTCTACCTCCCAAGGTAGAGAGTTGGAGCTCATAATAATACTTTCATTTTCTCTCACTAAGTTCCCAAACCTCTAACTCTTTCTCTCTCTAAAACCTAATATTAAACGGCTACTTGTGATTATGATATGATGTGTTTGTGAAATCCAATATGTTACAAATGGTATCGAGACAGGTTTGATCATCTCTCACATATCCTTGGATTTCTAGTGGTTTTAGATGGTTTTGAGTTTGAAAAGTTTAGTGGTTTTGCATCATTTGGATCATTTCTTGTGTTAAAGTTTGAATTTTGGGTGTACTTTTGTGTTTAGAATCATTGTAAGTTCACGGGTTTTGATTTGGAAAGCTTAAATCAACGTGGTTGGGCTTGTTTTGGATTGAAAAGTGTGTTTTGAAGTTTTCTTGCTAGCGACTTGACTCTCGTAGTGTTTTTCTTCGTAGTGACTTGCTTGATGAATTGTTAGCGAGTTGTAGTGTTAATTGTTAGCGACTTGAGCCTAGCGACTTGTCTATTGAGACAAGTCGACAAACAAGATACAAGTTAGTGGATTCTCCACCACGACTAGCGACTTAGTTAGGTTAGCGACTTGCTTTCAATTTTGTTAGCGACTTGTACTTTGTATTCTCAGCGACTTGATATTAGCGACTTGAATCTTAGTGAGTTGTTCTTTAGCAACTTGACTATTTTGCAATTTGGTATTATAGCGACTTGCGTCCAGCGACTTGGGTCTTAGCGACTTGGGCTTAGCGACTTGATTCATAGCAACTTGAAGTCTAGCGAGTTGCTACTTAGCGACTTGGTGCTTAGCGACTTGGTTCAAGGATACTTAGCGACTTGGTTCAAGGATTCTTAGCGACTTGGTTGATCTTTTGTTTGTAATACGGTTTTCTCTTGATTTAGTAAAATCCGTGAAAGAATCTATTTCCGGTTTAATCATTGAGTTATAAAATCCCGTGAAATCAGTAAACATGTCTACCAACGTGCCTACAATCATTTCTCATGTGGTGAGGACGTTCAAGCGGTGGTTCGAGATACTTGTCCACCCATGCTTGATGTAAGCCGACTACGACTCTTGGGCTCAACGAATCGATTGTCTTGTCTTGGTAAGGAAAATGGAGTTAACATTCTCAAGTCAATTGATGAAGGACCGTGTCGAGTTGAGACAACCAGAGACATACTTGACACTGCTGCAGATGGCTCGGTGATATTAGGACCGGACGGACCTAAAATGTATGATGGAATGACTAATAAGGAGAAGAAGAGATATGATGCGAGACATCGGGCTTCTAACATCATACTTGTGGTTTACCTAAGGACATTTACAAGGCGATCAATCACAACACTTGAAGCTATGGCAGTTTGGGAGAATGTCAAGATGCTACTCTCGGGTTCCGAACTAACCAAGGAAGACAGAGAATCTCAACTATATGATGAATTTGAGTACTTTAAGATGAAGCCAGAAGAAAGTGTCTATGAGTATTACGTGAGATTCCACAAGCTTGTGAATGATATGAGGAATATCAAAATGACCATGCTAAATATTCAGCTGAATTAAAAGTTTGTGAACAACATGAATCCCGAATGGCATAAGTTTGTCACCTCTGTGAAGCTAACCAAAGGATTGAAGAACACCAATTATGAGCAACTTTATGCATTCCTTCTTCAGAATGAGAGACATGCTATGTTTGAAAGAATTATTCTTGAACAGTTTAAAACTAAATAGGGAGAAACAAGTTCATTAAAAGATTCAACAGCCTTTTACACCAATGTTGGAATTACCACCAAAGCTTCTCAAGTCATACCCACGAGTAATGGAAATCACAAACTCATTCCCGATCCAAGTTTCAAGCAACCTGATGCCAATGCAGTCATGGAACACTTCATCAATCAACTAGCTCTTATGGTTAAACAAAACTTAACCTTCACTCCACATACTAACATTCTTCACACTAACAATGAAATCAGGACTGCATCCAATCTACACAATCATGCTGTTGTCAGAGATGGAAAGGTTATGGTGCATCCAACTCAAGGAAGACAGTATGAACAGGGAAGAGGAGGAGTAGGTAGAGGTTATGTTGCAAATCAGAATAGGGGAAGGAATGGAAATCAAGGTCAAGCTAAGCCAATTAAGTGCTACAACTGTGGTGGTGATGGACACATAGCAAGGAACTGCACTTCTCCAAAACGCCCTCAAAATGCAGAGTACTTCAAAGACAAGATGTTACTTGTGCATGCTCAGGATAATGGAGCTGTGTTGGATGAAGAGGAGTTGTTGTTTCTTCTTGAGGCAATGCCAAGACATATGATGCGAGATGTGGATGAGCGACCAATTCGGGAGATAGGTCATAATCATCGAATGCCTTTCAAGTTTCCATCGTGATGCATACGATTACGGCGTTGATGATGAACCTCTTCGCGAGACAATCTTCATGGCTAGCATCTCACCTATGGTCTCTCCAAAGGTCTCTTCATCACAACAAGCTGGTCCATCCAAAGAATCAATCATCTCAGAGGTATTAAAACTATACGATGATGTTGATGAGCAAAAGATACATGACAAAGTACAATAAACTGAAGCTTTTGAGTCAGATTTTGAAAATATGGGTAATATCAATGTTGTCCCATATGATCAATATGTGAAACAAAGTGAAAGTGAGACTGTACCAAGTGATGCATCTTCTGCAGTCAATGATGACTATATTTTTATGAATACTTTGCATGTGCCTCGATGATTACATTAGTTACGAACTAAATGCCTATAAAGAACAAGTTGCCATTTATGAACAACGTGCTAAGTTTGAGTTAACTACTCATGAGCAGGAATTGGATAACCAAATGCGTACAATTATCGAAAAAGTAATTTTAGAAGAAGTGTTAAAACAAGAGTTAACCTCCTTACAAGAAAAGCTTTCTAAAGCATTAAGCAAAAGCAAGAGCTTCAAGATAATGTTAAAGTGCTTAAACAAGAATTTAATGCTAAGGAATCAAAAGCATTGAATGACTTTCCAAATCTAAAAACTTTGAAAAACAAGCTTGAAAATAAGTTATGCGTACAAGGAACACCATTCGATTGCTCACATGATCACTAAGCATAGAGTCTTAAGCGATAAGCACAGTATCCCCATTATAAAGGAATCGACCACGAGTATGGTAAGAAAGCAAAATCGCTCAAAATGTAATCTATGATGGCAATGAGATTCTTAAACCTAGGCGAAACCTAGTTGCATTGAGTGCACTGAGGAAGATAGAAAATTAGATGATGCATCTAGGGAGAAAATGGATATGAAGCTTAACGATCCTGCGTGTAAAGAGAATAACATAACGATCAAACCCCATGATTACAAAAAGGAAAATTGGATTTCCTTGAACAAGTTTAAGCCTCAAACGTTGTTAACGCCCGAACAAGTGTTCTGGAAAAAAGACTTAGATAAGCAAAAAGCAGAAAATCTTGTTGAAACAAACACTCCCCTTAGGAAAATGCCTGCAACTACTGTGTATCCTCCAAATACACCAATGCATCTAGTTCCTAGATCGATTGTCACTAATAGCAAAACCTTAATCAGCCTGTATGTTGTTTATCAACTATTCGTTGATTATGAGAAGACATGTAAGAAGAGAATCACACCTACAAGGATAGCGAGGGGAAAGGGTTTTGAGCAAACTAAAAATGTTATTTAAGCGAGGTCATGCCTTTTTTAAACAATTAAAAGGTCAATTTGAGAATCTTCAAAAAGGAATAAATTCAGATATTAAAGAAATGGAAAAAGAATTTGATGCAATGATAGTTGAGGTCAATAATTATGAACAGGAACTCAAATATAATGAAGTTGAAAGGAAGAACTTGCATATCTCAAATGAGAATTTGATTTCGAGTTGTGTTGCTCAAGATGTGTTTTATACTGTTACTAATCACTCTATTAATGCTTCTCGATTTCATGAATTATCTATTGCATTGAAAGTTTCCCATGATCGTGTCATTGAGCTTGAAAACAAAAACTCAGAACTAAATGCGAAAATTGATCAGGATGATCATGATAATTTGGTAAAACATCTTTCTAAACTAGAAGTTGAACATTTTGATTTGCAACTAAAATATCAACATCTTAAATAAAATGTCAAAACCTCAAATATCAAGACATCCTCGGATGTTCCGAGTTTGATGCGATTTTCAGATTAACAAGCGTGACGAGCAG
Source organism: Chrysanthemum lavandulifolium (assembly GCA_022545495.1). NCBI lineage: Eukaryota > Viridiplantae > Streptophyta > Magnoliopsida > Asterales > Asteraceae > Chrysanthemum > Chrysanthemum lavandulifolium. The sequence goes on along the minus strand of CM040242.1, from coordinate 219,334,189 downwards.
ATTCAAGCTCATTGTAACACGATCGAGAAAGTTGAAAGCCCAAATTTCACAATTAAAGGGTGAAAAGAACAATGTGGTGGCTCACAAATGCCTCCTCCTTTAGATTCTCAAGATTCACAAACTTTTCATCTTCAAAACTTGGTTAATGTTCTACAAAAAGAAAGCGAGAGTTTTTAGAAGAAAATGAAAAGTTAAACTACACTTTAAAGAGTTATATGATTCAATGAAAGTCACTCGTGACAAGAACAACGAAAAATAACGTCTTTACAAAAGGAAATTGAGAATCGAAGAGTCGGGAAAAGGGAAGGCGCCACTTGTTTTAATAAGAATGTTGCATCAAAGTCATCCTCGGATTGCAAATATCTGTGATATTAAATACATTCCTCCTCATCTTAGGAATAATGAACTTGTGTTTCATAACTATTTTGCTCATCTTAAGGATAGTCTAGAATGTCTCGTAAGATTGTGGAAGAGGATTTCATAAATAAGCCTCTTGATAGAAATTAGGTTTGCTTGCATTCGGGCCAAACGATCTCGGGAGTGCTAGAATATTTAATAGCAACATGTCCCAAATCCTTAGGTGCGAAAGGTAAAGGCTGTGATGCCTTGTTCTATGCCTAGTGCCAAGCATACAAACCATTCTATGCCCATATTAAGAAAGTGAACTCTAATGTGCCTTCAGTAGTTCGGATCCCCGCACGTCTAGTTCGGGAATGTAAAAAGTAGATCAACCAACTAATGTTCCCATAATTCCTTCTATAGGAGTAATCAGTGACATAAAAGCAAGCGGGTCAAAGCCTCCAGGAAATACCAAGCAAGATAGGACCTTGCAAGCTAAGAATGTGCATTGGAAGAGAGTAGAAGATCACCCTAGGAATACTAAGTTTGAGTTGAATAAAATGAATCATGTTGATAGCTATAAGCGTACTGTAATTAATTCGAATTCTGTTACTATCCGCAAACCATGTAATGATGACTGCTTGATTTCCATTACTAATCATGAATGTGGTGTGAATGATTTGTCTAATCTTGACAAATGCCCGATTAAAGCTGTTAATGTTAAAAATCAAGCGAAGAAGGCTAAAAGGCAAAGGCGAAACAAAGTTAGAAAAGCAAGTGGAAACCCACAAGAAGGAAATTTAGTAATATAGGTTATCAATGGATACCTCTCGTCAGTAAGATTAATGAGTGTGCTCTAAATTTGCTAAGTCAATGCCCACTAGAAAATGGATGCCTCTTGGTAGAACTATTCCTTAAGAAGTGAACATACTTTTAATAGGTCAAATACGGACACTAGCACCGCATCTATTTACGATGATTCCACTTGTTTCTACTTCGATGTGGGTGTTCCAATCATCATTACTAACCAAATGAAACCCATACTTGCATGGGGATCCCAATTATCGATTATCCATTCTTCTGCGTGTTCAACTGCAGATCGTTCAAATCGTTTTGTGGTACCTGGACTCATGCTGTTCCAAGCATATGACTGGAGATCGCTAGCGGCTCATGAACTTCGTGAGTAAATTCATCGGGACTGTTAGATTCGAGAATGACAATTTTGGATCAATTATGGGTTATGGAGACTATGTTGTTGGCAAAAGTGTAATCTCCCGGGTATATTATGTTGAAGGTCTTGGCCATAACTTGTTTTATGTTGGTCAATTATGTGATTCCGATCTAGAAGTGGCTTTTAGAAAACATACTTGTTTTGTTAGAGAACTCGATGGTGTGGAATTGCTAAGAGGAACTCGTGGTTCAAATCTATACACCATCTCTATCGAAGACATGATGAAGTCCTCTCCATCGCTTGTTGTCAAGGCTTCAAAACAAAGTCATGGTTATGGCATCGTCGTCTCAATCACTTGAAATTCGGCACCATTAATAACCTTTCGAGAAAAGATCTTGTCGAGGCTTACCAGTTAAAATATGAAAAGATCATCTTTGTTCGACTTGCCAATTGGGAAAAAGCACGAAATATGCCCACAAACCAAAACCCACAAACTCAAGAATGGAAGTTCTTCATACCCTTCATATGGATGCATGCGGACCAATGAGGTGCAAGCGATAAATGGGAAGAAATATATTCTAGTAGTTGTTGATGACTACTCTCGATTTACTTGGGTAAAGTTTTAAGGACAAAGGATGAAACTCGGATGTCATCATCAAACTTATCAAAGCGACTTGAGTTCGACTCAACAATCTGTTAGAATTGTTCGAGCAGACAATGGCACGAATTTGTTAACAAAGACTTAATTCGGTTTATGAAAGTGTTGGAATCGGTCATCAAAGAAGTGTTCCACGAACTCCTCAATGAGCGGTGTAGTTGAAGGCGAAATCGAACTCTTGTGGAAGCCGCAAGAACAATGCTAATTTATTCAAAGGTTCCAATGTTTCTATGGGCTGAAGCCATTGCCACTGCTTGCTACACCCAAAATCGTATACACATCTCTCATGGAAAAACTCCATATGAACTTGTCCATAAACGAAAACCTGATTTATCCCACCTTCGTGTGTTTGGTGCTTTGTGCTATCCAACAAATGACGGTCAAGATTTAGGTAAATTAAGAGCTAAGGCGGACATTGGAGTTTTTGTAGGTTATGCATCAAAAAAGAAGGTTACGAATCTACAACAAAAGAACTCGAGATATCATGGAAACTATTCACGTCACGTTCGATGAGTGTCTCGCAAATGGCTCCGGGACAATCGATTCTGGACCCGCATCTCAACCTTCATCAAGTTGTCATATCGGTTCTACCCTTGTTTCTAATCCTCACCAAAGAACTCCTTATGTACCTCCTTGAGAAGATGATTTGAAGAAATTATTTGATCTAATGTTTGATGAACACTATGAGCCAAGTGCTAATGATATGTCGGTTCCATCAACCGAGGTCGCCTCTATCCCATCAATGAAGTTAACCCTTCGGTTTAATGTCATTAAGTCAAGAAGCGCTGCCGATCACTCTGTCTCATCAACAAATCATCAATCATAGAGTGTACACAATGGAAATGTTTCTTTGGCATTACGAGATGATGAAAACCCTTTGCTCCTCCGGAAGATGAACCATTTGAAAACATATTTGCTCTGAATCATCATCGAACCATCTTCATCGGGAGATATCGATTCGCTACTTGGTTCCTCAACAACAACCACATGAACACCTTAGAAAATGGACACATGATCATCCATTGGACAACATCATTGGAAACCTATCTCGTCTAGTATCCACACGGAAACAACTTGCAACCGATGCCTTATGGTGCTTCTTCAACCGTACTCTCTAAGATCGAACCAAAAGGCGTGAAAAGCGCCATGAATGAAGGCGGTGGTTCAATGCCATGCAAGAAGAAATTCATGAGTTTGATCGACTAGATGTATGGGAATTAGTACACGCTCCAGTTGTGCAATGATCATTGCTCTAAAGTGGATCTTCAAAGTAAAACTTGATGAGCATGGTGATGTTATAAAGAACAAGGCTCGATTGGTTGCAAAAATATACCGTCAAGAGGAGGGTATTGACTTTGAAGAATCATTTGCTCTAGTTGCTCGTATCGAGGCAATCGAATCTTCTTGGCTAATCTTGCAAGTAAGAACATGGTAGTCTATCGGATGGATGTAAAGGCGGCTTTTCTCAACGGAGATCTTAAAGAAGTCGTATCGCCCCGCCAACTGAAGGCTTTGTGAATCGAGCATCCTACTCATGTCTATCGTTTGAAGAAGGCTCTTTACGGTTTAAAGCAAGCTCAAGGGCATAGTATGATCGTTATCAAAGTTTCTTCTATCTCTTGGATTCGAGAAAAGGAGCGATTGATCCGACATTGTTCACCATAAAGTCGAGCAAACATTTAATTCACGTTCAAATATATGTTGATGATATTATTTTGCCTCGACTAACCCCAATGAATGTGACCGTTTTCAAATGAAATGGGTTCCAAATTTCAAATGTCAATGATGGGACAAATGTCATTTTCTTGGGATTACAAATTTCACAAAGTCCGGAGGCATTTTATAAATCAATCTAAATATGCAAATGAGATTTTAAAGAAATTTGGATTTGATTCTTGTGACCTGCTGACACTCCCATGATAGAGCGTACTAAAGCGGATGAGGACCACTCGGGGATCATGGTAGACCAAGCGAAATATCGTAGTATGATTGGATCACGATGTACCTCACACCCGATGACCGGACATCTCGTCATTGTTTGCATGTGTGCTAGATATCGAGCTAAGCCTACCAAAAGCACCTTGAAGCGGTTAAGCGGGTCTTCGATATCTCAAGGAACCATCAATATGGGACTTTGGTACCGAAGGACACCGTATGTCACTAACAACCTATGCGAGATCTTGATCATGCGGGATGTCAAGATATCGTCAAGCACGTGCGGAGGTGCTCGGTTTTGGGTGATAAGCTTGTGAGTGGTCTTCAAAGAAACAAATGAGTACTTCTATTTCTCTCTGAGGTGAATACATAGCCATGTCATCTTGTTGTGCTCAAATCACATGGATGAGATCCCGATTATCGACTATGGCTTTGAATTCAACAAAATTCCTCATCTTGTGATAATAAAGTGCTATTGCTCTTTCATGCAACAAAGTTCAACACTCAAGAGCAAAGCACATCGACATTCGACATCATTTCATCGGGAGCAAGTAGAAAGCGGTGTGGTGGAACTCTATTTTGTGAGGATCGAATACCGGTTAGCGAGACATCTTCACCAAAGCTCTTCCTAGAGAACATTTTGAGTTTATCCTCCCGACTTGGTCTAAAGAGTCTTCAACCGGATACACTCAAGCGTCTTCAAGAGGAAGGCGAGGAGTAAAGGTCTTTCTTCATCCATCTCTTGTAAATATTTATTCGAAAAGCAAAATACAAAATTTCAAAATCTACAAAAAGCAAATAAAAATATAAAACTTTCAAAATCCATAAAATTAGAAAATTTTGAAAATCCCAAAATATTGTTAGTTTGTCATGTTTTTTCCCTTTTTCCTTGTTCGATATCATCTATGGATTTTGTGTTGTCATTCAAAGAATGACACGGGTCTTTAGATGTTGTTCGAATGTTTAAAAAAAATAAAAAAAATAAAAAAATTGGGAGAAAGTGAAACAAAGGTTTATAGTCATTTCAGTCTATAACCCGTTTTTTAATGAAAGAACAGAGCAATCTTTAACGTGTGTTTCAAATCTCATGCTCTGATTCTAAAAATAAATGTTTGTCACCAAAAGGACAAATGTATCTTTCACAGATATTTTTCCTTCTATAAATTCTTCTGAAAAATATTTGCTATCTAATGAAAACAATGTTGAACAAAATAACTCGGACTAAAATTCTGAAATTCACTTGGACTTGACATCGGTCAAAATTTCGATCTCTTAATCAATAACTTATGTCATTGATTGAGGGGGAGAATAATTTCTATTAAATCAAAAGGTCATTTGTCATGTTTTCAAAAGATATTCATGCATGTTATTGGAGTTTAAAGTCTCATAAGTGATCCTTATCGGTTAAATGTTTTCATAAGCAAGTCATAATTCTCCTTAAAAGCTTTCAAAAACAATTTAAATCTATAAAGATCACAAATCTCAAATGATTTGAAAATTGTGATCGGGGGAGAATTTGTGATTTAAATTGGATTTAAAGTTTTAAACTGATGATTCGATAAATGGTTTCACAAGTGTTTTGCAAGCTTTCCTCCCCACATGTGCCAAACGATTTCAAAATTTTCCATGCACATGTTGAGGGGGAGCATCCTTTTAAAAAACCACAAAGAATTGAAACGCGATTGATTTGTCTCTAAGTGCAGGTTCCTTCTAATATGTGCAAAACTCTTTGAAACCTCGAGGCACATATTAAGGGGGAGAAAACTTATGAAAACCTCATCCTTCCTCAATATGCTTTATCTACTTGATTTGATCAAGGATGTGATGTTGATATCTTTTAGAAAATGGTAATCAAAGAAGTTAATTCTTCATCTTGCCTCCGTGTGCCAAAACGATTTCAATACATGATGCACATGTTGAGCGGGAGCTCTTTTTCTAAAAATATCAAAAATAATTCAGGTACAAAATACTTTGATAATATATCACAAGTATCTGGATTGATTTTCAAATGGTTTTCAATTGGTTCCAATGGCAGATGAACAATACCAAATAGACCGACCAAATTTACTTTATGTATGGTGATATAAGGATGATAAGGTTAGGTATGTGTTCCCATGATCCGCCAGAACTGGAGGGATCTTCCCAAGGAAAATCCACTAGATAGTGTAGAGTCCTTAGGAATGTTGAAAAAAAAGGAGAAAAATGAGAATATGGGAAGAGTGCGGACTGAGATAGAGCTAGTACTGGAATAAACCCAACAAGGTTCTAGTTATGAAATCTCGGTAATCACTGAAGAGGTTGAAGAATGAAAAAGAATTAAATGTGAAAAGGGTGAAAAGAAATAGCCCTCCAATAATTCAACCTTAGGCGAAACCGTGTTCAATTCATATACTCTTGGTGGTTACTAAGGTAACTGCGGTATTGAAGACAAGGCGTCATGGACCCGGTGGACGCATTGCGCACTACAACTTCCCAAGCTACTCAAGTTAATATTCAAAGGACTTGTTTCATTCTCACAGGAACCGACAAGATCTATAGACTTTCTCTTAGAGTTTGTTGATATTGAAGAAGGAGACCTCTCCCTAGTCTCGAACATAGGAACCAAATATGCACTATTGAGTCTAGAGCCACGAGATCGTCAAATAAATCTCATTAGGACATTTGTCAATGAAGACTCTCTGTTTCACAATGTGGAAAGAGATTATATCTTATGAGTCCTACGCATTTTCCTTGTGGTATTGCGGAACATCCGAGTGATATGCAAACATATTCACAATGAAGATGGAAAGCCTTACGGATCCAACATCAAACAAGCTTTTGGTGGGTGGCATGCGAGATCTATCAATAGATCAACCATGTGACAACCGAGCGAAACAATGGGGCAATTCAATCTTTTGAATCAATCACGGTTCGAGTTATGGATTGACGGATACCTTTGAAAAACCGGTCATTGTGCTTAAAACTCTTTTCTTTAGCACATCGATGTGTACTAATACTTCAAAATAAAGGTGTTTATGATTGATAAGTGATTTTCATTAAAACCTTCGTTGTATTGCAAAAACAATTTCTATTGAGCGGTACACGATTGTTTTCAAATCTCTTTTCATCAATCGATGAATCTCTATTCATTGGTTCACTCACTCCGTGTTGTCTTCTTTGAGGCGTTCGGTTTGAGAACGACTAGAGCATTGCGAAACCACATCAAGGAAATTCTTGAATTATACGATCACAGCGGTGCTTAATCGATCAGCGGGAACCGTGGGCCATGTACCTCAATTCAACGAAAGTGATCAAAGACACTTTCGTGCACTTTATTGCTAGCTGTTGTATGCGGTGCGCGGACGTTTGCGGTGATAAGAACAAAGCGGTCAATCCATAGCCGCATGCTCACTCTACACATTCATTTCTAAAGAAATCATGATAAGTGCATCAATGACTCGATATTTTCACTCCATGCTTTTGCTACTGCCGCAAATATCATGAATCAACTAAAGCTTCCGCTACTCGATAAGAAGAAATCATGATCCGAATGTGAGCATGTCGGTCCAAATGTCACAACATCACATAATACCAACACCACAATGGAAGAGTCGATTTATGTTGGTGATGATCTCAATGTTGGCTCAAAACTCATCATCACGTGGATCGGTTAAAGACCTCCACTTAGATTATCAAACATGCAATAATGAAGAATCAATGACTACGAGCTTACGGGCAAAGAACAGAACAAGAATCCTAGAACAATCTTAATGTAATATCATGCGTATTCAATGTAATTTGAGGTGACCTCCTTAGGGGAGATTGTTAGGATTTAGTAAATCCGGTTATTAAAGTGTCGGTCACCTCAAGTATAAGTAATCGTTGGAAAGCTCGTAGTCGTAGTTATTTATTAGTTAAGTTGTATTTAGTTAAGTAACACCGTGGAGGACGGACGGGTCTTTACCCACCGTATGCCCGATCCACACCCGTAGGTGGCGATTTGTGTAAGACTATAAATACTCTCTACCTCCCAAGGTAGAGTTGAGCTCATAATAATAGTTTCATTTTCTCTCACTAAGTTCCCAAACCTCTAACTCTTTCTCTCTCTAAAACCTAATATTAAACGCCTACTTGTGATTATGATATGATGTGTTTGTGAAATCCAATATGTTACAGTGTTTAAGATACCTTCTTAGGGAAGGTATTCTTGTTACCAAGCGATTCCTATAGCTTGGTGGGTATGAGCTTTGACTAATCAACATGACAAGGAAGATTAGTGCATTTAAATAGAAAAACAAATGTTGTTATCTAATCAACATCCAAACAAAGAGTTTTAAAGGACATGGTGTTTGTTTTTGTGAAAAAACTTCTTTGTAGTTTTCAATTAACCATGGATCGTATCAAGTTTTTAAAGTACAATATACTTCAAGAAACTTGGTAACGAAGCACTGATGCCAATTGTTGAAAACTAGAAGGGGGGGTTGAATAGTTTTGCCAATTAAAACTTCCTTTTAAATATTTAGATCGACTTATGTCAATCTATTTAGATGTGTGTGTTGGATATTGATAAACAAACATATAGAAGTATGTAATGAAAAGATAAGAGTAAGAAGCACAAAACCACAACGCGAGTATTTATATTGGTTCGGCTACAAGGACACCTTCCTTGCCCTACTCCACTCCCCGAGTCACCTACTCGAGAGTTCGTAATCACTACACGACACCAACTCCTTATGGCGGAGAAGCCTTCACAACGTTTCCTACTCTTTTTCCGGTACTAGGCTAACCACCGGGTTCTTTCACACCAAGGTGAACCACACCTACACAACGTCGCCTACCCTTTATCGGTGCTAGGCTAAGTACCTGGTTCTTTCACACCAAGGTGAACCACACCTATCCTGGCGTCGCCTACCCTTTATTAGGTACTAGGCTAAGTACCTAGTTCCATTGCAATGGAGGAATTACTACCCAACACTACACCAACGACTAATCCCAAAGGAGACCAACTCCTTATTACAACATCATCAAGGATATCAGTATCCTTGGATCTAATGCTAATCTATCTTGTACATCGAAACACACCATATCGAATGTACATCTAAGGCACCTTTCACTAATGCCTTTGACTAGATCTTCAAGACACCCTTCACTAATGTCTTGTGTCTTGACTTCTAAGCACCCACCACAAGTGCTTATAATCTGGACGATAGATACCCTTCACTAATATCTTCGTCTTGACACTTGAGACATCTTTCACAAATGTCTTCAACACTTCTTAGGAAAAGAAAAACAATCATCAACAAGAAGACTTCAGTAGTCTTAATGATGAGGAAGCATGGCAACTCATGGACTTGAGCTTGCTCGACTTCAAAGGTGGTGATCTTGCCTTTAAGAGGAACCTAGAAGATCACACAGAAACAAAACTACAAACATAGATCTCTTGGATCTGGGGTTAGAGAGTTTTTAACTCAAAGGGAAAGTATGTTGGAAAGGGTGAAACAATGAAGAAATGGCTCACTATTTATAGAGGAAAAAATCTCATTCCCGGATCCACGGATCCCTCCCACAAGGGATCCGTTTAGCGTAAAGCTAGGGATCCGTGGGACGCTCCTCTTTACCCATGGGTATTTTGGGTATGGGTTATGGGTCATGTGTTGATCCATGGGTCTTTAGCTAGATACAATGTATCTCTTGAGTGCAATGCACCTAGTCACATGGGTATGCGTCAATACCATGGTTTATGAATATTATCCATATATGATATAAGCATGATGTCATGCAATGGGTTATGGGTCAAGCTCCATGGGTCATGGACTTTGGGTTGTACCCAACTACATTCAATGTATTTGGTCAATGGGTTGTGATACTTAAGTTTCTACCCATTTATATTGCCCAATATACTACATACTAGTTATGTGTATATTTTACCCAAATATGTAAACACTAGTTGTTGTACATATGTAATATTAAATCATAAAATCACTTATACTTGTTTTAGTGTTTTATGTGAAAATGTGAATATGTTAGAAACTATTAGTTCAAACCATTTACGTATTTTATTTGTTTCGTTAAAATGATTTTACGTTTGTTATCGACAAAACATTAGAAGATCGTAAAATATAAATAAACGTTTTTACGGCTTATTTGTATTAACACTCTAGATTCTTGTACTTTAAATATTATTTGGTGATAAAGTTTAAGTTTTTGGCAAAAAGTTTGAAACTTTACGTGTATTTCATTGTTTTTGAACTTAGTTTGATACGGGCAGTGCTTTCTACGCTTAAGGGTAAAAAGAGTTTTTAATCATCAAGTTTCACACTTTTGTGTTATCTTGGTGATATTGAAGCTTTTTCATCATAAAAATCTGGTTTAGAAACACTTTTGGGCAGAAATCTCAGGTTTGGCAAATTTTGTAATTCTTACGCATAAGTAAACCCTAGTTTTACGCGTAAGATTTTCTAGGCTTGATCTTCGATGCTAATTGGTTTACTCAGTGTTTTCTTGCTTGGATAAGCCTGAAAACACTTTGACTTTGGATATCTTTTACACTGAAATAAGTGTAAAGGATTTTTGCGCAAAACCCTAGTTTTACGCCTAAGCTAAAACTTACGCGTAGAATCTTTACGCCTAAGCATTTTCTTACGCCTAAGCCTTGACTTACGCATAAGCAAATCTTACGCATAATCATTCTACTACTAAGCTTTTGGATTACGCATAAGATCAGGTTTCCTTACCCTACGCATAAGCTAATCCTATGTGTAAGCTCTCTTCTTACGCGTAAGTTGGTGTTTTTACACATAAGGTACTTTCTTTGCCTAAGCTAGTTTCTACGCATAAGGTTACTTCATCTACATAGTTTCATTCGACTACAAAGATCCATCATCAACACAAGTTTCAAGATTTCTCAACCGCCATACTCTAGCTACTTTCCTCATGTGTATCCTCAACAACAACAACAACAACTCCATCAACAACAACAATTTTATCAACAACTACAACAACAACTACAACAACAACAACAACAACTTCAACAACAATTTCCTCAATGAGCAATTCAACCACAAATGATTCAACCACCACCTAGTCTTCAAGTACAACCTTACACAAAATTTCAAAATCAACATCTATCCAGGAATACTATGAAGGAACCGTCTTGGTTTGCAAAGATGTGTGAAGCTTTAAGTAGCCAACAATCCATACATGAAGCTGGATCACTTGATAGACCTCCAATGCTCACTCTCGGAAACTATGATCAATGGGTGATAAGGTTCTTTAGGTTCTATGATATAAAGAAGCCACATGGAAAGTTCTTGAAGAAGGTCATCTGGAAGGTCCATTTGAGATCCCTACCGCCACCATGCAGGAGATCCAAATGCTAATCCACCAAGAGGTGATGTCACCAACGTTGTCAGTCTTAATGAACTCACTACTGATCAACTTTTACACTTTGAATATGATGAACTGGCAATGCAATACATCCTTTTAGGATTACCTAATCCGATACTTTGAAGTGTTGATGCTCAAAAGACTGCTAAAGCAATGTGGGAGCATATTCATCTTCTCATGGAAGGCACATAACTCAATCAAGAAGACATGGAATCCAAAATCTACTTGGCTTATGAATACTTCATGATTGAACCAGGGGAGACATTAAAGTCATATCATCATCGATTCTCAGACATCATCAATGACTTGGAAAAACATAACATCATTATGCCAAGAATTGCATTCAACACTAAGTTCTGAGTAGTCTTGGTCACGATTGGGAAAAGTATGTCATTTTCATCCGTCTGCGAAGAATCTTCATCATGCTACATCTGATTGTTGTACGACTATTTGAAGCCCTACCAAAAGGAAGTTGACAAATAAAGGGTTATCCATGGACTACCTATTTCGTCTTCACTTCCGGATAATCAATCTTTAGCTTTGTGGGCTCAAACGTGTTATCCTCAATTCCCTACTTTAGAAACTGTCTTCACAAATCCTCCACAACCAACTGCAACAATCACACCATATGATCCGTCACAGCACCAATCTCAAGAAACTCAATTGGTTTCATACAACAACAACAATGATCAAGCACTTTATAATGAATCTAATGAGGATACAGAAGCTTTTGATGCATTGCAACAAGGGTTTGTCATGATTGCTAGAGCCTTCGGCCGATACTCAAACAAATCCAACAATCACATTCGTACCTCATCTAACACAAGGAATCAGGCTGTTGTTAACAATGGATGTGTTGAAGTTCATAATCATGGTAATGTTCGTCAGATGGGCGGTGGTCAAGGGTTTAATGCTATTGGAAGGAATAACATGGGTGCTCCACAACAACGAGCTCAAGTGGTTGATCAGGGAAAGCTCAGACGGGAATTAATGGTCTTCGTTGTTATAACTGTAATGAGAAGGGTCATTTGGCTAATGCATGCCCAAAGCCGAGGATAAGAGGCAGCGCTTATCACAAAGAGGCTTTACTCTTGGCTCTTAAGGATGAAGCTGGTGGAACTCTTACCAACAAGGAACAGAGCTTCATGGAAAATGCAGATTCTGATGATGACATGGAGGACTTGCAGGCTAATGCGGCGGTGATGCTAATGGCTAACATGCACGAACTCCACATGAGTGACACAGCCCAGTGTTTGACACCGACGGCTTGTCTCGTGTACCGATCAAACTATATTCATTCTTGATATGATATCTCCGCCAACATACGCATCCGACAAGGATCGAGTGTTCAACATCGACCATCCACATCTCATTCGATGATAATCAAATAGATCCGTAGTTATATTTGACGACCAAGATGACCTTATGGTTACCGCGATAATCAAGTTGACTCGTGGTTATATTTGAGGATCTAAATAATGATCATGTTGCGACTCGCGTTGAACAAGTCGATCTTTCGGCTAATCTAGATATTGAGCTCATGACGCACTTACCGACCAAAAATCTCAAATGGAAACATGCCGTAACATCAATCGGCAATTAAAGGACAAAATGCATCACGACTAAGGATAATGAATGCTTAAAATTTCAACTCGACATTTTTCAAACACAAGATAAACGTGAAAAAGGTTTTGAAGTCGCTTTTGCTAAATCCTACCAAAATGAAAAATCATTGGAACAACAGATACGTGATCTAGTTGCATCTAAGAATGCTTTGTTGTCTCAAGTTCTACGCATAAGCGTGTGAACATGGAATCATGTTTGGGTGTTTGGTGTTGAAATATGTGTGTTTAAATGTTGTTACAATCATTCTAAAGCTAGTTCTAACCACCAAATCCACCCAGAAACACTAATTAATCATTTTTCAAATTTAGGGTTCATGCGTATGAATTAGGGGTTTTCTTATGTGAGTGTTTCTAGACAATTAGATGGTTGTGTTATGTTTGTTACATGTTAAATTAATCAAAACCAGTCACAAATCATACCCAGAAACATCAATTTTGTGAAAATTAAAAATTAGGGTTTATACTCATATGAATTGGGTACTATTGATTCAAGAGGTTTTTGATGTTATAACTTGTTGCAACATTATCATATAACTTCTAAGGTATCCCAAAAAACATTTGGTGTCATTCCTATGGATAAAATCCTTACTCATAAAAGTTTGAATGATTAGGGTTTAGACTTACGCATAAGAGTGTTTTACGCATAAACTGTTTTGGACTAAGTTCATGTGAAAATTGAAGGGGATTGAATAATATGGTAATAAATGTGTTATGATGAATTTGTTTCAGGTTATTACGCGTGAAATATTCAGAATCAAGGTTAAACATGGATTCCTACGCATAAGGATTGCCTTATGTAACCACCGTTAAATTTCACCTTGTATTAAATTAATATAATATTTTAATAAAAGAATATATATCCATTTTCTACGCATTAAACGCTATCAGTTTACCCGATCACAACAATTAACTAATATGACATAAATTTTCATAAGATAAACGACTATCTTACCTTTTGACTGTTGACTATTTGACTTTTATAGTAACGTAAAAGATAGCACTGTAGACGGTAGTTAACCTGTAAATTTCTAAGTTAATTAATTCAATCTGATTCGAATGATTACTCTTTGAACGTTTTCATTCACTTCTTTCTATCTAACGAGATGTTATCTCGTAAATCGTGAAAACTACAGATAACGCGTAACCGACAACACATCAGTTTGGTTTAATCTCGATAATTATTTTCAGAGTCGATAATATATTTTTTTTTATATACATTAATTTTATAATAACACTTTCAGAAATATAATTATCGCAATTACCAAACTGAAGTACCATGTTTATATTTTAACCCAACGAGACACGAAATACACGCTAAAATAATAGAACAAACCCATTCCTTATTACACCGCCTTTCTATATCTTGAAAACAGAAAAGATCATATATCAGATCTTATCCTTCTCCCTCTCAAAACATCTCACTCTCCTCTTCTCACCACTTTCAGCCGCCACACCATCATCACGACCTCCATCTTTCAGCAACCACCACCACACCACACGGCCACACCATCACTGCCAGGCCACGCCATCATTAGAAAATCAAGAAGAGCTGTTGGAGGTTTTTTTTGTTGTTTGTTTGGTTCGAAATAACCATCCCAGTCGCACCATCAACTTCATCTTTCAATCTCTCTTGTTCATGTTCAGGTATGACGAAACACATATCTACTTTTGTAGATTTTTGTTTAAAACCGATTTATAAAGTTTTCGTGGATTTAAAAGGATTTAAAACGCGTTTTTGATTTGTTGTCGTGTGGTAAAACTAGATTAAAAGAGGTGTTTTTGTTTGATCGGATTACCTGATTAACCATGGCTTTTGTTTCGTTTTGATGGTTTAACATATCATATATGATGTTGTTGTTTGTTTGGAGTTGAGTCTAGTGTAAACCCGATTGGGTTCTAGGTCCGCCACAGAAACACCCACATAGGTGGTTTGTTTGGCTGGTTTTCGGAGAAAGCAGCACAAGAGGGTGTTTGTTTCTGCAGTCCGAACCCTCAAAGGGCGTTTTTGTTTGTTTCCTCTTCTCGTTCAAACCAGGAGAAAGCACCAATGGGGTGCGTTTTGTTTGTTGTCGCATCCTACCCCAAAGTCATGTTTGTTTTGCGTTCGTTTGAGTGAGAAAAACTAAGGTGCGTTTGTTTCAGTTTAAGGAAGGGTGTGTTTATTGATTATTTCAGCCTATGTGCTTGTTTGTTTTAGTTCTTGGTTTGTTGCTAGTTTCGGTTGTCATGATTGGTCTTAGACGAGGGGTGTTTATTTAAAGTTTATGGTTTGTTGCTCACTGGAAATAACGAGACCCAAAGGTGGCGCTCGTTTGAGTTTTAGTTTCGATCAACTAGTCGTTGTTGTTTGCTTGTTTACGATTGAAGAGAAACTCCAAAGCGGTGCGTATTAGTTTGTTCTCGGTCAAAGGGAAACCACCACAGGTGGTGTTCAGCTCGGGTTGAGTCACCACAGCCACCCGAAGGGTGTGTTTACGAGTCTTGGTTTCCAACAGCCGTGTAAAGGGTACGTTTGATTTGTTTTGTTGAAAGGTTCAATAGCCCCAATAAGGGTTGGTCGGCTTATTTTAAATATCGTTGATGATTTTTGGTTTAATCAAAAAAAATGGTCACAAGGGTGCTCGCTTGGCTTCGGTGTCGGGGCAACGAGGACACCCAAAGGGTGTCTCACATGTTCAATTTTGATATAATAACCAGAGGGTGGGTATAATTATATGTTTTGCTTATAAGATTTAACAAAAAAAATAGTCATGTTATATATTTTGTTGTCATGTTGAACCTGATTTGGACTAATAACACTTAAGGTTGCGTTTGGTTTGACAATGGGCCAAAGCCCGTTAACACCTAAAGATGCGTTTGTTTGTCGGGCCGTGGGCCCGTCCGGGTGCGTTTGGTGCGAGCTTATGTTTTCGAATTATATTTGGTGATATGGATTTAATATGGTTTATACATGTTCGGACTAAAAATATTGAATACGACTTGAACTACTTTGGACAATTGAATTACCTATCGAATACTTACCGGACGAAATACACATTGGACATAATAGACTAAAACGAACTTGGACATATCGGTCACATAATGGACTATTTATTTTGGACAACGCTTTAACTGAGTACTATTAGACTGTAAAGCCTAATAACTATTAACACTTTCAATCTGTTTAGTTATTTTAAACTTATTTAATCATATTACTTATCATCGGAATATGTTTTGAATAACAAAACATATCAAACTTTTATTTATATACTTATTGTTGTTAAAACTTATTTTGATCAGAATCCGATAATAAAACGAGAAATATAGTTTTATTAAATATAAAACTTTCTCTACTTTATGTATTAAAGCTTATTTTTTTTGCATTACCTGGGAACATTAGGTAAATGCCCTAAACTTAACCATTTACTCACTTTCTATTACTATTTGATTCTTATGTGTTTATTTCCTGTTGTACTCGTGATACATGTTTTATTCTTCGGCGTATGTTTGTCTCGAGTTTGGAACCTTATACCACCACACGAACTATCATACTAAACTTTTTACAAACGTCGATACGAAACTTCCACGAAAACTAGAACATATCATCTTTTGAAAACTTATTTACTTTACGATACGCATTCTGAGATAATCCATATACTATTAGGTTGTGCCAATGACGTACCGTTGTGTCGGTACTATTGTATCGTTGTGCGTTACTACCTTGTGATACATTTCTCGATGCCAGTAGTGTTAGTTGTGATTCTTGTATTTCTTGAATAAGGTGAGTTCAAATTTCATTTCTTGTTTTACTTTTTGGGGTGAAAAGCATGCTATGATTACTTAAAACTAAATTGGTTGTGCATTCATGAAATTATGGATTCTTGAAGCGATTCAATTCTTGAGCTATGCTCTGTTGCATCTTGTCTGTTGGTGTGTATGCTTATGTTTGGCGCTATATATATATATATACTGTTGTAAAGTCCTTTGGTACTACACTACTTATTAACTCCTTCCCATGCACGGACGAGCCGTTGATGTCTATGGATAGCACTATTTAGGGGTAGAGCCATCCCTCGCTCCACTAACCGGAGTGCATAGAATCGATTCTCATGCTAGGTTAGAGCATTTGCACGTAGGGCAAATGTTAATTTGAATCGGCTTAAGTAGTGGAACCTTTATGCCATGAGCGCTGTTGCATACATAATGGACCCGTTCGAAACTTTGACAACCAATTGATTTTCCGGTTTGGAAACTACTTGTGTATTAAAACCGTGAACTCATGGCGCTGTGTTGACACTTTTAGCGTGCATTTTCGGGATTGCGGCGATAGGTAAACTTTGGGTGACTTGGCGTTGGCGTACGTGGTTATAGAAGACTCTAATATAACTTGGGGACCACTTTAATTCTTTTATGGGCCTACATTCTATAATATATATTTTGAAAAATGCAAACATAAATCTTTACGAAATATGATTTCTCATGTTAAATTGTTGTTCTATACATTGTGTTGTGGTACCAATCGAGTAATACCCCGGTAACACTTACTTCCGCTGCAAACCATCATTTTGGGGTGTTACACCTTACGCGTGGAAAGTTATTCGTAAGAGTAATCTTATGCGTAACCTTTACGCGTAAGGTTCTGCATGGGACTACGCGTATCCTGTGAAGGATATGCGTAAACTTGAGGCTTACGCATAAGATTCACTCTTACGAGTAAACCTTACGCGTAAGCTCCAACATACGCTTACGCGTAATCCTTATGCTAAGGGCTCTTTTCCTACGCGTAACATTTCTTACGCGTAAGTTAAGTTCCTACGCATAAACTTATGCCTACGCGTATGGTCTACTGTTTACGCATAAGCTTGCAATTCCTACGCTTCAGCCTAATTTTAACCATAATTATGAATTGTTATGCGTACAAACTTGTAAATAAATAAATCATAACGTCACAAAACCAAAATGTCACTAATAAGCTTAAATGGATAATATGTTGTGTAAATGAGTGAAAAAATTGGACTTTACAATTCAAAACTAATAAACTCACGAAACTTATCACGACTACTTTGGACTATTGGACATACAAGTGACGTTGGACTCGTAACATTCATCAACATAACATATTCAATAATTGGACAATAAAATCAACTTTTGACTAACGTAATGTCGTTCGATATGTTGGTTCTTTTGGTTCAATATCTTTCAGATCACAATATGGACGTCCAAATGGAAAACGTTGATGCACCAAATGTTCTCACGATGGAAGACATCTTCCCCAACAGTTACACAATGAAGATTGGGAAAAACAATCTCAGAGTCGATTTTGATAACTTCACGTGTTCTGAGTCATCTTGTCAAATTGATGTGGATATTCTGAAGACTCATCCTTACAAGAGCATGCTCACTAATTCTGAAACAGTGCCGGAGATTTATGTTCACCAATTCTGGCACACCATGCAAAAGGTTAAAGGTCAAGATGCTGTGACAGTGACACTTAACGACAAACAAGTCACTATCACTCCAGCAAACTTAAGGGTTGTTCTTCTTCTTCTTCCTGACATCCAACCTGCTGATTACACTGCTACTCCTACAGAAGAGGTCACTCTCCAGTTCATGGTCGACATTGGCTATGATGAAGCTGCTGGGATTATCACAAAACACTCCTCAGTAGATCTCAAAAATATTCCTCAGCCATGGAGAACCCTCTACATCATGATTGCCAAATCCGTTTCTGGACGTGATAGTGGTTATGAGCATCCCAAGATCATGGAACTACAAATATTTTGGGGTATGGTCAAGATGAAACACATCGAATTTGCAGATCTGATCTGGGACGACATGATGTCCTATCTTAAAAAACCTGGCTCCAAGATCCCTTATATCAGATACACAAAACTGTTGATCTAAAGGATTCTAGGGAATAATCTAGATATTCCCCTGAGACTTGAAGACCCCAAACATCACTCCGTGTTGCTTGAGCGCACACTCAACGTGGTAAGATTCAAAGACTCAACAACAAAGAAACAAGGAGTAGTGTTGCCAGATTGCCTTCTTACTACTGCTATCAAGGAACTTCCATCGTACAAACTTTATCTGGAAGCAGTTGCGTCAGGCAAAGTGGGCTTCATTGATGAAAAATCTTCCTCTACACCTGTTAGGAAAACCAGGAGAGGCAGTGCAGGAAGTGTTACAAGCACTGAAAGTCCCCTAAAGTATCCAAAGAGAAATCCTCCCAGAAAAAGGAAAGTACCATCAACGGTTGCTATTCCTAATCCTAAACCGGAACCCAAACTGATGGACGAGGATTCTGAGGATACTGAAACAGATGAGGAGATTATTTACTCTGAGTCAGTTAAGGATGATATGACAATAATTGAAAAACCTCTAAGTCCCACATCCGATAAAGGAAAAACTCCAGTTGCTGAGCAAGAGAAGGAAGAGAGTTCAGATGAAGAACAAATGGATGAGGATAAAGATTACCGCAAGAAATTGAAGAATCTTAGACTTCAACATGTTGTAAGGGAGTTCAATCTTCAACAGACTCGTGGCCCTGGAGGGTCAAGTGGTGGTGCACTAACCACACCAGTTTCGCGCGTTTAATCAACCCGATAAAGGCGGTACCACCACCACGAATCAACAACAATGACAACGAGGATGAGATCATTTTGACTTTGAGGAACACGAGAAGAAGAAGGAGAAGGCGAGAAAATTACCGATGAAGATGTTGAGGTGCTGACTAAAGAAAAATCAAAAAGAAGCTCAAGCTCAAGCGGATGAAGAGGCAAGGATCAAAGCGGAAGAAAAGGCTAAAGGCGAGAAGGAAGCCGATGATTATCTTCTAGATAGTCCCAAACGTAGCAAGGAACAAACTTACGAGCCACCAAAGGAACACGAGCCTCTCATGAATCATCATCGTCGGACTCGTCTTCCACTCATCTCCACCACCATCCAAGCCACCACGGATCCGCATCTAAATTAGTAAAAAACCGGCCGATACTTAGATATCACGTGCTAAAACAAAGATTGTCAAAATTGTCGGGCAAGTAAGGAGGAAAGGCGTGGTCAACAAAGCTGAATCAAGCGCCGACGAGTTAACCTTATTCGGGGCGTGATAAGCGAGTTTCGGATAAAAGGACATTGCAAAAATTTACGAATAGAGATATCGAGGGAAATAGAAGGCGATCGGAGAATACACTCATAAGTTTCTCATCGACCTTTGTCCTGGCGTGACTAGAGATGTTCACCGAAAACTTTATCCAAATCTCATGCAATTGGTCAAGCAAATAATGCAATCTACTCGGTAGCAATGCAAATCAATCAATTGAGCCTAAGGTTGTCTCGATGCGAATTGATCTCGAGCTTGTGCTACCAATGTCTAAACAATGCGCAGCGTTTACTTGATGAAGCTAAACTTTTGAGGCATTCTTTGGAATTTCAACTCAAAACTTCATGCAAAGCGGCGGTGAAAAGGCTAAGCGCCCAAGAGCGATGATGATGCGGATAAGGACTCGAGGGTAAACGAAGAAGAAAATGATGACTCGTCCTCTATGCCTCCACCACTCCAAGGACCTCCACTCAAAGAAGTTCTCCACAGCGGTCTCCTGCTCTTGATAAACCTCGGGATTACGAGTCACCACCACATATAGAAAACCGGTGATCACTTTGAATACCTTTGGTGGTGACGATGAAGAAATTCCTGAGCCCCAACAACAACCTACTTCTTCTACATCAACAAAGAAACCAGCATCATCAACAAAGCTTAAGAAGAAGAAAAAGGCCAATGTTATGTCATGGCTAGATGATGATGACACTGATGAGTATGATTGGTTCTCCAAACTTGTTGATGCTACACCTCAGCTACCAGAAGGTCAAGAAATGGTAGATGGTCGCACAATGGAGCATGTGAAGCTTATACAGGAAAAGTTCAAAGTGAAGAAAATGACCAAAGCAGAGTTGAGGCGAATCAAGAATGATGCATTTCAACTACTTAAAGACAGCTCAGACAGTGCAATCGAAGTCGAATATCATCTCGACAACATTGCACGAGCCATGTCTAACAACATTGATTGACTCGATCTGAATCAAACATTGATCTCACGGACAAGATAAAGCTCCATACTACATTGTTGGACCAAACCTCTACCTACCATTGGCCGCCGGATCAACCCAAGATTCCATACCGCTATTTCTTCAACAACGACGGGTTTCTTCACATGGTAGCGATGTTACCGAAAATAAGCTACATCACTTACCTTCCCTTTCCTGCGAGAATATACTCCAACAAACATAGCCATCGAGGAAGAAGCCACGAGAATGTTTGCAGGCAATGTGGAAAAATCGACCTCGATGCATCGTATGGGATTCATCATTGGCGAAGAAGAAGAATCTACTACAAAAGCGCCGGGTTCTAAAGTCGAAAAGGAAGTGTTCGGTAACAAGCGGATCGTTGCAATTGACATGTTACCACATCGTCAAAGTGGGACTACACATTCCTAAAGAAAATAGTGGTCATTGACGACAAGGCGAAGAGGAATATGACTTTTCGAGCGGATTTTCGAGATTGTCTCTAAATGACATTGAAGATATGTATCTTGCCAAGGTACAAGGATGAATGCGACATTTATCTACAAATATCCAACGCGAGTACATCAAGTCATTGCTCATATTCATCTGAAGCATCGTGATCCAAGAACATGTAGAAGATATTCAACTTGCCGTGGAATCATACCAGAAGCATGTTAATCTCACAAAACCACAGCTAGACCTTCCCGACATAACTAACTTGCTCAGTACACCCTTATCAGGAAACCATTTGGGGTAGTCTACCGTAGTGAACTACACCACAACTGCTTCATGACGTGCAAAGAGCTTCATAAGTTTGGGGATCACACATTAAAGAAGGTTCGGGACGGATTAGCTTATCGGTTAAAGGAGATCCATGATGGCATAGGGTCACCGAAGAGATGGAATTCGAGGGATAGGAGGGATGTGAAGAAGATCATCACTCGGATTGATGAAAGGTTGTTCAGACGGGATCAGATAAGAACGTTGGAGAGTTTCGTAGGTGATCGTCCAAGCATATCTCTCACAGGATACCAACGTCCAGAGCGCATTCCTGGAGTCATTGACGGACTTCCTGGTACTCCTGATTCTCCTTGATTTGGTTTTCTTATCATTATTTGGATGTGTGATTTATATATGACTATGGCTTGTGCACACATAACAGTGTACAACCCGTTCTTGTAATGAAAGGACCCTGTGGTACGCTTCAGTGCCACAATCCTATAAAAGGAGCGAAAGCTTCTTACTTTTGAGTAAAACTAATCAAAACTTTCACTTTTCAAAGTTTTTCTCAAAAGAACAAGTACTTCCCCTTATGATTTTCAACACCTCAAAAGTTAGTATCACTTGTTGGGGAGAGTATTTGCTTAAAAACTTTGTTCACAAAAATTTTTATTCGTGGTAATCTTCCCACAAAACTCGAAATGGACATATTCAATATCAAAATCTCATCAAAAATAACATTTATATGCCATTTACAGGGGGAAAAAAATTATGTGATAAGAAATATGTTGTGAATTGCTAATGAATCGTCGTGCTAAAGACTTAACCAATGAATTGACGAGATCTTAAATATTAGTAACTCGAAAAGACTTGTCCGGGATGGGTAATAATTTCAAACTAGTTCGCTAGTGATGTAAACGTGTCTCGCAAAGGACTTGTCCTAGTAGAATGTACCATTCGAGAAATTCTTGGTAGATATGAACCTTGACGGGTCAAACCTCCTCACCAAGGAGTGTTTAAAACTTCAAGCTGACCTAGTCAGTGATGTAACCGTGTCTCGTGGGGAATTGTCTATCTTGATTTAATCAATTCAAAAGTGCGTGCTCTTCTCTCACCGTGCAGATTTCTGTCTAAACATTTAAGCACGTGTTGAGGGGGAGTATTTCTGCAAAATGTAAAACTCTTTTAGTGGTACAAAATGTTTTAATCATAACCACTTTGAGAGATTTTTCATGAAAATGGTTTTATGGCAACATAGGTTAGTCATGGAGTTATAAGGTGACTAAGGTTAGGAATAACCGTCCTATGATCCTTGAGAGGAGGGATCTACCCAAGGACACCACCAATAGTTAGAATTAGAAGTCCTTAGGTATGATTATAAAAGGAGAAAATGAGAATCGGAGAAAGAAGGAGTTGAAGAATTAAAAGAAAAGTAAAGAAAAGGGTGAAAAGAAATAGCCCTCAGTTATTCAACTTAGAAGGGACACGTGTTCAATTCATATACTCTTGGTTGTCACTTGATGACACCGTATTGAAGATCAAAGTCGTCATGGACCCGATGGCGCATGCACTAAACCTTCTTAGCCACTCAAGTTTCTCTCAGCAGAATCTTGTTTCATTCTCGGGGAACCCTCGTAAACTATCGGCTTTCTCTTGAGATTCTTTGGTATTGAAGAAGGAGACCTCTCCACAGTCTCCGCTCGGGAAAACCAAAGCGCACTATTGAGTCTAGAGCCACGAGATTCATCAAAAGATCTCTTAGGTACACTTGACATTTCATCACTTGTCGTTCAACATTAAGGATGCAAGTGATACATTATCGAGTCCTACGGATCTTAGCAATCTATCGAGAAAATTTATGAGAGGTTCATATGTGATCCTCGGTGATTGAATGGAAACTTACGCCATGGTCAACATCAAACGACCACGGCGGTCACCGGTAACTCCTTGTGGGTTACGCTTAGTGTGTCTCAAAGCGGTCTATAGTCGTGAGGTGATGCTTGATGTACCTCGACTACTCACAGGCGTAGGTGTGCCGGTACATCGCGTTATCTTACTTGTGGGAATCCGGTTCGAGAGCGACCTTTGTGAGAATTGGAGCGTGTTTTCACACTATGTTGTTAATATACTCAAGTTCAAACTTTTAAGTTACCTGGATTTTTCTAACCCATGTTTTATGTTTTCTTCTTATGGATGCTCGCGGAAGGAAAGATCGTGCGATTCTTCACATGCTCATACCAACAACAACACTAATTGAAGTTCTCTCAAAAGGCAACACAAAGTCGAATGATTCTTCGTCAAAGTCAAAGAATCTACATAGTTTTAAGACTAAGAGAACTACATCATTCTCGAAACTCAGCGTTAAAGGCGTGTGAGCATGTTGAAGAAAGGCGTGGAACCTTTGAGCAACGAAGCGGACACGATGCGAGATAACGACAACATACTATCACTACCACCACAAAGAACAAAGATCAAATAACAAAGAAAATGAAGGCGTCAAAGCGAAAAACTTCAAAGTAAACAAGATCCCTACACTAGGGAGTTGTTGGAATCAAGACACTTCCTCTCACAAGAAAGAAGAATGTCGGAAGGCGTCGAAGCTACTATTACATCGGTACCTGGCGTTTTCACTCAAATCATTAATCACCAACACTTAGGGGGAGATTGTTGGAATCACTCCTAAACTAGATTACAAGTGTTAGTAATTAATATGTAATAGTTAGCTTAATTAGGCTTTTATGTTAGTAATTATGGCAAGGCTTATGTAGAAATCCCATAAGGAAAGGAAGGGAACTTAGCCCAATAAGGAAAGGAAGGGAACTTGCAAGTTTCCCTAGTTCCTTCCCTATAAATAATCTTGTAAACTCCCATTTGGGAGTTGGTTGTTCATTTTATCACAAAACTTACGCCTAAACTTTCTTCATATATACGTGTGTTTGTGTTAACTTGTTCATCCGATCACTCCTTCATCTATACTTCTTATATTGATGCTTGTGTTACATAAATGGGAACCTAACAGCTTCATGCCCCCTAACTTATAAATTGATTGGTCAAAAGCACATTTGCTTGAGGACAAGCAAATACCAAGTGTAGGGATATTTGATAAGGATTTAAAACGTACGCTTTTAGGGGGTCATTTAAGCTTTATTTTGACAAATTTTATATCCGTTACTGCTTAATTTCGTTCCTTTTCAAAGGTCGTTTGGAAGCAAAATATGGGAATGAAGCATGTCTGGACGAAAAGGAGCAAAAACATAAGGAAATGGCAAAGTCAAGATCGAAGACACTCAAGGCTACTCAGCAGAACCTGACGGCGTCCCATCCAAATGGCGATGCCGTCCCTCTATGAAGACTTGATCAAAAAGTGCACGCGAAGACACTTCCTCTCATAATAAAGCCTGACGGCGTCACGCCTTAATTCTGGAAGGCTTCACTCACAAAAACTACACCAGATGCCCAAGATCCAAGATTCGAGACGATGTCACTCTTGAAGAATGGGCGTCGCACATATCAATTGATCTTTGTCATGGTGATCAAGACTATCGAACATCTTGTGAAGTAGCGTCTTGTTTAGCCATAACTTTTGCATACGAACTCGGATTTAGGTGATTCAAAAGCCCACGTGACCCAAACGAGAAAATCTACAGTTTGGTGAAAAAAGTCTTCATGACGCTGTCACTTTATCGAGCTGACGCCGTCACCCTTTGCCGACAAAAAATCTGCCTATAAATAGAACATTATTACTTCACTTTTTGTAGGCTCTAAACCCTAAGTCCGATTTTAGGGTTTGGATAGGTGTTTTTCCAGCAACTTATAAGGTTTCAATCACTCGAAAAACATGTTTTAATGGTTTGTTGATTATATCTTAATCCATATCTTCAATTTATCATTATGTCTATCCCATGTTCGATTGATTGTGTGTATGCTTGCTTGTCTATCATGTCTAGCTAAATTATTTGTGTGTTTGCTTAGATCTATGAAACCTAGTTATTGATTATTGTTAGGTTGTTTCTTGTCTTAATTGAAATTGGCTTAGGAGTGCAACTAGGCATCTTCGTTGTATTTAATGCTTGAGTATGCTTTATGATGATATGGTTCATGGATGAAATAGCTTAGGCATGCCGACTCCGTGAGTCATGTACGAGAGATAACCTCAAAGAACTAGGGACCACGCATACCCTACGACCTTTAGGAATACAACGCTTTAAGATAAAGGACGTGACAACTCAACCAACCAATAAAAGATAACTATGGAGTAATAGTATCTAAGTGAACACATCTTTAATCATCATACGAGCACACCTTAATTAGACATAGCTACCCGTAGTTTAGATAATTAGTAGAAGTAGAGTAATCGGTAGAAGTACCACCCCCAAACCAATTGCCCCGAGATTTTACTTTAGCTTTCTAAAAAACCATAAAAAGATAAAAAAAAAGAATCATCCTCAACCCCACCTTCTCGTCATATATTTCTTACTAGCATTCCTATTCCCCTAGAGAATGATATAAATCCCCGAGGCTTACCCCATACTTAACTACAATGATTAGGTTCACTGCCTAGGAGGTTGAAAAACTTGCTCGAAGAAAAGGAAGTTTTCTTTGACCCCGAACGCGCCTTCCGCGCGCATCAACAACCATATATCTCACAATATACACACCACATACTATCTCATATTTCCTAAGCAGGACTTGAACCCACAACCATTTAGTTGGGAGCTTCTCACAAAACAAGGGACACCATTAGGACACAAGCCTTTTGGTACTAAAACATAAGCTTTCGCTTAGTAAGTAATCAGAAATAACAAGCTATCATCTATAATTAAATCATCTTGAATCATACACTTTCCAACATTAGACCATATCACAAATCCAACCCATCACTTGCATACATAGCACTTTAAACAATCATCAACTAACATTATAAATAGAATCATAACATACCTTAACTAGTTATAACAACTAGGTTACACTACCTTAACTAGTTATGACTAACTAGCCTAGTCCTATCATTGTTTCAAGCTTACTAAACCATGCTTCCTATATACTTAACGCATCCATATCAAGAATCACAATATGATAAAATAAATACCCGCTTTGTGGTGCCCCTCTGGATTATTGTTGACTCAACATTGATTTCGTGCTTGAGTTGGAGTTACACATTATAATTAATTACTTACCTCAAAAGATGGATACTTTACCAAGAAGTGTCATCACCAATTACCTTGATTCCTAAACAATGATCACTACAATTACTTAGCATTTCTTCAACGCATGATAACAAGGGTTTAACACTACTCCTCTATATGCCCAAATTTTACTTCTAACATGCATATGATCATTATCATGATCATATGAGAAAAACACCGCAAATCATCAATTTAACCATAACCCAATAAAGAGACTTAAACCAATAACATCAATACCTCACTACTTTGGCTAAAAAACCCATTTACCCCAAACCCCCAATTTGACATCTATGAACATAACTTCAAAATAATCAACTCAACATAAAAAAAAAATAGAAAGTGTACATTATGAGGATCATGGCTAGGGACACAAATCTTGAATTGGAACACTAATTCACCAAGAATTGATCTCTAAGAAAATCTTGATCTTCCTCCCTTGTTCTATCTCACGGCCCACACCAACACTAGACAAAAAAAATGGAAACTTGTGGAAGGTAGCAGATACTTATCTCTAAAATTCAGGTACAACTTTTCAAATGTGGCACCTTTATTCCGTCAAGTCATAATCTTATGAAAATATCAAAACTAACTTTCGTTAACCATTTTACTTACCACTTGACTTTTAGTTTGACTTTTAACTTGAAACTTATTAACTTATCAATCATAATAGGTTTTCAAACACATAACTATTATAGTCAAACTTATATACGAGTATTTTAATAATAAAATACCTAAATGGGTTTCGAGGTGTAACACATCCAAAACAAAATAAAGACCTACGCGTCCCACCCTACAATAACAACGTAATAAAAGTCAAATTCCTATGACATATATAAGGAATACAAAACTATGGGTAGCGATAATGCACATACATAGCAAGAAACCAATAATTTTTAACTAGTTTTAAACCTACCCACACATTATGATTTCCAAATCATTCTCGTGGTGTGGTGTTTGGTTCGATTTCAAGGATGAAAAGAAAAGGGTTTCTTGTGTATGGTTTGGTAATATGGAGCTTATGAGTGAATTTTCAATCAAGTAAGTTCAATCTAAACACTCTATTGTTTGCTTTAGTTGTTTTTAATATCCATCATAGATCTTGTAGCTAAAAATTTGGTAAAAACATTTTTTGTATTGTTGCATTTATTAAATGTTTAACTTATTTAACTTTAAAATACCAACCAAAACCCTTGAGTATTTATTGAATTTAACTATTTTCCAAAATAAAATAAAAATGTTAATATACTGAGTTTGATATATTTTTCTACTAGTTTATAACCTCATGCATACACGCTGGGTTTTGATATTAAGATCAGTTTAATTTAAACTTGCAATTTTATTTTGATATTTATAACCATGAACGTATATGGTGTTTTTTCGACAAAGTTGTAAACTCGGACATCCTTACGTAAACATAAAAGAAGAACACAATGAATACTTACCGTGATTCGTTGCATTATAAATTCATGCGTACATGGTGTTTTTGGTATTACTTAAAAATAATACGCCCTCCGTCTCATTTTTATTGTCCTTATTTTCTTTTTTGTATGTCCAGAATTATTGTCCACTTCTAAAATAAGTGTGCTTTTTACCATAGTTACCTTGATTAAATTGGTCATCACAAACCTAGTTAATATTATGTTATCGAGTATCACTTAAGAAATGAAAGTAAAGAAAATGAAGTAAAACAAAAAAAAGTTTTGTTCTTGAGTAGCACTTAAAAATTACTGAAAAAGAAGGGTTACTGGATTGAATTTGAAGTAAAATATTTTCTCTCAAAATTAGGCTGAAATATTTACTTCCTATTCATTTACTTTTTATAACTAAAAAAAACTTGATAACTGCGCATAAATAATCACTTATATAAAAAAAAACAAAAAACAAAAGAGATTTACAAAAATGAAAGTATGAGTAGATAGATTCAAACGTCGAACACATAATGTCTCTGATTTAAACAATATATCAAAACTAAAGAAATAAAATAATATTCTTTTCACTTGTCTTATGTTACAAAAAGGTTTATTAGCCCAAATAAGAATATGTTTCATTAATCAAGTTTTCACCACACTCAATTTGGAGTGGCAAGTTACCTTGTCGTTGCAACCTATCATTACCGATATGCGGTATTTGGCAATTGTTGCCGCCTTTAACCTTTATGAATTCTTTCATGCACGTTTGTAAAGTCAATAAAACATTGTTAAGCTCTTGCGAATGCGTTTTATATGCTTGAAACACAGACACTAATAATCAATTGTACGTAAAGCTTCTTGTTCTTGAAGTGATTAGATTACTGAAAACCAAGGTCCAACATATTCAAATCCGGACAATTAAGCGGTTGAAAACAAAGCATTGAGACGCCGCCTCTAGAAAATACTATTATTAACATCAATATGAGGCTTTGCATTATCTTGTTGAATGTAGATGGGACCGGTATGACCTCGATGTCATTTAGCTCTAATTTCTTGTTACCTATTTATTGACATACGTGATCGGCTTCGTTTACAATGTTCTCGCAACACGGTTCATGCTTGAATGTTTAGAAAGTTCTAATGTTGTAAGTGGACATATACCAATTTTTCTTGAAAAAACTTCGTTACCTGATGTATCAACTATTGGTTGTGCTATGGTAGCTAGAAAGTGGTGAATGTTTTGCTTTTACATGTTCTAAATGGTTAATTTTTACTGGGAACAATGTAGTAATATATTGTTGGCTTTGACATGTAAAATTGTTTTTCATCAATGTGAACAACGTTAAACATGCTATGGAATACGTGAGTCGACGTGATAATGATCGCTCAATATTATATAAACAAAAATTTAACCTTGCCTTTTTATTTTTGTGAGTGAGACTTGGCTTGATGGCATTTGTGTGTGGTCGAAGTTCACCTTCCTTGATTAGCCTATGCATAGTTGATATAGAAACATTAAGTGATTTTTCGAAAGATCGTACATTGGTTCGATGACGTAGCGAAATATCAGAAACTTGGTTCAAATATTTTTGTACCCTTTTCTATCCAACAACCGTTGGCATCTTTGAAGACAAATCTGTTAATACAAATATCGTCATTAAACGTTATTTATATTTTTGATCTTTACCTAAGTTTTGTTAACGACAAAAGTAAATTTAATTTGTATAAAAGCTTAAAGCTTGTCAAGTTTAATAGATATTAAAACAAGCTTTTTCAAACAATATATTCATCATTCAAGCATTTACACTTATGATTAGTAACATCTTGATATGACTCTAATCATTATGTATGATAGTAGTTTTTAGAATGTGTTAGGTTCTTAAAACTAAACACTACTTAAGTACTTGCATATTTCTAAAAATAGAAATACAACATATGACATCATGTGATGCATCATGGAAATCATTGGAAGATTTCATTAGATATTTTGTGTGGTTGTACTCTTCATATCTTGCACAATCTCACTTAGATAGAGTTGACTTTCAAGATTTGATATCTTGGTTGTCGGACCGGCGGTACCAAATTGGTACAGGCGGAACCCTTTAAGGGTTCCGCGGTCCATCAGACGCTCTGTCCATTTGGCTATAAATAGCAATGCCAAGCCAAGTAGTTTTTATCCCTTTCAATCATACTCATACATATCTTCTCTACAACCTTTCTAACTCGGTTTCATATCATAGTAGTGATCTCTTTTGTAGCAAAGAAGATCAAGTCACATTCAAGCTTCAAGCGAGAAGTTGGAAGTCTTGTTTGTTTAGTGTTGTATGATCTAGTGTTGATTCATACTTCATTGTTGTATTAAACCATCATAATCTTGTGAGTGTGAGTGGTTAGTATTTTAGTCCTTAAAATACATTGTGTGTGGGAGTAGTTGTACCCTTGGAAAGAACTCGACATCTAGCTTAGTGTCGGAAATAGTGTAAGCGAAGTGTAAAGGTTTTCTCCGCCGGTGAAAGGAGCTTGTTGACTAGTGAAGTTAAAATCTCGAGTGTGAGACTCGGGAAGTGGAGTAGGGCAAGGAAAAAGAGTCCTTGTAGACCGAACCACTATAAACAACTTGTTGTGGTTTGATCATTTCTTTCCTTATTTACTCTTTACATATTGCTTGCATATTTCATTAACATATCTAAGATCAATATCAATTGATCTTTTCAATAAGTTTCAAAACAAAGTTTTTAATCGGTAAACTATTCAACCCCCTTCTAGTTTTCTACAATTGGTATCGAGCCTCGTTGCTCAAGAATTTCTAAAATAACTTGTATTTTATAAACTTGAAGCGATCCATGGATTAAAGCTTTAAAGAAGGGCAATCTATGCAAAGACCACCACTCTTTGAAACCAATGGATTTATCTATTGGAAAAACCGTTTGAAACATATGTAAAATCAAAAGATATAGATCTTTGGTTTATTATTGTTAAAGGGATTTTAGTTCTACAACAAAGGATATTTCCGTTGATGAACAAAAGAAATTAGTTGCTAAAAATAATGAAGCTAAAATGATGCTTTATAATGCTTTACCTAGAAAAGAATATGAAAGAATTTTTATGTGTGAAACCGCCAAAGATATTTGGGAATCTTTAATTGTTACACATCAAGGTAATTCACAAGTCAAGGATAACAAAATTGATCTTCTTGTTCAACAATATGAACAATTTGTTATCCACGAAGATGAAACCATTGATTGTGGCTTTGCTCGCTTCAACACTATTATTACATCACTTAAAGCACTTGATGAATCTTTTCGTAGCAAGAAATTTGTCGAAATTTCTTAGAGCACTTCATCCCAAATGGAGAGCTAAAGTGACCGCTATTGAAGAATCAAAGATCTCTCAAAATGTCACTAGGCGAGCTAATTGGCAACCTCAAAGTTCACGAAATGGTAATGGAGAAAGATTCGGAGATCATCAAAGGAAGAAGGAGAAGATCAAATCCGTCGCTCAAAAGCAAAGGCGGAATCAGCGATGATGATGAATCTTGCTCGGTAGTGAAGATGAGGAGTATGCCATGGCCGTTAGAGATTTTAAGAAGTTCTTTAGAAGAAGAGGAGAGTTTGTAAGACAACCTCGAGAAGAAAAAAGCCATTCGAAAAGATCGGGATGACAAAAGGGTAAAGGTGAAAGAAAGTGTTTTAGATGTGGTGATGCAAATCATCTCATAGGAGAATGTCCCAAGCCACCTAAAAGCAAAACTCAGCGAGCTTTTGTAAGTGGTGCTTGGAGTGATAGTGAAGGCGATGAAGAATCAAGCAAGGAAGAGATCGCTCTAATGGCACATGAGTCAAGCGAGGTACTTTCCGACTCTTCTTATTCTTATATAGATGATGACACTTTGCAAAAACAATATAATCAATTGTGTGAGCTAAGTCTAAAAATCATAACTAAAAATAAATTTTTAAAAACCAAAAAGGAATTTTTGGAAAATGAAGTATATGAGTTGAAAGAAAAAGCAAAATGACTTGAAAAAGAAAAGCAAATGCGATGATTGTAAATCATGTCAAGAGCTTAATCTTGAAATAGAAAAACTAAAGCTCACACAAGAGGTTCTAATCGAAAATAATTCTAAGTTTAAAGGTTTAACAAAAACATCGCTCTTGCCGATGAAATAGTTAAAATCCATAAAACACCGGGAGACATGAATGGGCTAGGTTTTAATGAAGTATTAATTCCAAAGAGTCAAAACAAAGCGGCCGAAAAGATGAACATTCAGCCGAAATTCTGCGATGCCACGGACGAGACGGAACCAAAATAAGGGTTCCGTCCGTTTGTCTAAAATGGTGCCGTGGGTACTTTAGTAGACGAGAATATTCGCAATACGGACCGTCTTGAATTTGTCAAAGTAACAAAGAAAACCAAGGATAGTGTTAAACTAAAACCATTGTTACATCGGAGTAGGACTTGCTAAAAATGAATTTAGATCAAAACCACTCAACAACGATATAAAGCACCTTTACCAAACGCCTTTCCTAAGAGCAACCACAACGTACAACCCAACTACCAACGCAATGGTTGGAATCAAAACTTCCTAGACCATATCAAACTCAGTTACATGTCATGGAACTCTTACCCATCGTTTCCATACATGAATCAAATAAATGGTATGTTTAACCCAAACGGACCCATGAGATATTGGGGACCAAATGCTTGAGTTATTTACTTCTAGGTATGCTTGAAAGTTGGATTGGAACTGATGAATGGGTAAAAGATAGTGGATGCTCACGGCATATGACGGCAACAAAGTCTCTTCTCATCATACCAAGAGTATGGCGGAGGTAATGTCACTTTTGGTAGTAATCTCAAAAGCAAAATCATTGGCAAAGGTACGATCGCTCATAACTCCCTAACTATTGAAAATGTTGCTCATGTGGATAGGTTAGGATTTAATCTACTTAGTATTAGCCAACTATGTGATAAAAAGTATAAAGTACTATTTGATGAAAATGGTAGTAAAATACTAAAAGATGGCATCACCATAGCTAAAGGAGTTAGGAAAAATAACATATACGTCATGAAAATAGATAGAACATCTAATGACAAGCTTTGCCTAACAACGTTAGACGATAGCTCATCTCTTTGGCATAGACGCTTAGGTCACGCTAATATGAGACTTATATAAAACCTATCTTCAAAAGAGCTAGTTAGGAATTTACCAAAACTAAAATATGACCAACACTTTTGCGACGCTTGCAAAATTGGTAAACAAACCCATAGTAGTCACAAATCTAAAAATATGGTGTCCACATCTAAGTGCCTAGAATTATTACACATGGACTTGTTTGGACCATCCGCTATATAAACTACGGAGGCAACTTATACACTTTGGTCATAGTAGATGATTACTCAAGGTTTACTTGGACGTTGTTTTGAAAACCAAAATGAAGCTTTTGATAAATTTGAAATTCTTAGCAAGAAATTTCAAAATCTACTAGGTGTTAAAATTGTGTCGATCCGAACGGATCATGGTCGTGAATTTGACAACGAAACTCAATTTGGAAACTTTTGTAATACAAATGGTATAACACATAACTTTTCCGCTCCAAGAACACCTCAATCAAATGGTGTAGTAGAACGTAAAAATAGAACAATTCAAGAAATGAGTAGAACAATGTTTAATGAACAAAACATTCCTCAAAAGTTTTGGTGCAACGCCGTTGACACTTCTACATATATTTTGAATAGAGTCTTAATACGTCCTTTCTTAAACAAAACACCATATGAGCTTTACAAAGGTAAAAAGCCAACTTTAGGATATTTTAGAGTCTTTGGTTGTAAATGCTTCATTCTTAATACTAAAGACTATCTCACCAAATTTGACCCAAAGTCTTATGAAGGTGTATTTCTAGGTTATTCTCAAACTAGCAAAGCTTATATCGTCCTTAACAAAGAAACAATGATAGTCGAGGAATCGTTGAACATAACATTTGACGAAAGTCCACCTCCCTATAAGACATCACCTTTGGTAGATGATGACTTAGTTGAAAGTCAAATAATAGAAAGTCAAATTAATGATAACAAGGAAGATGAACCATTAAATAAGGAAATTATAAACATCAAAGAATCTAAAAGTCATCCTTTAGGAAAAGTCATAGGACAACTTAATCAAAGAACCTTAAGGTCACAAGCCCAAAATCAAAGTAATTATTTTTGTTTTGTATCCACCATAGAACCAAAAAACATAAATGAAGCAATAAAAGATGAATCATGGGTAATTGTCATGCAAGAAGAATTAAACCAATTCGTTAGAAATGATGTTTGGAAATTAGCTCCAAAATCTAAAGATCAAACCATAATTGGAACGAAATGGGTTTTTCGAAATAAAATGGATGAAAATGGTATAGTATCTAGAAACAAAGCTAGGCTTGTTGCACAAGGCTATAATCAACAAGAAGGTATTGATTATGATGAAACTTATGCTCCGGTAGCTATACTCAAATCTATTAGAATATTACTTGCCTATGCATGTGCTTATGACTTTAAATTATTTCAAATGGATGTTAAAAGTGCTTTTCTTAATGGTTTTATTAACGAAGAAGTATATGTTGCTCAACCTCCCGGTTTTACCGACTTTGAGAAACCACACCATGTCTTCAAACTCAAGAAAGCATTGTACGGTCTTAAGCAAGCACCAAAAGCTTGGTACGACCGACTTAAGACTTTTCTTATTGATAACAAATACTCTATGGGATTAGTAGATAATACTCTTTTACCAAGAAAAGGAATCACATATTATCATTGTTCAAATATCGTTGATGACATTATATTCGGATCAACTTGTCAAGAACTATGTGATGATTTCTCTAAAATCATGCACGACGAGTTTGAAATGAGTATGATGGGTGAGTTAAACTTCTTTCTAGGACTTCAAATTAAACAACTAGAAGATGGCATTTTCTTTAACCAATCTAAATATATAAAAGACATGCTTTAGAAATTTGGTCTTGAAGATTCCAAACCAACTAAAACACCCATGTCTTCAGACACTAAACTCACCAAGGACGAAGAAGGTGAATCCGTAGATAACACTAAATATAGAGGAATGATTGGTAGCCTACTCTATCTTACGGCTAGTAGACCCGACATTATGTTTAGTGTTTGTCTATGTGCTCGCTTTCAAGAAAACCCAAAGGCATCACACTTAGAAGCCTTAAAAGGATTTTAGATACATTAAGGGAACAACGTGTTTAGGATTATGGTATCCCAAAGGCGGGTGTAGAAACCATAGTGTATGCCGACTCGGATCATGCCGGTAACTATGTCGATAGAAAAAGTACAAGTGGTATTTGCACTTTTGTTGGACATTGTCACACCTCATGGTTTGCAAAGAAGCAAACGACCTTAGCCATCTCAACTCTCGGGCCGAGTACGTCTCGGCCGGAAGGCATGTCAACAAGCTCTTTGGATGAAGCAAGCTCTCGTGAGACTACGAAATTCATCTCAACGACATTGCGATGCTGCGACAACAAAGGAGCCATCGATCTCAAACAAGAATCCCGTTCAACATGCTCGTACAAAGAATATTGAAATCCGTCATCACTTTCTTGCGACAATGTTCAAAAGGGAACATTTCAATTGAGAAAGTATCCTCAAGACAACATTGCCGACATCTTAACTAAGCCTCTTAAGCGAGAACCTTTTAATCTTCTTAGACTTGGTTTAGGGTTAATGGAACCAAACATGTAGGATAAACATAGCCTAAAACATTAGAATAGTCAAACCAAAACAATTTTGTTTTGTATACGCTCTAGTACGGCGCAAGCGACAACAAGGACGGAACCAAAATTTTGGTACCGTCGGTCCGTGGTGTCTCTGAAACAAAAATACTACCGCAAAACATCTTCTTCCTCAAAACCCACTTTACCAAAGCGTGTAAAACTTAAACCAAGCTCATTATTGACACCTTCCTCTCACTAATCACGAAGATAACATCATTGTAAGTATCCTAACTACATTTTATCTCTCGATTACGAGTCTAGGATTATTATTTATGCACAAAACTATCACAAATCATTACATGGGGTTTTATGTATGCTTTTATACTAAATATGAATTCAATTGGCAAATTGCATAACTAGTCATTGAAATTAGGTACTACATTATCATATTGCATAAACACATCATGCTTCTCACTAATCAATAGATAATAACTATAAGGCCTTATTCAAATAACCAAACACCCCATGTCAAAATTTTGAAAAGCTTCTCACTTGTAGGAAAACAATTTTTCATTGTTAAATACAAATAGAAACGTTAGACTTTCATCACTTGCATGCTCTTGAATACTAAAGGTATTGCATAACTAATATGCATTCCCGGGTATATTCAAATGAAGCCACATTGAATTAGGAGCATTTGGGTTATCTCGTGGTATTTGCCAAACACCCACTAAAACCATTTTATGCATAAAATGAGTCGAGATAACCGCAACTCCAAATTGTTTTCATATAGGCACACTAGAACCAAAACGTTAAAGTTTATTCTCACTTTTAACATATTAATTCTTGTCCTTAGGAATAACCATGGTAGCCAAGATTCTATGATCACAAAGACACCCTTAACTACATTCCCAAACACCACAAAACCAAAGGACTTACCAAGGAACAAGTAGAAATATTTAAGGGTCTAGAATCAAGGTATTTCCATGAGGGTAGAACCATTCACTCATCCTTCCTTGAACATACCAATCTTCGTGAAGAACTAGCCGCCATTAAATTCGATTGTCTTCTTGACATCGATGAACCAATTTGCCCTAGGTTTGTGTTAGAATTCTATGCTAGTGTGACCGGCTTTAGTGATGAAGACAATGATGAATTTTGTCTTAGGTTTAGAATCAATCAAAACGACTACACCATCACCTTAGGCAACTTTGCTCAAGTGCTAGGAATTCCCAACCGAGGAACTTGTGTCTACACAGATAAGTGGTCACTCACGGATCTTGATGCAATCAATGACCGCACTTCTCCCTACCAAACCCGTTTGGCCGATAAGGATGCCATCCGTGAACACCTTTTAACCCAAAAGGTGATACAACCCGAGTTACCGAAAGGAAAAGAGGTAAACCGAGATCCATATGGAATGGAGCTAAATGAACTTAAGCCCGAATTTAAGAAATGGGAGGAGCTACTTAGAGCCAACGTCATTAGCACCATAGGAAATAGGGATCACATAAACGCTTGCCTTTGTCAAATGCTCTACAACTTGTCCACCCGACAACCATTCAACTTAGCCTACTACATAGCTAGGAGAATGATTGATATTCCAACTCAAGGATCGGTTGCTCTTCCATACGGGATGCTTCTCACCCGTCTCTATAGAAACTTCGCACCAATGCACCTTCACTATGAACTTATCCCTCACATCTTTGTACCTTTGAGTGATGAACGAGTTGCTAAGACAAAAGGCAAGAGAGCAAAACCTCCAACTCCATCATCATCATCATCAAATAGCTCCGAGGATGGTATTCCAAGCTCTCGTCTCCTACCTCATGAGTATTATCGTCTCTTCCGAGATTGAAAATGAATCGTGAATTCAAGCAAACTAAGGGAATGTTCAAGTGCCTTGGTAGGATGATGAACAAGATTTACAAGAAGTTGGACAAATGAGGGTACTTTAAGGAGTGTTTGGAACAATACATTATCACTAATGTTTGATACTATTTAGTTGTTTTTATTATGTAGGATGATAATATAACTTGAAACAATGTTGTATGCTAACAATCTCATGCAGGAGGATAGCACAAGTATGCTATCAAATTTTACCCATTTTCACTATAATGTGAAAATCAATAAGCCTTGCTCCAAATCTATGCTCCACTATGTTTATACATGTGTTATTTACTTTTCCTAACTAGAAATGTTTAGTATAACACCTTTTGAGAAAAATTTCAGGTTTCAGAAAAGTCCCCGACACCTAAAAACACACTCTGTCTTGTTTTCTGCACTGCACGGACCAGACGGCACCAACTATTTGGTACCGTCTGTTATGAATATTGGTACCGCCATACCTGTACAGGCGGACCAGACGAAACCCTTTTAAGGGTTCCGTCCGTGTAAATTTTTGGTGCCGTGGATCCTCCAGGTAATTTTCTGAATTTCGACTCTTTCGTGATTCCAAATTACCATTCATTGCTTATAAGTTAATCCTAACTTGTTTATACTCTTATTAGAACTAGCATAATTCACTTAGGAATATAAGAAATCCATTTCCCACCAAAATTCAAAAATTTGAAAAATCCACCCAAGGAGCCCTTTTGCATAAAGGAAGGAACCAAATTTTTGGTACCTTCAAATCCGTGGGTGATTTGATTGTTAGGAAATTCCACTCATTAGAACACATTTATTGCAAATCTTTTCTTCTTCACTCCAGCTCTCTTGAATGGATTGACTTGGGTGATATGACTAGCATTCAACCCACTTCCAAATCATTAGGAACCTCATCTCTTCAATGGTTTAACATCAAATCAAACACATTTCTCCATAATTTTTTACTTCTATAAATTGAGAGGTTTTACCATGATCATCCTCACACCTTCTTCATTCTTACTATCATCTAGCAAAGAAAACCAAAGTCAAAATGACAAAATCATCTCCAAAACCTTGCAAGAAGACCGCTAGAATTAGTGTGAGGCCTTGTTGCCGTTAACCTTAGCTCCTCATCCGAGTCTTCTCCACTCACAATCTCATCTCCCATCCGAGATGATACAAGTCTTACCTTGGCTACACCAAATCAATCACACATTGTGATCACCACTCCACCACCTACAAAACACCAACTTCACCTCCACCGACACCCATCCAAACATCCAAAACACCTCACCACCTTCACCACCAAGGTCTCCTACTCTCATGCCTATGGGTTATTCTCCACTCCACCAACTTCACCACATCCTTTCTTGAGGACTTGGATGACTTGCCTCATAGGCCAAATCATCCACCACCATTGCCATCCTTTGGCACAATTGAGCAAATAGCTCATGAATCACCAAGGTCATCTTTTGACCCAAACGCCCACTCGGGCCAAAACCTCTTCTCTTCCACCCCATTTACAAAGACATTCATGGTCCTTTGTATGGGATCATCCACTCAACATCAATGTCCCTCATCTTGAGGACATTGAGGAGTGCATGTGGGATGCTAATCCCACTAGAGAGGAGATTCAAGCGGAACTCCACAACCTCCACCAATTCAAAGGCATGGTGGATTCTCACTTAAGTGAGACTATGCAAATGCAAAATGCTTTGCTTGCATCCATCATGACCACCCCAAACATTCCCAACACCACCAACACATCCACCATAACACCACCACAACCTTCCCAAACATACTACCCCCTAGGCATGGTTGCTCAACTTGTGAGCAAACGGCCCAAACCATGGAAAGGACCCGGGTTATGGTCCATGACTTTCAAGAGGAAATGAGGTTCATCCTCAATCATATCCTTGAGCGCCTCAATGCTCTTTCTCATCCACCGTCTAATTAGGATGGTCATAGTTTAGCATTTCTAGTTCCTCTTGTCTTAGGATTACTTTCTTTTTATTGTACTAAAACACATCATTGTGTTCCCATTTCATGATCTTTGTTCATGAAACTTTTAACTAATGAATGGTGTTTTTATTATAGTGTTGGTACTTTTACATAGTGTTTGGAAATGCTTGTGAATGATCATTATTACTAACATTTTTTGTAGCTTTATTTTCACAATCCATGTATCTTCCATTAAGCACCTGATGTAGGGGAGCTTTGATCATGGGGAGATAATGGCTCGAGCTCATTACATTCGCATCGCCACTTCTTTTGTTGAGACAAAAGGGGAGAAAATATAGAACTTGTTTATATTTTGACTTTTCCGAAAAGTCAAGCGACATTGACTTTACGAAAAGTCAAACAGGATACATCATTGATAATACTTGACTTTTCTTAAAAGTCAATCGCATACTGACTTTTAAAAAGTCAACATCATGCATCAACTAGTGAATACTTTGACTTTCGAAAAAGTCAAACATCATACACTTGCATTATCATTCTCTTTTCAAGTTCTAAAACTAATATTTTATAACTCTTGCACAAACTTTGTATCTTTTATAAAAATAAAACTTATATTTTGTCCTCAACAAAAGGGAGATTGTTAATACAAATATCGTCATTAAGCGTTATTTATATTTTTGATCTTTACCTAAGTTTTGTTAACGACAAAAGTAAATTTAATTTGTATAAAAGCTTAAAGCTTGTCAAGTTTAATAGATATTAAAACAAGCTTTTTCAAACACTATATTCATCATTCAAGCATTTACACTTATGATTAGTAACATCTTGATATGACTCTAATCATTATGTATGATAGTAGTTTTTAGAATATGT
This sequence comes from Chrysanthemum lavandulifolium, assembly GCA_022545495.1. Classification (NCBI taxonomy): domain Eukaryota; kingdom Viridiplantae; phylum Streptophyta; class Magnoliopsida; order Asterales; family Asteraceae; genus Chrysanthemum; species Chrysanthemum lavandulifolium. Next base: position 219,293,331 of record CM040242.1, on the reverse strand, counting down.
TAGGTTCTTAAAACTAAACACTACTTAAGTACTTGCATATTTCTAAAAATAGAAATACAACATATGACATCATGTGATGCATCATGGAAATCATTGGAAGATTTCATTAGATATTTTGTGTGGATTTATACTCTTCATATCTTGCACAATCTCACTTAGATAGAGTTGACTTTGGCAAGATTTGATATCTTAATTTGTCGGACCGCGGTACCAAATTGGTACAGGCGGAACCCTTTAAGGGTTCCGCGGTCCGTGGGCGCTCCCATCCATTTGGCTATAAATAGCAATGCCAAGCCAAGTAGTTTTTTATCCCTTTCAATCATACTCTCATACATATCTTCTCTCTAACATTTCTAACTCAGTTTCATATCATAGTAGTGATCTCTTTTGTAGCAAAGAAGATCAAGTCACATTCAAGCTTCAAACGAGAAGTTGGAAGTCTTGTTTGTTTAGTGTTGTATGATCTAGTGTTGATTCATACTTCATTGTTGTATTAAACCATCATAATCTTGTGAGTGTAAGTGGTTAGTATTTTAGTCCTCAAAATACATTGTGTGTGGGAGTAGTTGTACCCTTGGAAAGAACTCGACATCTAGCTTAGTGTCGGAAATAGTGTAAGTGAAGTATAAAGGTTTTCTCCGCCGGTGAAAGGAGCTTGTTGACTAGTGAAGTTAAACTCTCGAGTGTGAGACTCGGGGAGTGGAGTAGGGCAAGGAAAAGGAGTCCTTGTAGATCGAACCACTATAAACAACTTGTTGTGGTTTGATCATTTCTTTCCTTATTTACTCTTTACATATTGCTTGCATATTTCATTAACATATCTAAGATCAATATCAATTGATCTTTTCAATAAGTTTCAAAACAAAGTTTTTAATCGGTAAACTATTCAACCCCCCTTCTAGTTTTCTACAAAATCAACTACCACTTCGTGTTTAAGTTGAGATGTAACAGGATTCTAAATGCGAGTTACGGTTCGCTTACATACTCCAAAATTTGAAACTACATCACCTATTGTACCTCTTTTCAATTGCCCGTTGAAACTCTCTAGCAACAAGGATTTATATATAGATTGACATTTAGAATTAGTCATATTTTTTAGCGAATGAATTATTGGAATGATCCATCTGATTAAGATAGGAATACAAAGTGATGTGTAAACCAATGGTGCTCTAAAATGAAGCTAATTGAGTTGTTTATATAGAAAAATCTTTTAGTAAATTGGAGGGAAAAAATCTTTGTAAAACTACTTGATGGAAACATTAAAGCAAATTGAAATGAAACTCAAAATTATTTTGTGGTTAAAACTTTGGCGGTAAATTTTTGGCTCTACATGTATAGAAGTAAAAAATATTTGGCGGTAAATTTTGAAGTAAAAATTTTTGGCTCTGATACCACTTGTTAGGATTCGATCCCTAACAACCTGGTTACTAGAAAACGGATTACTTCGATCTCGAAGACAACACACAACAAACAGCAGCAATAATGGAAGCTTTGCACAAGTAAGTACCTTAATCGATCCTTTGATTAGTTATTAAAAGAATGCGTACAAAACCCCTCCCCCCTCACCTCCTTTTATAGAGATGAGGGGGGAAGAAAACCAACTTGTACAAGGACAAGAAGTCGGTTGAGATAACAAGCTGAAAAGAAACGGGTTGAGCTTGGGACAAAAACCAACCCAACGACCCTTTATGCTTTCCTAATCCTATTCGACTAATAACATGGTAAACTTAACATTAAACTGCCCTAGACTCTCGCTAATATGAAAACTAATACATAACAATTTCCACCTTAGGCTTTATATTAGCCAACACCAACACTCAGCAACTCCAAGTAGTGTTGTAACTTTAGTCCAGGTACCACCTTCGTCAAGGCATCTGCAACATTTTGTTCAGTACCCACCTTCAGAACTTCAACCGTCTTTGCTTCCAAGACCTCTCTGATAAAGTGATAACGCACATTGATGTGCTTAGTCCTTTCATGAAAAACATGATTCCGCGATAAGTGAATCGCGCCCTGATTATCACAATTGACTGCCACATTGTTAAGCTCCACATCAAACTCTTCCAAGAGTCCCTTTAGCCAAATAGCTTCCTTCACAGCCTCCGTAAGGGCCATATACTCCGCCTCTGTAGTTGAAAGAGCCACCACGTGTTGTAGCATTGCCTTCCAGCTTACAACACATCCCTGTACTAAAAACGCGTAACCAATGATAGACCTACCTTTATCCGGATCCTTAGCGTAGTCTGAATCAACAAAACCTGTTACGTCCACATGGTTGCCATGATTTGTCCCATACACCAAACCCATGTTTGCAGTGCCCCGGAAATATTTCAAAATCCACTTCACTGCTTCCCAATTCTTTTTACCTGGATTCGCCAAATATCTGCTAACTACACTTACCGCATACACTATTTCTGGCCTCGTGCACACCATCAAGTACATTAAGCTCTCAACCGCATTTGCATATGGCACCTTACTCATCCTTTCAACATCATAATCTCTAACCGGGCAATCCTTCAACGACAGCTTGAAGTGCCCACCCAATGGCATCTTAACCGATTTCCCATTGTCTATTCTAAAATTATTTAAAATCTTAGAAACATACCCGGATTGTGATACCCTCAGAATCTTGCGACTCCGATCCTTGATGATCTCCATACCAAGAATCTTCTTTGCTTCCCCGAGCTCTTTCATGTCGAACTACTTTTTAAGCAAAGACTTGATAGACCTAATCTCAGCCTTGCTTTTACAAGCAATCAGCATATCATCTACATATAACAATAGATAGATATACTCACCTGGTTCATAACTCCTGTAATATACGCAGTTGTCGTAACTGCTACGCTTAAACGCGTTGCTCAGCATGTACTCATTGAACCTCCTATACCATTACCTAGGTGACTACTTCAAACCATAAAGGGATTTCTTTAACAAACATACCTTGTTATCTTGTTCATATACTGGTGGTTGCCTCATGTAGATCACTTCTTCAATATTTCCATGTAAAAATGTCGTCTTTACATCAAGCTGCTCTAGCTCATAATCTCTACACGCAGTCAATGCAAGTATAACCCGGATAGATGTGTGTCGAACTACTAGAGAAAATACTTCATTGTAGTCCATACCTGCCCTTTGTGTGAACCCACGAGCCACCAACCTCGCCTTGTACCTAGGCTTTTGAACACCTTCAATCCCTTCCTTTATCTTGTATAGCCATTTGCAGCTCACCAGCTTTTGCCCAGCTGGATGATCTACCAACTCATAGGTCTTATTATTCCTTAGAGAATCCATCTCTTCATCCATAGCAGCTTTCCACTTAGAACTATCTTCACAAGCAACTGCCTCCTGGTATGTCTATGGTTCATGAGTATCTTCTTCCTCTGGTGCAATAAACGCGTGTTACTCTCATCTTGAAACCTCAAAGGTTTCGTTCTTGTCCTTGGCTCTCTATCCCGAACCAACTGATAATCTGTGAGATCCGATGTTTGATCAGTATCTTGATCCTCTGCATCTTCATCATTGCTATCTTCCTGATCATCTATCTGATCTTCTTGATCATTTGTCTGATCTTCCTCAAGCGTATGATTATTTAACCTTTGCAGTTCCACCTCAGCCTGTAATTCCTCAACAGACTTATCAGTACCTGCACAAGAATTCTTCAACGTGCCTTTGTACATGACACTTTCATTGAAGACCACGTTCCTGCTAGTGACTATTTTAGGTGATTCATTATCAAGCCTATATAGCCTGTACCCCTTCACACCCTCAGGATACCCCAAAAGAATGCATTTTACCACTCTCAGCTCGAGCTTACCTTGTTTAACGAGTGAATATTCGACACAGCCGAAAATCCTTACCATCCCATAATCACTTGGATGTCCCGACCACATCTCCATGGGTGTCTTTTTGTCAATTGCTGTTGATGGTGACCTATTTATGAGATATGCAGCCGTATATGCCGCTTCCGCCCAGAAGGTCTTGGGCAATCCAGATTGAATTAATAAACAGCGTACCTTATCCATGAGAGTTCTGTTCATTCGTTCTGCTAATCCATTTTGTTGCGGCGTCCCGACAACTGTCAAATGTCTAGCAATCCCATTCTCAGTGCATAGCTGATCAAAATCTCGGTTACAGAACTCAAGACCATTATATGTCCTAAGCTTCTTAACCGTCCTCCCAGTATGATTTTCTACTAACTGCTTTCACTCTTTGAACTTTCCAAATGCTTCGTGTTTGAACCTGAGAATATAAACCCATACCCTCCTGGAATAATCATCAACGATAGATAAGAAATACCTCTTACCTCCCAATGATTCCACCGGAGACGGAGACGGACCCCATAAGTCTGAATGAACATAGTCTATCACTCCCTGAGTAGTGTGCCTTCCTACACCGAAAATGACTCGGTGCGACTTTCCCATAACACAATTCTCACAAAAATCGAGCTTACCTAGACTTTTCTTGCCAAACAGCTCCTGCTTTTCTAGCACCTGTAGTCCCGCCTCACTGATTTGTTCCAGTCTTTTGTGCCAAACTGCGCAAGGCTGTTTTTCTTCAACACTAGCATTAAGCTCACACCTTGGCTGCATGGCCATCCAAAGAGTATCGTAATTATCCCTCGAGTTCGGATAAAATAACCACGGAACCATTAATCACCTTGACTTTTCAGATCGCAATTTTATGGTATATCCCTCTTTTTCAAGAGTTCCCAGCGATATCAAGTTTCTTTTCAATTCAAGAATATACCTGACATTGTGTAACACGAAAATTGACCCATCTTTCAGTTGTACCCTTACCTTGCCAATACCTCTAATTTTGCACTCCCTGTTATCACCCAACAGTACTCTGCCCCCATCGCATTCCAGAAAATCAAACAATAAATCTAACCTGGGTGTCATGTGGTATGAACCTCCTGAATCCATAATCCAGTCCAGTAATGCATCTGCACTCATCACCATCATCACCTCAAAACCGTCATAAATCGAACCACTAGAGCTTGACTGATCATCTTTCTTGACGAAACCATTTGACTTCTTGCGATTATTCTTCGGACAGTTTCTCTTCAAGTGCTCCTCAAATTGGCAAATATAGCACTTGAGTCTTCCACCTCGAGACTTCGATCTCGACTTTCCCCTAGACTGATGTGAATTCCTGTGATCAGTTCTTCCCCTCACGTATAACCCTTCACCATCATCCCCCTTCTCCTTAGACCTTTCTTTGATTTCCTTTGAATTCAGTGTGGCCATCACATCCTCCAAAGTCAAAGCTTCCCGTCCATAAAGCAAGGTATCCACAAAGTGTTCGTACGATGCTGGTAAAGAAGTGAGTAATAATAAGGCAAGATCTTCGAATTTTACCTCAATATTTGCTAAATCGAGAACGATTTTGTTGAACTCATCTATATTTTCGGAAATATTTCGTCCAGCCGGCATGTAGAATGTATACAACTTCTTCTTCAGGTACAACTTGTTGGCCAAGGACTTTGTCATGTACAAAGTCTCGAGCTTGGTCCAAACCCCCGCTGCAGTCGTCTCCCCAGTAACCTCTCTCATAACCTTGTTACCTAAACACAAAATCACGGCACTGCAGCATCTATATCCGCGGGTAAAACCTCTAGAGCTGCTTCACATCCATGTTGTATTAATAAAGCACGCATCTTGATTCTCCATAACCCGAAATCACCAGTTCCATCGAATTTCTCGATGTCAAACTTGGCCCTCGTCATTCTTTATCCCTTTGTTAATTTGCTAAACCTTGTGATACCTCACAATCACAAATTACAAAGTCCATTGTGCAATGTCCTTCAAATTATTTAATCCTTATTATTGAATAATAAATAATATTACCTTATTATTAATATTCAATAATAATAATTTACTATATCTTGTAATACTGTATCACTTTTTCACAAAACAAACAAAAGGCAACTTTGTTGTCACGCCCTTTCATCTTTAACACAAAAACCATAAAAAGGAATACACAAAAACAAGATCTAAGTATCATCATCTTCGTCAGATTCCGATGAAAACCGAAACGCACCAGAAAAAAAAATGTCGATCTTGGATAAACCCAAAACCAACAAACCCTTAAGTCTCCTACACCTTGTCGCGCACCCGGACAATCGAAGACCCAAAAACCCTTCTCGATCGATCCTAGATAACCAGCGAACCTGTGAACCAAAGCTCCGATACCACATGTTAGGATTCGATCCCTAACAACCTGGTTACTAGAAAACGGATTACTTCGATCTCGAAGACAACACACAAGAAACATCAACAATAATGGAAGCTTTGCACAAGTAAGTACCCTAATCGATCCTTTGATTAGTTATTGAAAGAATGCGTACAACCCCCTTCTCACCTCCTTTTATAGAGATGAGGGGGAAAGAAAACCGACTAGTACAAGGACAAGAAGTCGGTTGAGATAACAAGCTGAAAAGAAACGGGTTGGGCTTGGGACACAAACCGACCCAACGACCCTTTATGCTTTCCTAATCCTATTCGACTAATAACATAGTAAACTTAACATTAAACTGCCCTAGACTCTCGCTAATATGAAGACTAATACATAACACGTGGAGGGGGTGAATACGTTCCCGTTTAAAAACTTAAATCTTTCGTATTAAATAGCAGATCAAGTGTGACGCAATATGAAAAGTGTAAACAATAGTCTTACAACTACTAGAGATGATATAAAGCAATAAGTGAAGCAAGTCACCATAACACAAAAATAGACACACTATAAATACCATGCCATGACACAAACTGTAACATCCCAAAAATATCGCAACGGAAGATAGTGTCACTAGGGTGTTACTTAATAGCACAAAGTACAAGTTATAGAAAACGAACTCTAAATGAGACGTTTTAAAATTTTACCATTCGATAAATAATATCACAATTATAATAAGAGGTCCCAAAGTATATTATCAAATATGTAAAACCAGTGTGGACCACAAGGTTTTATTGTTTGTTTGAGCTCGTACCAAGTCCGATAGTTCTAGATTTAATATTTTGTTTGTCCGGTACATTCGGTTATGTGACCAGTTCATTTGGTCATGTTACCAGTTCATTCGATCGTTAACCAAAAACAAATCAAATCAAAAATTATAAACATGCCTTAAATCGAAGATAAACATCTAAACGAATTTGGAGTCCTACACATCGAATCCAGATTTTGAATGTTACACATGATATATGTAGACTAAACATAACTTCACATATAATAACACATGAATATATAGGGTTTAGGGAAAAAGGCAGGTTTGTGAGAACGAATGAGAGTTAATTTTGAGTTCCTAATTGTTTTGATAAAGAACGCATAAGTACTTGCGTATATTTTGTTTTTCCCTGCAGTGAATATTAATATTAAAAAACGAATTTGTAATTCTTTTGTCCAAATTAAGAAATATTTAGATTTTTTTTAATTAAACATCTTTTAAAAAAACAATAATTAAAATAAATATTACTTAATTAAGAAACATTTTTTTTTCCGAAATATAAAAATACCCACTAAGATTTTTCTAAATAAATAAATAAAATATTTTGTCCATAACTTACGACTTCTACAGTAATATATATCCAAACTGACCCATTTATACTTACTTTTTTTACCATCCAAAACAACATTATCAAATATTTTTAATAGGAACCTAAATGAGCAGATAAATGTGTAACGTTTAAGATTAAGATGAGAATATATTACAATCTTAATCTTAATAATCAAATAAAGAAAGGTTTAAGGAATAGATTCGTAAACAACATTGTACAGATATACTTCTAGAGTATTTTGAATCCCACTCCAACTCCAACTCTTTGAGTATTTTATATATCTTTTATCACGAGATTCTTCATTAGCTCTCACACCTTTTCTCTCAAATAAACCCGTGACTCACAGTTAAGAAAAAAACAATTTGGTGATCAAGAGTATTGCATGCAGATGGGTAGTAGAAAGCTAGAAAAAATGGCTTCAATAGATGCTCAGTTGAGGCTATTAGCTCCAAGTAAAGTTTCTGATGATGATAAGTTGGTGGAATATGATGCTCTTTTGTTGGATCGTTTTCTTGATATTCTTCAAACCTTGCATGGTGAAGATATTCGTCAAACGGTATAGATATCACCTTGTTTTTTATTTTCATCTTGTTTTTTTAAGGTTATGATCATTGTATTGTGTTGCATGTGTTTTTGGACTTGTTCTAATTAATGTTATACTTAAATAAGTTTATGTTGTGAGTGTGCTATTATATAGATGATTATGATGGTTAAGATTTATTAGAAATTGCTTTTAGTATAAGAAAACATGATAAGGCAGAGGAATTAGCAGTTTTTATTAAGCAATACCCAACATCCCCTAAAAGTGATGTATGTTGGTGTGAAAGTGATTACCAATCTGATAATCAGTTGTTGTAATGCATTTATCACTTTTAATGTGTTGGTGAACATCATGGGATGGCCAGGGAAAACTCCGGAAACGGCTACAGGAGCCTTTTTGAAATCACAATTGAAATCACATATGTGTATCCTGTTGAATTTTTTCTACATTAATGAACCATGAGCTTTGTAACTCTGTGTTCATTACACACATGTGACACTCTCTATAGATGTGGCAAGATGACTGGGTTGGCTAACTAGCTTTTTTAAAAAGCATGTGTTTTTTTAGTACGGGTCGAAACCAGCTTGGTTGGTTGACCCACAAATAGTTTTTTGTACAATTCTGTAAAACATTTATAAACAATTAATTTGTTGCTTAAGGGTTAAAAACAACATAATTATAAAACGATTTAGTAGGCTGTATGCATTATCATTGTTAATGGACTTTCGATGATTCTCAACACAATTGATCTGTTTAATCCACATCCTCCTTTTTTAGCTATATCTTTTTTATGTGGTTAAAACGAATAAAAAGCGGCTACTAGTTATCTGATATTAGCTTCTTTAATTTGTGTATGGGGAGCATAGGTACAAGACTGTTATGAACTTTCGGCTGAATATGAAGGTAATACGGACCCTACCAAATTGGACGAGCTTGGGAGAGTTCTAACAAGTTTAGATGCCGGAGATTCTATTGTTATGGCCAAGTCTTTCTCCCAGATGCTTAGCTTAGCCAACTTGGCAGAAGAAGTTCAGATAGCTTATAGGCGAAGAATCAAGCTAAAAAGAGGCGATTTAGCTGATGAGGCCTCTGCACCAACTGAATCAAATATGGAAGAGACGTTCAAGAGGCTTGTAGGTCAACTGAAAAAAACTCCTCAAGAAGTTTTTGACTCATTGAAGAATCAAACAGTAGATATCGTCCTCACAGCACACCCTACTCAGTCTGTTCGTAGGTCTTTGCTTCAGAAACACGGCAGGTGTGTATTTACTTCCTCCAACATTTTAGTGATATAGGTTGATTGTGTCTTTTACTTTAAAGCAAACAGGCCACCCAACTTGTACAAAAGTCACTAGCATCCCAGCAGTATAGAAACTGCAGAATTTTTCACTACAAAAAATAAGCCATTTGGTGACATGTTTAGCGACTCAAGAAGTTATGCCGCAAATTTGCGACCCAAGTAGTGACATGTTTAGTGACTTACACGTCTTCTAAGTCAACTAAAAAGTCGCAAAAATACGATGTCACCAATCAAGTCGTTGAACGTGTCGCTAGTTTGTGACATATAAAAAGTACATCGCCAATAGTGTCGCAACAATTGCGACTTATTGCAACATGTTGTTAACTATGTCTCTAATTTCGTGACACCTTTAAAGAAGTCGCTAAACGTGCCGCAAGCTTATGACATTCTAAAAACCGATCGCTACTACTGACGCAAAATTATGACTTTTTGCAACATGTCAATAACCTTGTCTCTAATTTGTGACGCAAAATTATGACTTTTTGCAACATGTCAATAACCTTGTCTCTAATTTGTGACTTCCTAAAGCAAGTCGCTATCAACATCACTAATTACGACATGTTACCATAATAACTATATTTTTAAAAAGATGTCTTTTAGCGAACTAGGGGTCTCGGGCATCATGACCAAATATGACCGGATGCACAAATGTTTTGAAACTGTTATATAAAAACACATTTCGATGGACCAGTTGCATTTAAAATATCTTTAAAAAATGATGTTTTTAAAAAAAATTAACACTATATCAGAAAAATCCATAAGAGTCCTAAAAGGTCCCGGGCACCCTCGGAAACTCTTGCTCCGTCCCCGGTTATAGCAAAGTATAAATTAAATTAAAAATATTTTATAAATTAAATTAAACTTTTTATATTTCTTATCTTTAAAGACCACCAACATCTTTAATCGTTGTGATTCACAAGAACCTGGGCAAATGTGACGAGATACCCCTAATTTATATATATTGATGCTCAAAGACACGTAACAAAGTGAATTTTAAATACATCAAAATATATCAGGGTACTTTTTGTCATGCTTGACTGATGTTAAAGTTGGATGGTATCTTCTGCAGTTGTATATAGTTGGGTGGCCGACTTGAGGATTTTGCATAACTTAAGTGGCATCCCTAGGGAATTTTCCGTCGTTTCTCTGTGTGGTCTATACTAATACTGTGATATAATGGTTGAATCTTATATAGAATCCGGAACTGTTTAGCACAATTGTATGCCAAAGACATAACTCCAGATGATAAGCAGGAGCTCGATGAGGCTCTACAGAGAGAGGTATGTGTAATAATCTGATCGGCGTTTACATTGCATGAGGATTTTTGTTATTGTAATAAACTAATAATACATGAAGATGGAGATGACTATTGAAACTACTTTACTTATAAATGAGTCGATTAACGTGTGAAAAAAATAAAACAACGTAAAACCAAACGGGCCACAACTATGCCAAAGTGTCTTTTAATGCATGAAACATTCCAAATCATTGTGACAAAAGAATTATTTTATTTTAGATATGTTATTCTTAAATTGTGTTTAACACTAGTTGTTGATAACAAATAGAAACTTTTAAAGTGTTCCGGGCAACCCGACCCAGAGATGTACAGATTTTACCCGTTTTAAAAGTTTGAATACAAAAAATCTCGTGTTGTAGATACAAGCTGCATTTCACACTGATGAAATCAGGAGAACGCCTCCCACTCCACAAGATGAGATGAGAGCAGGAATGAGTTATTTCCATGAAACAATTTGGAAAGGTGTTCCAAAATTTCTACGCCGTGTTGATACTGCTCTGAAAAATATCGGAATTTCTGAACGTGTTCCGTATAATGCCCCTCTTATTCAGTTCTCTTCTTGGATGGGTGGCGATCGTGATGGTAACAATTTATTCAGTTTTCTTCTCGTATATGTTACTCTATATACAGCTTATCTGAAAACTGAAAATGGAACTTATGTTGCAGGAAACCCAAGGGTGACTCCTGAAGTCACAAAGGATGTATGTTTACTTGCTCGGATGATGGCTGCGAATCTGTACTTCTCTCAGATAGATGATCTCATGTTCGAGGTAATAGTTTATCTGTGATCACATACACATCTTTGATGTTGTCAGTGAGCTTCTTTTGGTTCTATTCAAACTTTAAACTACTTGAATTACAATATTTATTTCCATGATAGTCCTATATACAGTGGACTTTTCACTTGTTATAACACGTAAGTTACCATGTTTCAAAACGTCAAGCACTCGTTAATGGTTCAGATTCAGTTTTCTGTTTTCAAACTATAACGTCAACGTTTCTTATGATTTTATGAGTGTTTTGTGGGTTATCCTATATCACATGTTTAAATCACTTGTGGCAGCTCTCTATGTGGCGTTGCAGCGATGAACTTCGTATTCGTGCTGATTTGTTGTATCGAACTTCAAATCGTGATGTGAAGTACTTCATTGGTATGTGATTCAAAGATTCTTTTAAGAATAGTATATGAGGTCGTCTAACTATGTATAGTGAAAAGTTCATCTTAAAGAAATGTACATTTAATTTCTGTTTTAGGGGTGTACTTGACATTAATCATTTACGAACCCATGTTATAGCTTTTTAATCAAATACTATGCCTAATTATGTGTATAAACCTTAAACAGGCACTTGAACATTAACTTTGAGAATGTTTTTACCCAATTAAAGGTTTTTATTGTCGTAACATTTGGATATTGGTGTGAATGATGCAGAATTTTGGAAGCAAATTCCTCTGAACGAGCCGTATCGTATTATTCTTGGTTATGTGAGGGATAAACTATATAATACACGTGAACATTCTCGTCAATTGCTAGCCGCTGGTGACTCTAATGTTCCCGAGGACGCAACTTTTACAAGTGTTGACCAGGTCTTCATTTTTAAGAACAAAAACTGCAAAGCTCTTTTATGTCTCAATATTATTTTTTTGTCGAACTAAACTTTTTTTTATATCATTTTGCATGTAGTTGCTCGAGCCTCTTGAGCTATGTTACAGATCACTCTGTGCATGTGGTGACAAAGCAATTGCTGATGGAAGCCTTCTTGATTTTCTACGTCAAGTTTCCACTTTCGGACTTTCATTTGTTAGACTTGATATTCGTCAAGAATCTGACCGACACACTGATGTTATTGATGCTATTACAAAGCATTTAGAAATTGGGTCGTATAGAAATTGGTCAGAGGAACAAAGGCAAGAATGGCTTTTAGCCCAGCTTAATAGCAAACGCCCTCTATACGGCTTGGATTTTTCCAAAACTATAGAAATTTCTGATGTTTTAGACACATTTGAGGTCATATCTAAACTTCCATCAGATAATTTTGGTGCTTATATAATCTCAATGGCCACAGCCCCTTCTGATGTGCTTGCTGTTGAACTTTTACAACGCAACTGTCATGTAAAAAATCCTTTAAGGGTTGTACCATTATTCGAAAAACTAGATGATCTTAAATCTGCACCTGCTGCTATGGCTCGTCTTTTTTCCATTGATTGGTATAAAAATCGGATTAATGGTAAGCAAGAGGTCATGATCGGGTACTCGGATTCAGGGAAAGATGCGGGGCGGTGCACGGCGGCTTGGCAGTTATACAAGGCGCAAGAGGATTTAATGCTTACAGCTAAACAATTTGGAGTGAAGCTGACTATCTTTCATGGTCGAGGTGGGTCCGTGGGTCGAGGTGGTGGGCCAACCCATTTAGCTATATTGTCTCAGCCACCAGATACTATTAATGGTTCGCTACGTGTCACGGTTCAAGGTGAAGTTATTGAACAGTCATTTGGGGAAGAACGTTTGTGTTTTAGAACCTTACAACGGTTCACGGCTGCAACACTTGAACATGGAATGAATCCCCCTATTTCACCCAAACCTGAATGGCGTGCACTTATGGATGAGTTAGCGGTTAATGCTACTAACGAATATCGTTCAATAGTTTTCCAGGATCCTCGATTTCTTGAATACTTCCGTCTCGTAAGTACTTTAATCTCTTGTTTGCTTCTTATAACTTTGAATTTAAAATGGTTTATTCATATACAATTTTTCAGAAGAATGAGTTCAATTTATATCTATAATACTTCTTTTTTTCTTGATGTTATTGTTTGATAATTCACAAAATCCAAATATATCAATATAACCTTACAAACACATAGTTTGCCTGATTGACTTCTTAAAATGCAGGCCACACCAGAGTTAGAATACGGTCGCATGAACATTGGGAGTCGTCCTTCGAAACGGAAACCTAGTGGTGGAATTGAATCACTTCGAGCAATCCCTTGGATATTTTCATGGACTCAAACAAGGTTTCATCTTCCTGTATGGCTTGGATTTGGAGCTGCATTCAAACATGCTATTGAAAAGGACTCGAAGAATCTCGAAATGCTGAGGGAGATGTACAAGGAGTGGCCATTCTTTAGAGTAACAATCGATTTAGTCGAGATGGTGTTTGCCAAAGGTAACCCAGGAATTGCGGCATTATATGACAAACTCCTTGTGTCTGAAGAACTATTGCCGTTTGGTGAACAGTTGAGGGCCAAGTATGAAGAAACTAAAAACCTTCTCCTCCTGGTAATATAAATATCACTAATCTCGAGTCTGTCATTGGTCTTATACAAGATGGGAAACTAAGTTCCGATCACCCCATTTACTTATTGAATATGATTTGCTTCACCTTATACTTTCAAATGTCTCAACGGACCAAACTAGTTGAAAGTCACCCTGCGTGTATATTGGACGCATAAAATCACTTAACTCCCTTTGTTCAAAGCTTTAGATTATCAGACAAATATATTTTTGTACTCCTATTTTTGTGTTAATCATTACTAGAAATTATAAAACAGGGCAACAAGTGTTTTTAAGGTCAATCTAACCTGTAATAATATGACCCTCTCGACCCAAATCCATTACGCCAAATACTCAACTTGGCCAAATTATCTTGCTAGATGTACAACTTCTCATACTTCATTTATTGTGTAGATTGCTGGGCACAAGCATTTGCTCGAAGGGGATCCTTACTTGAGGCAAAGACTTGGACTACGTCACTCATACATCACGACACTTAATGTACTTCAAGCATACACCTTAAAGAGGATACGAGACCCTAGCTATGATGTGAAGGTGAGTCCACATTTGTCCAAAGAGATAATGGAAATGACTAAACCTGCTGCTGAGCTCGTGAAGCTTAACCCTACGAGTGACTATGGGCCTGGGTTGGAGGACACACTTATCTTGACCATGAAAGGTATCGCGGCTGGAATGCAGAACACTGGTTAAGTCGTGACTATATACTAAGCAGTCCTCACGCTTATGTTACAAAAGACAGTTTGGTTATTTACCAGGTAGTCTTGTGTCTTGTTACCCATGCACAATTTCTTCGCATTTGTTCCTTTAGTTTCTCTAAGTTATGACTCTATTGCTTTTTGTTTCTAATGGTACTTTTTGTTTCTAATGGTAATGTTAAAACACCCCGATCTGTTTTTGTCTTTTATTTTCACATAATCTTTAAAACGCTTCTTTGACTAATGGGTTAACAAAACTTACTTGTTTGACTTTTAAAAGAAACTTGACTTTATTTTGGTCTCATCTTCATTTTGTGACACTCTCTACCCCAAGTTCATAAGTCATGTCATTTCTGGTCCTTTGGCATCTATGTTTGACTGTCGGTTTTAGCCTTCAATGCTAAATTTGTTGACCAACCGATCACATTTAATTAGTCTTCTGTTTCAACACTTCAAACGTGCCATATAATAGATTCTAGTCAAACTAGAATTGGGGTGTAACAATGTAACTTATATATTGTCGATTGACACATTGTTTTATATATATGTTTTTAATTTTTATAGTTAATCGCCTACTAATTATCGTCAACAGCTTGATGATGAAGAACCTCATGCCGACTTGTCATTAGTCATTAGACATAAGTTGTAGAGACGACATAGATGGCCTATAGCGCCATTTCTAGTAGTGTTGGGGCCTACTTCGCAACCAATTGTATGGTTGGCTATCAAAATCTATGGTACAACCTAGCTAGTAAAAAACCCGACATATGATTCAAACCTATTTGCATCACATACGATAGTTATCAAAGAAAGAACATCATTTTGATGGAAAGAACATCATTTTAATTCCATCGAAGGAGTTCATGCTAGCTCTCCACTAGACTGATCACTGTTCACTCACCAAACATGTTGACAACGTGGTTTTGCCTAAACTACACAAGTAAACGCATGTGTGAAGCGAATTACTCAGAATTGAAAGCCAAACCCTTGAAACGAATAGAAGGATACATTATCAACAAATCTGTGAGCTAGTGATCAATCTAAATCCAATGCAAACCCTAGAAAATCCATGAAGTTACAGATATATAAACTATATACTAGTTGTCTATAAAGGCGACACCTTACAAGCTAATGTTAAAGTACTCTTAATTGAATTCAACGGAGTCGCCTAAATCACTAAACAAAGAGTATGACAGGTTTGATAGTCTTTGAATGTGCAACTTACATCTTGTATTATTTTATAAAGATCATAAACCCTAGAAAATCACTAAACAAAGAGTATACGTTCAAGCTGTAACCACATTGTTATAAAGATCGGTTGCTTACTAAAAACCGTCTTTTAAGTTCTTTTTCCAACAGCTACCAACGCTGCACAACAAAATGGTATACCACCAAACAACCTTTTTTTTTTGTCAAACAGCAATTTGATTAAAAAAACTAGCAAGGAGCTAGAAAAACATAGTTACAAAGTGGAGAATAGAGTGTTACAACGATTGCAAAACCACTCTATCCAATTAAGGGAACAATTCTTAAGTCTCCTAGAAATCCAAATGTGAGAGTAGTGTTTGATGTCGTTGACGATTAAATCCTTATTTGGGCGCTTAGAAGCAAAGACCAATTCATTTCTTGCACGCCAAAGGAACCAGAGGGTTGTGTGAATCACTGCATTAAAACAGCCTATCAGGTTGGGTGTTAGCATTAGAGAGATTCGACCATCTTAAGACGTCTAACCAAACTTGTTTTGCAATGCGGCAATGAATAGGTGTCCTTCCGTCTCTAAATCATCATCACAAAGAGGGCAACGAACCGAGTGAAGGTCAATACCAAACAACCTTTTTTGCATGTTTGATGGTATTGCTTTTATTTATTTATTTATTTATTTTTTGTTAGACTACTATTTACGTTTGACATCTACTAATGGATAGAGTTTTGAAATGAGAACTAATCACGAATGAATGTATAATATCAGACTTTTGAAAGGGATCGATGTAATTAAGCATACCAATCCTAAAATTATAGACCATGTTGTAGCATCTTGCAATATGCTTGTTAGAAATCAACAACAAATAGTAGTAATGACAAAATTAAGGTGTCCTTGGCTTGTCTTATACGTCAGAATCGCACCGTATTAATTAGGATAGGAGGTTAAGGTGCAGCTTGTGACAAAGGCGTTTGTTATGAACTACTATTAGTGAACCTGTCATGGGGAACCTACATTGGGCTCTAGTTCTATGCAATCAAGTTGCAATACCTCATCTACTGGAGATGAAATATGAAAATGAATCTTAGCTACTAGACCCGAAAACTCAGAGGTTATATATATGACTTGTTTCGTAAAGCTGAGTGGTCGTGAAAAAATCTTAGAGTTGTCACTTGTTACAAGTATATAAAGCATCAAGTTAAAGTCTGAAATATAGAATAGGTATGATGTATGATGATGTGATGTAGATTCTCAAAGATGCATTACTACCTGATAATATGTTGCATTGGGATGGAGATATTTGCGAATTTTGTGATCACCCTCTGTATAAATAGAGAAAGATGGGTTTAAAATAGAGGAAAATGGTAAATACTACATCGACCCTGCATTTCTTTCCTCTCCCACCGTGGTCTTATAGGTTCTATGCTTCCGAAGTCAGAACCAATCATACGAGCTGAGATGGCATAATGAGCATGTTCACAAGGATGGTGTCATGTCTCACCCATGTGATGCCAAGGCAAGGAAGCATTTTGATCACACATATCCTTGATTTGCATTAGAGACTCGTAGTGTAAGGTTATGGTTACGCAGAGATGGGTTTCAACCCTTTAGGCAGCCAGGAAAGTAGTATTGTACGTTCTTTATCTGTCATTGTAACGCCCTATAACTTGCCTCCATGAATGTGTATAAAAGATCTATACATGTTTTTTACTCTTATATATTGTACCTAAGTCAAAGATTTCAAAGCAGATAATAGATGTTCTCTTGCGGCTTTCAATAAATGATTGTTGACTCTTTGGGAAGGTGTACAGCTTATGACATTTCAAATGAGCAAACTTTTATCATAAGAGCTGCACTTTCATGGACTATTAGTGATTTAGCGGTCCATGGAATGTTGTCTCGGTGGAGTACAGCCAAGGAGAAAGCTAAGCTTGTCGATATTGTAAGGAGAATTCAAACGCTTTAGATTAAAAGGTTTCATGGTTTGATTACCATCATCAATTTTTACCGCATGATCATCCTTTTAGGCAAGATGAAATTGACTATTAATTACAAATAGGTCTCAACTATCGCAATCTCCAGTGAAATTGACATGCAAACAAGTCATTAACCAAATTGATAACTTTACACCAAAGAAAATTACAAAAATAAAAATAGGAGGGTGGATGGATGGATGGAATGCTTCTACAAACTAATCATGTGGCTACATGAAACGTATCGTATTTTTGGATTTTCGTTATTGGGATACTGATCTTATTCATCATTATTTAGATGTCATGCATATTGAGAAAAATGTTTTTGTGAATGTATTTGAAACGGTAATAGATATTGATGTTAACTTATTCTCCAAAATCCATTACCTTTTCAATTATGTTTAAAAAAACATTTTTTTCAATATACATGACATCCGAATTATGACAAACAAGATTATTCAATGTCAATGCATATTAGGAAAACAACTTTTTGAACGTATTTCAGATGGTAATGGATATAGAACAGTAAATGAACAAGAACAATTATAATGCTCATCAATATCCATTACTATTTTTCAAAAGACATTTTTTCTCAAACATTCTTCCAAAAACATTTTCCTCAATATGCATGACATCCATATTAAGACAAAATAAGATTATTAATCCAAGAATGCACATCCCAAAATTTGTTACGTTTCCTCCACCCACATGATTTGCTTATAGCAGCATTCCATTCCACCCCTCCTATTTCTATACTTTCTTGATATAGCATTATCAAATTGGTTAATCTTTTGTTTTCCTGTAAAATTCTATGGAGATTCTGATAATTAAGCCCTATTCTTAAACAAGTCATTCTTATTTCGCCTAAAAGGATGATCCTAAGGTACAAACTGACCATGGCAATCAAACCATGAAACCTTTCCACCATTATGTAAGGTAACAACTTTTAAAATTCTCATACAATATGGACAAGCTTTACTTTCTTCAACTATGCTCCACCCAAACAACACTCTCTAAGCGTGAAAATCAATAATGGTCCGCAAATGCACTCTCGTGATAAAATTTGCTCCTTTGAAACATCATAAGTTTGTACAACATCTCAAAGAGTCAACAATTCATTTATTCTCAACGTTGCAAGAAAACGTCTCTTCACTGCTTTTGGTTCTTTGACCCGGGTACAATAATAGTCAAAAACATGTATAGGTCTTTCATAGACATCCATGGAGGCATGTTATACGGTTTTAATGACAGGCCAAGAAGAATAGAGCTAGAACTTTCTTTGACGGCCTAAGGGAATTTTGAAACCCATCTATACATAACCATTACCTTACATTATGTCTTTAATGCAAATGAAGTATAAGTGTGATCAAAGGGCGGGCCTCTATGCCTCGGCATTAATTAGAGGTGTGGGACATGACACCATCCTTTGACATGCTCATCATGCAATCTCGTATGATTCGCTCTTAATTTAGAAGCATTCAACTTGTGTACCCTAGGTGAGAGAGGAAAGTATGCATGAACCGATGTGGTATTTCAGTTTTCCTCTCTTTTACATACCCATATTTGGGATTGTTTATATCATGGGTGATCACAAAAGTTTCAAGTTCATCTTCCTCTTTTTTCAACCCAATACAACATACACCAATTAATGCAATACTAGTAATAGATTTTCTCACATGGATGACCTAATCTGCTATACTTTGACATGGAAGACCTAATCTGCCATACATCTTTTCCTCATTAATACTGCTAACTACCTTACTAATAGGCCGTACTTAATGTATCTTTCAGAAATTGCACCACGTCATCATAAATCTTCTCTGTCATGCTATACTTTGACATGATGTTTAACATCCTTGCAACAAATGACAATTGTAAGACCTTTCTACAACTACACCATTAGAGTCCAATAGATGAGTTATTCCAATTTAATTGCATAGAACTAGAGCCCACTAAAGGTTCCCCATGATCGGTCCACTCATAATAGTTCACAACAAATTCCTTTGTCACAAGTTGCACCTTAACCTGTTCTAGTAATTATTGATAGGCGTGATTCTAACATATACAATAAGGACACCATAGTTTATTATCACACATGTATGTTGTTGGTTGCTAACAAGCATTTTTCACAAACTGTACAACACCGTCTACAAATTGTAATGATTGGTAAATGGTATGCTTATATCCTTCTAAAATCCTATTATACATCCATTCCCAATTCGTTCTCATTCTAAAACTCTAATTGTAGTAGAATTCAAACCAAAATAGTAGTCTGGCAAAAAATTTAACATTATAATCAGACCAATATTGTCAAACATTGCAAAAAACTGGCCAAATTCCAACTTTCATATGATAAAGTACAAACAATCAAGATAACAATTATTGAAAATTTATGTCTTTATATGTCCTAAGATCCAAATGACAGTAATATTACCTTGTCAACTAGACACATAAAGTATTTTCCACGAACTGTTTTGAAGCTGGTTAGGCGTTCCAAACATATTTCATTCTCAGTTTTCATTATTATCATTCTCACTAAAAAAAAACCTTTATCAAATGAAATAATTCGTCAAAACATCTATGAGTATAATATGTTGGAGCATAATAAGTTCTACGCAAAGACACGTCAAATATTGGATGTTTCACAAAAAGAGCTATTGATAATTCAGGCAGACAGGCATAGCATAGATAATACTACGTAATAATAACAGCATATTTGTGTCTCTCATCATCTCATGTGCCTGGAACAATATATAATAGATACATTCAACAAAATTGTCATCAAACAACATAGCTAGAGACCACAATAAAACTTTATATATTTGAATTAAATTAAATTTAGATTATTAGGGTTTTACCTTTATAGATGTAGGACACAAGAGAGGGGTGGAGGACTCGAATGCAATAGTAAATGGAACAAGCTCAAGGTAATCAAAAGAGGTGAATGAATATTTGACTAACAAACTAACCACAAAAACATGCACTCAACACGCTATAACAAGTTGTGGGTAAAAACCTTAGATAAATATATGAGAAAATTACGGGAGACAGAGGCATGTGGTTTTTCATAGCTACAAAATATTGTCGCATGCATGCATCATATTTAGTGCGAATGATTGACTAATTTTGATAATGCATAAAAACACGTCCAGTGTTGTAAATAGTGTATGGGTCAGGAAAAATATTACTATTCTGTTTCAGCTTCATTCTCATCTTTGTGATATATAGAGTTAGCTTTAACAAAACAAAATTATGTAATACTAACTCTTTGCTTAAACAAAATCTTGACCGTAAACTCTTAGCCGTATATGAAGGTGTGCGGGCGTGAAATCGTACAAGGCCTCAAAGTGTAAACGTGCTTATATATTCCACTCAATTACTTCTGACAAAAAATGTTAATGATATATGATTACGTGTTTTGTATATTTGTTAAATTGAAGCTAGATTGTTAAAATACTATCATTTATTTTGTTCCAGTAGTTGATATGTATATTAAGTTACGACATAAGTTTTTGCAAAAGATTTTCGAAATCTTAGCTAAGGTAGTGCTCTTTTCTATAGTGTATGCCATGTCAAAAACTTCGATTTTTCTGCCGGACTTTTTTTAAAATTGGGACTTAACGTTTTTATGAGACACGATAAATAATTTAAAAAACATATTTTATTATGGATGTGAGAAGGTATCTAGTGAAAATAATTATTGAAATAAAAATGGTGAGAAGAAATGCTAGCCACGTAAGGAAAAAGAAATAATAATGAGATGCATTTATTTTTGTAAGTACATCTCAAATTTGTGATTATGATTTTTTCTCATTTCGTATTTCTCATTTGATCCTTGTGTCGACATCAAACTCTTATAGATATATCAAAAAGATTAGCACTTGGTGAGTGTCCACATCAAACTCGAGACTTTGGATGAGGACATGGGCTCCATTTCCAAACACAATTTGCCTCATACCCATACAAAATCACGTGTCTCAACTTAATGTCACATTCTACTTCTCCCCCCTTTCAATTCGGATCACATGACATCAAATCATATTATCCATTTATACTTTATCTTAGAGAGGAGGGTAGTGCCGGGAAGGGATTCGAGATCTTACCTTCGTGCAGAACATCACCGCCACCACCAAGTGACCAATTCGGTGATCATTTTCGGTTTCACCGTTCGTGAGTTGTGTGTGAAAAAGAGTTGTTTGTGTGAGTGTATGTGTTTTTTATGGGGTTAGGGTAGAATTGGGTAGGATCGGGTACCACTCCCTCCACTTAGGGTAGTGATAGGGTAAAATTGGGTAGTTTTGAGGTGTAAGGTTTTTATTGGATGGAGGTGAGGTGGCACCTAGGGTATTAGGTGACCACTCCCCCCTCCCTTAGAGGGGAGGGAGTGGGTTCGGGTAAGCCATTCGGGTAGAGGTACCCGATCGGGTACACCGCCGCCACATGATCGGGTTCATGAATTGGGTACCAAATTCGGCTTCCCAAACCGCTTGAGTTGTGTGTGAAAAAAGGGTTGTTTGTGTGAGTGTATGTGTTTTTTATGGGGTTAGGGTAGAATTGGGTAGGATCGGGTACCACTCCCTCCACTTAGGGTAGTATTAGGGTAAAATTGGGTAGTTTTGAGGTGTAAGGTTTTTATTGGATAGAGGTGAGGTGGCACCTAGGGTATTAGGTGACCACTCCCCCCTCTCTTATCTTTCCTATAGAAAAAAATAGTACAAAGTACAAAGATAAAGCGAAACTAGTTGAAATCTTACCATGCAAAACCTAACTAAAGCCGAAAGTTGGTCATCTTTTATTGACTACAATGTGAATAAGGTTTGTTTTGGTTTAGATTGAAAAATAATAATATTATAAAATAAAATAAAAAATAAATAAATAAAAGGTACAAGAGAAATATTACACCAAACAATTGACGAGACCAAAAAAAAATTGAGAAAAAAGCTATTGTAATTTATATGTACAGTTTTAAACTCTTAACTACTCTAAATAGAGTACTTGAAACATAAAATAAAATAGAAAATGGTAAACGAATGAGGTTTTTTTTTTTTAAGTTACCTGAGAAGGCGAGTCTTTTTTTACTCAGATGTACACGGCCTCACTGGAATAATCTCAAGACCATTTTTGACATTTCTCTCGACACATCTCAATGTACACACCTAGCGAGGTTTAACCATTTAACTAAACAAAAACCCTACCAAGACCATTTGATAATGGTTGACTAAATAAAAAGGAACATAAATTGTTGTTTTTATTAATTTTACCTTTAACTTAATTAAGTGAAAAATCAAAGTAAACAAAAACACCATAATTTGTAAAATGCATTGATACATAGTCACTTAAACTCAAAAGAAACTAGCATAACCCGCACTACACGATCACAAGTTTTCAAAAGAGGTATTACTAAAGTAATACAGAAGACTAAGATTCTAAAAAATAGTAAACTAAACAAATACTCACGCATAGTGGTGATAAAGTAAAGTAGCATTAATTTGTTTGTGTTTTCTTTTTCTTTTTTTTTCTTATATATGTGTAAGTGAAAGTGGAGAAAGTTTGTGGATTAAGTTGTAATTAAGTATTTAAATTAATTAATAAATTGTAATGCATTTTATAAGTAAAGAAAGGTATTTTAGTCAAACAACATTATTCATTTTGTAAGTTTTTAAGTTGAGTAAATTGCAAAATATCGTCCTTATGGTTTGGCCAAATTGCATGTGCAGTCTCTATCGTTTGGAACGTGCAGAGACCATGCTTGTCGGAAACTTTGGTGTGCAAGTTTCATCCTTGGATGAAATGAAATGACTAAAGTGCCCTTGTCTTTCATATGAATTTTCCTTTTATATTTTGATTTTTTTTTAAATAAAATTGAAAAACATGAAAAACCCAGTAAATATTTCAATTCATTTATTTGATTCTTCAACACATATCTAAAAATTGATACCCAAAACGCTAAAATATAAAACAATAACTCTAAGTTTAACATCAAAACTGTTACCCAAAATTTATATATCATACACACATACTCACACACAACAAACCCAATTTCTTTATACAAACACCAACTAACACTACTTCCAACCCTGACCCTAGTCACCACTGCCTCCATCGCCAACCACCTACTGCTGGAAAACATTCCCCGTCGTCGGATCTGGCTAGACAACCACCATCAATACCCCCTCACCATACCCACCCGAACTCATTCCTTTATGAAAAAATCGAATGAATTAGGTTTAACTATTATCTCTATTTAATGGGTTAGGATTAGTTGTTTTATGTTGGAGTGTTAGTTAATTAAAAGGTTAGGTGTTATTGGGATGAGGTGAAGAATAAGGCTAAGTGGTGAGAAGATTGTGTATTGTAGAATTTAGAAAAGAGAATGTGTTTAGGGTTCTTTACATGTTGGTTGATGATTTTTGTTGTTATTGATGATGATTTTCAATTTTAAATCATTATCTTCATGTGTTATTAAAGTTGTTTAGGTGGAGAGGTTATGGGTGTGTTTGGCGTAAGGAGTTGGGGCTGAAGTTGGGATTAGAGTGAGTAGGGCTTATATTATGTTCAAACTAAATTTTATTTTAATAAATTTTTTGCAAATTAGTTTAAGTTAGAACTTATTATCAGAAATTACTAAAAATGACGTATAATTAAATTGACATATGCATATATTAGATATTTTTGTGGGTATTTAAGTAATTTAGTACCAACAAGGTTTATATTTAGAGTTTATAAAAAATTTAGCCTCATTTTTGGGGCTAGGGATTATGGCTGGGGTTTGGCTTATTATTTTAAAAGCTCTCCTATAAGTCTCTACGTCAAACGAGACTTATAAAGGGCTTTTGAAATTTAAGCTCCATAAGCCCTTAGCCAAACACAGCTTATGTGTGTGGTGAAATGAGTCTGAGAATTATCTTTCATTACATTTAATGAACAATAAAAATTCAAGAGAAAAATCATTGGGAAACAAGACAATGGAAGTTTGGTCATTTTAGTTCATGCAAGACGAAACTTGCACACCATATTCTTTACATGGACGGTCTACGTATTTTCAAAATGATAGAGACTGTATTTGCAATTTGATCAAACCACAAGGATGATTTTGCAATTTACTCTTTTTAGTTTTTAAGTAGACTAAAATTTGACTATTTTCTTTTTATAACCAGTAAAGATAGTTAATGTAAGATTACTTGCCCATTATAAATTTTTACTCTGTTATTAAAGGTGTATTTATCTTCTTTTTTCGAAAACAAAATTTAAAATAAACTACACACAATAAATATTTATAAAATGTTAATATATAGGTTTTCATTTTTATAAAGGAGTCTCCAAATCAGACTTGTATCTTTTAGCTCAAGCTCGGCTTGTGAAAAAATTCACTAGCTCAGGCTTAACTCCATAGTTCTACGTATATACAATTAGACGTGCATAATTATAAGGCTCGTTTAGATTCGCAAGCCTAATCAATCATTATACATGAAGCTTGGTGATGGCGGAACCGTTGTGAATGCAAGAAATCACACAAGAACAAATAACATAGGAATTTTGATAAACCCTCTAGAGTAAAGATCAAATGAGAAATATAATCAAGCTGAGAAGAATGAGAAGAAATCACAACCACCAATTTTATATGCATCCACAAAAATATATGCATGTCCCAATTATTTCTCTTTTCTTATTTGAATTTTGTGGCTAGAATTTTTTTCTCACTCTTCTTATTTTAATACCTCTTCTCACTAGATCCATCTCAAACCCTCTAAGTGTGCTCAATTTGGACTTTAAGAGAAACTTCTCTTTTCCAATTTATTCATCATAATATGTTTTTAAAACTTAAACCTATTATCTTTACTTATAGTTAAAAAGTGACTTGGAGAGAAAGCCAAAAATCACTAGTAATCTTTAAATAAGTAAACAAATCGTAAAACATAACTCCTAAAAATAACACAAATACTAATACTATAAAAGATAGATTACAACAATTATATATTGGCGTTTTTACCCTTTAATCTATTCGAATCAGTTAAACACATAACATCACATATTGATCGAAGAACCGACGGCTAAGCTAAAAGAGTTGGAGCTCGAACATGCCTTGCATCACTTGGCATCGAGGTCAATTATTAATGAGGCTATATTTTAAGGTCGAGCTCAAACTCTTTCAGGCTCGGCTCGTGTGAGCTTTCCACGAACGGCTCGTGCGAGCTTTTCACGAACGGGTCGACTGATTCACACCACAAACCGACAAAAATATGAAAAAAGAAAATAAAAAATACACCATATTATCCTCACAACCCTATCCTATAATAAACTCACATCCATCAAACAAAAATAAACAAAAACACATCACTGAAACACTTACCTAAAAAAAGAAAGCAAAAATGTCTTTCTCCACCACAACAATCAGCGACCTCCCTGACGTCATCCTTTCCAACATAATCGCCGCCATCTCCAACACCCGCACCCGCAACGCCGCCAGCTTAGTTTCCCGTAAATGGCTTTTCTTAGACAGGTCCACACGTGCCAGTTTAACCCTACGTGGCAACGCACGTGACCTTTTTATGCTCCCTTCATGTTTTAGATCTGTCACTCATCTAGACTTGTCTTTATTATCACCCTGGGGCCACCCGCTTTTGTCGGGTGGCCCTGCTGCGCTTTTTGCGCAGCTTTTGAGCCAGATGTTTCCTAATGTAGTGTCCCTAGTAATATATTCTAGGAACCCTAATGCTATTAGGGTTCTGGCCCCTCACTGGCAGCTGATCCGTCAGATTAAGTTAGTCAGATGGCATCAGCGGCCAGTGGTTGGCCCTGGAGACGATATTTCTCCGGTTTTCGAGAACTGTAGGGAATTAGTTGATTTGGATTTGTCGAGTTTTTATTGTTGGACTGATGATATTCCTATAGTGTTGAGAACTTATCCGTTGAGTGCGAGTAGGCTTACTTGTTTGAATCTAATGAACCCGGCTATAACGGATGGGTTTAAAGGTGAAGAAGTTGAGGAGATCACGAAATGTTGTCCCAATTTGAAGAAGTTGTATATTGTTTGTTTGTTTAATCCTAGTTATGTTGGGTTTGTTGGAGATGAAACGCTAGGTTTGATTCCGGTTAATTGTCCTAAATTGTCGGTTTTATGTCTTGCGGATCCGTTGGCTTTGGTGAACGCTAGAGTGGATCCGGAGACGCAAGGTTTTAGTGCGGAGGATGCAAGTGTTACTGTTTCGACTTTGATTGAAATGTTTTCCGGGCTTCCGTTGTTGGAAGAGTTTATGTTTGATGTTTCTCATAATGTTAGAGATAGTGGCCCTGCTTTGGAAATATTGAACTCGAAATGTTTGAAGTTGAAGTGTTTGAAAATTGGGAATTTTCATGGGATTTCAATGCCGGTTGAGTCCAAGTTAGATGGGGTTGCGTTGTGTCAACGGCTTGAATCGTTGTCGATCAGGAATGTAGCTGATTTGACTGATATGGGTTTGATTGCAATCGCGAGAGGGTGTTCTAAGCTGTCTAAGTTTGAAGTTCAAGGGTGTAAGAATATTACGGGTAGAGGAATGAGGACTTTTGTTTGTATTTTGAGTCGGACTTTGGTTGAAGTTAAGATCTCATGTTGTATGAATTTAGGTGCAAAGTCGTCTTTGAAAGCATTGGAGCCAATCCAGGGTCGGATACGTAAGCTTCATATTGATTGTATTTGGGATGATTTTGACGAGTTAGATGATCTCCACGAGATTGAAACAGAAAATGATTTTGATGATGAGTTGGGTAATAAGAGGAAAAAACAGAAACTTGATTTTGATTTGAATGATTTTAGCAATGGTTTTCAAGAAAAAACATGGGAAAAACTTGAGCATCTATCTCTTTGGTTTCCAGTTGGTGAGCTTTTGACACCATTGGTATCATCGGGGCTCGAAAATTGTCCCAATCTGGAGGAGATTTTTATCAAAATTGAAGGTGATTGCAGGTTCCTCCCAAAACCCGCACATAGGGAATTCGGGTTGACATCTTTAGCGTTATACCCTAAACTATCAAAGATGAAATTAGACTGCGGTGACACGATTGGTTATGCACATACTGCACCATCGGGTCACATGGATTTGAGCTTATGGGAACGGTTTTATTTGTATGGGATCGGGGATTTGAGCCTAATTGAACTTGATTACTGGCCTCCACAAGATAAAGATGTTAACCAGAGGAGTTTGTCGTTACCTGCAGCGGGGTTGTTACAAGGGTGTCTTATGTTGAGGAAACTGTTTATTCATGGGACGGCTCATGAGCACTTTTTGATGTTTCTTTTGAGGATTCCAAATCTGAGAGATGTTCAGCTTAGAGAAGATTATTATCCAGCACCTGAGAACGATATGAGTACTGAGATGAGAGCAGATTCGTGTAGTCGATTTGAAGATGCATTGAATAGGCGTCAGATTGAGTACTAAAAACAAGTAGATTTCTTGTATGAGTCTAGAATAAGATGTAACAGATAAGAAGGCGTTGAATGTAATACATGATTTACAAGTTCAATAATATTCATTTTATGTTGTCAATATTTTGTTGTGTCAAATGTATGTTAACAGATGCACTAATTCTAGTGTTCATGCTCCATGAGTTGAGATGATGAATGTTCAGAGGTAATGTCAAATGGGTCAAGAATCATTCGGGGTATGTTTTTTGGGTACATGGTTTCCGAACTTTTGGCCGACATTCTGTAATTATTTTATTAAAAAGACTAAATTATCTTGTATTGGTAGTGTCACATTCAACACACGTTTGTTATGGAAAAATCTCAAAATCGCAAAAAAGATTTCTTAGGCAACCTGACTCGCTTTGACCATTTACTCATTAATCACTTTACCACCTCAATATTTTGCGACAACTCACAAAAATTAAGAACTTGAAGTAAACTTTTGGTGAGAAAGATAACAGGAGACAATATGAAGTCTTGAAAGAGTTTTGTGATTGAGAATTGTAATGGTAACCAGTGTTTTGTTCCAATTAAACTGGATTTATACAGAAGTCAAGAACTCGAGCCGATAAAAGTTTTGTAAAACCTCTCCTATGTCTTTTCTTTTTTTTTTTTTTTTTTCCTTTTTGACTTATATATGATAGTCTCATTACAATCTATATGGATCAAGAAAGGGCATATTCGCAGTCCAGTAGACGAGTGAGAATGACTTCACAGCTTGGTCGCTCTTGCGGTTCTGCCCAGCAATCTGCAAGAATAAGCCCCCGTTAAATATAACACTGGCAATCTCCACTTCAAGAAATTTATATTTACTTTTTGTTAGAAATAATAGAATTAGCAGGTGCAATTTAAATTCAGTTATGGGAAGAAAAAAAAGGCCAACCCGACCCACCCGGTTTTGACCTGGCCAAAATTTCTAGAGGGGACTTGTACACTACCAAAATTACTCCACACACCACAAGGCTTGTTTATTATCCTCCCTAATAAACCCCATTCAACTTGTCACCCAGCTCACCCTATTGGCCTATTCTGTAACCGACAATATTTTTGACTGAATTCATTTTGATCCATAAGATTGAGCTTCAATATTAGTCAATTTAGTTTTATGAGAATAGTGAAGACATCCAAGAACAGATAAGACGTAGAACAGTTACCAGCAATTAGCCGGCCGAGTGGACCTTCAGGGATGTCCAATCGTGAACCTTCATTGGCGACAGAATATACAACCTGAACACCATACCACTGAACATTAGGCTCCTTTGAGAACACAAAACTGGTAAAATTTAATAACTTGCTTTCCACAAAAGAGAGCATACTTAATATTGCTTCACAGGTCATACACAATAATGATTTTAACCAAAGCTATCAGATAAAAAATCCTGTTTTCACAACTGAAACATACGCATGGGCAACAATTATGGCCAAATAACGTTTAAATGTGGCAAATTCAAGCCAGTTACTTATAAATGACTTGATTTGAATAATTTTGTATACTTTTAAGAGTCAAACGACTCCACAGTTTCCCAAAGTTTTTTAGGCATTAAACCAAATAAATCATTAATTCCAAAATAAGATTTAGCAGTAATTCCTCATTTTGACCAGAATCTGTTTTGACCTACCGGCCCTTTTGCCGGCTTTATAACCTCCTTAAATGACCATATATGATATATCTAATCAAAATTAAGCAATGAGTGGATGCAACTTACCCGGTCAGGCGGCAAACCTTCCCAGGGCCGACTGAGAGTGCACAACTCCCACATGATGACTCCAAGACTGAAAATATCACACTTTTCAGTGAAAGGTTCGTTTCTGATAAGTTCTGGAGCCATCCACTCAGGAGTGCCTGCTGATGAGGTATCTTTCATAGGTGATTCCGTCATCATTCTTGAGAGCCCAAAATCACATATTTTTACAGTCCAATGCCTATTCACCAGGCAATTTGCACTTTTTATATCACGATGAGCTATCTTCATCCGGTGTATGCACATCAACCCTCTTCATAACATGCAACAAGAAATATGAATAAGATGAAGTGAGGTCATATATTAAGTGGACACAGACTAAAATCCCATTTGTCTATCTTCTCCACATCAAACATTAAGTGAACAGCAATAAAATACCATATGATGACGGACTACTCTTGAAAGACATTTGAAAAGTCAATATAACTGACAAACCTGCATATATCACGAAGCATTTTAAGTCTTCTACGCCAGGTGAGTTTCTTCTTCTGACCACTTAAATGAATCAAGTAATACAATGATCCCATCTCCATATACTCAGTAACCATTGATAAGCGTGGAGGTCTGGTGCAGGCACCAAGAAACAGTATAACTGCACAAATCATCAAATAATATTTTAGTCAGTTTAGTTTAAATACAAACAATGCCTTCTCCATTAAGGCTTTATTTGTAGTTCAACTGTCAAGAGTTAACATTGCTTGGTTGAGCAATTTGAGATTTTTATACAACATTTATTCAAAAATTAAAACATAGAAAAAAGGTTGCAGTTTACCCTATTATTAGTTGGGTTATGATTTATCTGTATGACTGTATAGGGTCAAAAAGGAAAAGCTAAACGTTTTCAACTGAGAAGGGAAAGGATCAGATGGTTCAAAGTTCAAACAAGTCCACCTAGGGGTGGCCTAGCCGCCTAGTGGCAAAAGGCCAACCTCCTGAAAAGGGAGGGCTTTACCCGGTTTAAGTCTGTGTGGCGGTGGGTTCAAACCCCGATGATTAGTCGGCCAAAAGGTCGGAAACTATGGTAACCCAAAAAAAGCTTCAAAATCTTAAAAAGGTTAGATTAAGCTGTTTAAATATTACTAGTATTTTTGCAATCAAATTTTAACACATTATGTATTTTTAATGGTTCATAACCCGCCCAACCTGACACAACCTGTTTAAGATGCAATTACAAATTACCAACTCAGACCTATTACCCAACCGGCGAAATTTCCACCTGTACCAAAATGTATACGTAAAAAAGGAGAATTACATACCATTTGGATGTCGAAGACGGCTGTCAAAAACCACAAGGAAGAAAATGAAGAGGAGTTAGACAAGTATAAATAAATAAATGACTGTTAAAATCATCCACTACAAATATACCTGAGAATAGATATTTCATTGCAGAAATCTTCCATGTTCTCAGCTGTTAGATCTTGTTCCAAAAATACTTTTATTGCTACCTCTGTTCCATTCCAAATGCCACGGAAAACTTCCCCAAAAAATCCTGAATGCAATAACCTTAAGTATGTACAAACAGATAACGTATACAGTTATGTACATGTGTATGCATGTAGGTACCCCGGACATGAGATTATATACAGCTAGTCTAGCGGCAGGATTGAAGTCACCTCATTGCTCATTATATTGGTGGAAACAAGAGGTTGTACAATTGGCAGGTAGTGTAACAGGTCAAAACGAGTTATTCTTGCACGGGTCAGGTTTCCAGAAGTTAAACTTTTTGTCCAAATTCTTAAAAATACGAAATTACTAAATAGTGTTAAATACGATTATATATCATATTAATTTAATTTTAGCATACGTGATCCCACATCCCAGAGACAATCCAAATATGTGCCGCCAAGCTTGGACGAATGAAAGAACTTTACTTGGAATGGGATACATGTATCATGTATGACAAAATAAATTTAGAACACGTTTCTTACCAATTCCAACTCGAGTGCCAACTGTAATTTCTGAGAAATCAATATTCCACTCTTGATAAGGCAATAGAGGCTTATTTTGGAACATGGGTGATTCTAGAATTTTGTTCCAGGTAGAGACTGTTTCATCACGAACCATGCCATCTGGAATACCAGGTCTCCCAGAAGCTGAATGCCTGTATTGATGAGGAGATGTAGGCAATGACATTGCCTTTTGTGAATTCAAATGCTCCCTTTGAAGTGAATACAAAGATGAGTCATCTGCCTCCTACAACATCACATCACGTTAACCATAAAACAGAGTCAACAGTGGTTAAACACTACGATGCCCATAAAAAAAGTTAGAAAAGACAATATAAGCATACTTCTAATTAGATGGAGAATGCAATAACCAGTAATCCAAGACAGAATATGATTGCTAGGAACAACAAAGTACTATATATTTTATTATAAAAACCTAAGTAAAAACAAATATATTTTGTCCTACTTGTTAATTATGAAAACAACTGAATATATAGAGATAATCTCAGTTGCTATCTGATTAGTAATTCCTAAACTATCAAATTTTGTTTTGATTCACGATAACAATTTTATCATAAAAGTATAAAACTAATAGATGCATTTATTGAAGAAACAAGATAATGATAACACTCTAAATGGAAACTAAACTTCAACAGTTATATTTGAAATTTATTGGGTGTGTTATTTCCACCTGTATCGTGGAAATTAAGAACTGCAAAATTAGATAGATTAATGCACCTATGACAATAGATACAGAATTTGTATCAACACAGTCTACACACAAAAAACATAAACAGAAACACATACATCTTTATTTATATCTGTATTCTGCAGCCTTGTCTCCACCTGTTCTCTCAATAGTCTATTCTGCTTTAATGTTTCATTCATTGCCCGTACAGCTCTGCATGTCATAGAAGAAAGAATCATCATGTCTGTTGCCTTCAAGAAACTGTCACTCCTTAAGCAAGCTTTCATATCATTTTTTATTACAAGAGAAGCACCATCCACAAGAGAAATTACAGATCTTGTAGGAAATCTATAATTAATAGGGATATATGCATCTTTACTTTTTTAAGGTTGCTATGTATTCATTCATTTTTTGTTTTAAAATAGGCTGAGCCAACACTGCTAATTCATCATATTTCACCAACTTTATGTCGATGCAATTTTTAAGATGTAACAAGTAATCAATATTTTTTCTTAATACACCTCTCTTTATAAAACCACCAAAAATCCATGGTGTCTCTGTAACTATTTTCATTCTTTTAACACTGCGAAACTACATGTTTTGACCCATAACCCAACCCACCCACTTATAATATACCGTTGGAAATAAGTATGAGAAAAACCTTAGGTTAACAACATAAGTTCCCAGCTAAAAATAAAAGAATACCAACCTCACGATGTCATCACCAATTTCTGGAGTAATGCTGATGCTTCTTCTTCGATTTCTACGATGTTCGGACGTTGATGTCCCGTCCGACCTGTAGAATCAACAAGATTAGTCCTGAAATTAGTTTATTGATTTAGAAAATCCTTGCTTTATTTTTTAAAACCATCACAAAAATGGTATTACATTCACACTCTTACTTAGGGTGAACATAAGAATTTGACAAGTAGAACAATATTCTATAACAACCGCAGAGCAAGAAATAATGTTTTTAGCTCTTGGTTATATTGCGAAATTGGCATTGCTGACGACTTATATGCTGAGAACACTACCTGACCTGCTACATAATCAGATTTGTTTAAATGTCATCTGTTGATTTATTTATTATTTCAAGTCTTCCGAAAGTTCTTTACCTAAATATATACCGCTACACATATTCAATCACCCAAGTCAGTAGGATTCTACCACCTAATTTGACAATGTCTAGTGCAATAAAATCCAATTTGAATAGACATGTTGGTTTTTCATATCTGAGCCAAATTCCAAAGCTAGACCGAAATTTACTTAGCCAGCAAATTATTTTTTATGTCTTTCAAGTACCCTTTTTTCAGAATACCAAAGTAGAATAGATACCTTTGAAGACACACTGAGACACTTTGTTTTTCTTATTTAATGAGTCTGAGTTCTGAACTGTATGTTATGTGCACAGGAAGGGACTTCCAATTTTCACAAACAAACAGTAAGACATAAGAAGTTGGTGGTTCTTCCTTGGTAGTATGTCTACTCTACATATATGATATATCCATAAAAACACCAGAGGACGATCAAATCTTGCATAATCTTTGGTTTCATAAAGTATCAGGTCTCTTGAACCATGCATCTACTGATCTACGGTTACACTTGGCAGAAAAGGGCATAATAACAAGTAATTATTCCTAATTAAAATGTCAATATCTACCCAAAACAAACCTAGAGGACAATAAAGCCTTAGACAACTTTTGGTCGGTAAAGATAGGACCATATGACAGCAGAATGCAACAACGATATAAGGAATTAACAAGCGTTAAAAAAACATAAAAAGATGTCCAATTCATGTAAGATTAAGAGTTAAGAATTTCAACAGCAGATATAGCAGTTGTAAGAACCTTGAAGGACCAACTTCATCAGGATAGTCTCTAAATGATCTCCTATCACCACCAAGCATGGAACGACCACGTGCTCGAAAAGATGGATGCTCTGGACTGCAATAGTAAAAACAGATACACAGTAACTAAAGTAGTCTTTACTAAAGTCTCAAAACTAGTATAAAACTGGAAAACCAAGTAGATGCACTGCTTCCTTATCAAAATTAAATTTGGGTTTCACCTTTAAATTTTTTATACATCCTTCACTTAGGGGCATTACATGCACAGTATGCTTTAATGCACAAGTATATGCCCTTGTAATTATCTCTTCACTAAAGATTATTATGCTTAACAGTTCTTTAGCAGCCTATTAAAGCACAGACAGATTTCAATAAAGACTACTAGAGAAAGACTAAAATCAAGTTAACTACGCACAATTTATACTTTTTTTCTTTGAATAAGGCAAGGATATGTTTGGCTCAAGGGATCTTTGTTTGCTATCCAAACTTAAATTTATGATAGCAAGTATGGATAAGAAGTTCAACCTACTAGCTCTACTTGGTGTTTGATATCCAACTACTAACATCGCAGGCTTAAGGATGATGAACTAAGTGTGAAATAAGTATCACGTGACCTTAAACTAATCTTTGCCAGGTTCTGAGTAGCAAGCATAAATCATTATCATGAATTATATGATAAGGTGGTGTTTGCAACCTTTTTTTAAAAAAAAATTTATGATCAGAAGCCTCATAACAAGTCTAAACAAATTGTATTAGACCACTCTCGTATCTAGGGTCAACTGTTGTATATCCTAGCATCTAAAACCACAACTCACGCTGATTGCCCCTTGCACCCTCCTCTTGTTCAAGTCAACTTACGTTGGTCTATGTTGGAAATGACCAAACATTGTATAGTGTTCCTTTGACTGCTACGCTATAAGCTTCTCAGCCTTCTTGATATCCTATTCCAACAATCCTTCTTAGCAAACTAGACTTACCATCATGTTATAATTATAATTGAAGCAGGCATGTAAAAGAAACATGTCTCATTACAAGATAATGGGTTGCAACTTTTTTGGGATATCATATTATTATGTCATTTCCAATTACAAAGTTTATCGCGTGAATGTAACTAGTGCAAAGAAAATTTGAATTTTATTAAACTATTGCATCTAATATCATACAACTATGCTTAGCGCCACATGCCGTTCACTAATTAAAAGAACTAGAAACTGTAAGGTCGAGAGGCATCTTACCCATATGGACTATATAAAACCTTGTATTTTGTACAATCAATAAATAGAATGGCTTCCAAACTAATAAAAACACATCATTCCTTTATGTTTATTGTTTAGCGATTAAAAATGTGGAGATCATACAACCGTAAATGAAAATAACTATCCTGCACCAGAAAGAAAGGAAAAACCCATATGCATATTATACTATACTTAGTAGCGGATGTTATCTTTCAGTTAAAGGTTGTCTATGATAACATAAAAAAGGACCATAAAATATGGGAGCTGAAAGAAACCTTGAGCTTGCAGTCCTTGGTTCATTTATCACCTTCCGCCGACTCCTTCGCCAAAATGTGGCAGCAATATCAGGTTCACTATGGGATAAACTGATACATAGTGGACAATAAAATAAGAGCTATGAATACAAACTACAATAATTCATTAACCCAATTACTTAATAGATAAAGATAGACAGAGAACAAAGCATGATATCTCGATATTAAATAAACTTGTTAAAAACCTAAGATTATAGAAAAGAGTACCTCCATTTTCCATCAATAGACGAAGCAGAACGCATCATTTTACTCCTCAATGAAGGTCCAGGCACATTCAAAGATGATTCTAATCTCCGTTGGTGATGGAGATTGTCATCTTTCTCAGAACTGCAGGATTACACAGATAGATATAAACTTCTACAACTTCAGCAGCAGATAGAAAAATTAATAGAAATACGTGAACATGCTAAAAGCATCCAACCTATCATTCTCAATCCTCTCCGAAAACCCATATAGAGGGCTATTTGGTTCGAGCGGCGAATCACATGAGTCATTTTCGGCAGAATCACTTTCTCCAGCTCCAGAAATATGGGTCATAAAAATAGCTTTTGTTGATTGGGGTATAAGTTGACCCGGAAATCTCATAAGATCGACCAGAAGTTCTACAGAATTCAGAACAACTACTGCAGACATATGCTTATATGAATCTATACACTCACCAACTCCTTCATCAGGTAAGCCCTGAAAATATTCAACCACCAAATTTATAAGGAAAAGAACTGCATACTTTCAGAATGTCACCTATTTATTTGTATTCACATGCCAGAAACTATCAACTAAGGGGGTGTTCAGATTTAGGTTTAAGAACTGATTATCCCATTTATGACATGTACTTGCAATAATCAATTTTTTTTTCTTGAATAAAGAAATTTAGCTTTTAACTATCTTCTTATTTAAACGTCTTTCATAGAGAGTAAAATATATAAAACCTAATTACCTAATTTGAGACTTTTACTCTCATGTCACAAGACGCGTTTCCTTTTAAAGAAAAACACCTAATTTGGTCATTTATGTATCAATTTCTTAAATAATCAGAACTTGTCAAACACCCAAACAGCGTGGTATTAAACTGCAAAAGGCAGAAACACATCCAAACACCATCTCCTATAGCTCATTACAATACAGGTGATTATTTGATTATATTTATACAAAATCACTATCAAATAGCACATCCAAAACACCCTAAGACCAAAGTATCAAGACACTACTAGATATTATTATACATTAGTGGGGGTATAGAGGTTTACAGAATTTAGTACATCTTACCACTACCAGTCTACTTTCGAAACCTACAGTATCAGCAAGAACTTTAAACAGTATTGCACGAGGACGGCATGAACCATTTTTAATATGCCCCAGCAACTGGACACCTCGACTCCCCGGCACATGAGATGCATCATCATGTCCAGCTTTAACTGGGCTATCAAACTGTGGCCTCTTATAGAAATCTGACACCTGAAAAAGAAATTACATGCAATGGATAATCAAAACATTCACCTTATAAACAGCAAACCAAGCTTTAAAATATAAAATATAACTTGAAAAATGAGAAACTCACACGTGCTAATATAACCTTAAAGTCAGGGATTTGTGACAGTATAGTACTTCTCAAAATCAAATATAAAATAGTGATTCTTATACCATGTAATGTAGTTGAAACTTCATATATTAAACACCATAGATCAATACAAGATTTGAAGTTGAAAGTGTTTTTAACTTTCAAACGTCAGTTCGGGCACTTACTATGAAATTGAGAGAGTAATAAGCATAGTTTAAGGTGCACCAAAGGTTGATTCAGTGTTAAAGGTTCTCAAGGGACTCTCAAGCATTTTACTTACTTTCGTGCTACTTTCAATTTGTTACCAGACATGCTAGGTGGTTAAACTGGAGCTGGTCTAATTCATTAAAACCCCATGTGGTCTGTTTATATGTGAATTACGCCTGTTGTTCAGCTAGAGTAGTAGCCAGCAAGAACCTTCATACTGTGGGCTGGAAATGAAGATGAGCGCAAGTGGCCTATTTTTTATATGAGCTCATACATTGTTCTCAATTATTGAAGTGAAAAAAAAGCTCAATTAAACGTGTAACCTAAAACTTACAGGGGTGACATCAGATTAGTAGTGCAACATTCTGCAATTATTATTTGACATCCAACTAAGCTTGTCTAATGTGTAAATGTTTATTCACGTAACTAGTTACATCAATGACATGTTAAAGTTAATAAAAATAAGCTACCATCAAGTAACCCAATTATTTATCAGATAACTAAACAAACAGATAGATTAGGCCTCCTTGAAGGTCTTATATTACAATCCTGTTTCAGTCAGCTTGCAGCTTTCTTTCAAAAATCCTGGTCGCTTAGGGGTATTAACTTACATGCAGTACCAATAATCTTCAAGTAAAGCAATTCTACCAATAAACGGGAGCAAATTTAATTCAATCAACACAAACTACAAGACAAAGTAATATCCAGGACTCACCAATACAGCAATCTTTTTAATAATGGCCGCAGGATTTGAGTTCAGACCTTTCACTAGTGTGGAAATGAGCTGTTTTAGCATGGAAAGCTTCTTGTCTTTTTGGGAATCAACAAGAATGATATCGGCTCTCAAACCCTCAAGTTCCAAATTGTGAAGTTCCTCCAATGTGGGAATATCATGAAAAAGATCTTTCAGCCTCTTATCCTGTACATAATACATATCAATAACTGCAAAGAAGCTACATTTAAAAGAACTCCCATCATTTCAACAAAAAATAGATGTAATTCTTAACACTCATGCATGATTTCTATTTGGAGGTACTTTCTATACCAGCAGGAATGGAGCTTGCAATTCATAGTTTTTAAGTGAAGTTCTGCCAAAGATATAGGTGTTAAATTAAAACTTGTCGGTAAAAGAGAAAGCAAGGGATCCCACAGCTTGTCAAACATGAAAAATTTTAGAAATCAGCTTTGCAACTGTTCAAGAAAAAAACGATAAAAGAGTTTGGCTGACTTTACTTTTGCTGAAAAGTATGCAGGAAGCAAGAACAAGAGGTGGGATGATCAGCAACGGAGTGGTCTTGGAAATATTCAATGGGTAGTCAGTTGTACAACTATTGAATCGGTACTGTATATAAATAAGTTCTCATTCAAGATTCACAGCCACAAATTCAAACAGGGAAAAAGAAGATGCCATATTTGCAACATGCGGACCAATATACATTCATTCGATGCAATGGAACACTACGAATTGCCAAACAAAAGAAATGGTGGTTCAGTTTTGGAACCTTGGAGCTAGCAGAGATAACGAGATCAAGAAACGAAGAATATAATGTAAATAGCAAATCTTTTAGACATGAAATTACGTCAAATGCTTTAATTAGGGACTATATGTATCAGTGAAGCTTTCAACTTCATATTATGGTAGCCAATCATCAAAAGTTGAGCTGTGGAGCTTATTATCAGTAATATATTGACTGAGACTTTTATGGGTTTACGAATTTGACAAGTGCAAGCTTTAAAATAGTATTCAAATGTTAGCTCATACTCAAATAGGTTTCTTCCATTCACATTCTGGAATTGTAAAGGGTGTATCTGCAACTGATGTAAAGTTCACTATTATCAACGAAAACATGTTTGCTACAAAGAAGACCCTATAGTAGACGATATAAAGCCCAGAGTTTGTCGCTCTAATTTCCATGTGTCTCTTATTCAACATTAACTCAAATACTTCACAGTATACAACATGCATGCTTGAACTTTATAACTAACATACATATGAAGTTTATGAATGGGGGGCTTCCAAAGGCATGAAATCCAGTATGCAAAAATTCAACAGAAATTGTAACAGTGGTATCCTAGCAGAACTATAAAAGTTTAAATCCTTACATGAATGACCGAGTAGAAACCATTTGGAATAGGATCAGAAAGCACTCCAGTGCTCCAAAGGACCTGTGACGCTGATTGAGATTGAGAAAGAAGCCTATCATATGTGGTGGTGCTCATGGATCTTCTATGAGATGGACCTTCTTTCTTCGGTCCCAATGAAACAGATGCAAATTTATCACTAAATTCTGAAGGCCACCATGTATTACTAGAAGTCCCTTGCTCTGAGGTACCTAAATCGTCACGTGGTTCTTCTGTGTCCATCCAAAGATGAATCACATTACCAACTCAACCTTGTTTTCTTATTCAACAAAGGACCTTTTAAGCTCTGTATTCACTCAAACAAATATTCAATTAGGCCCCGTATTTTGAAGACCATATGACCTGCAATAACAAACAAGGGGAGGTTAATATTCCATATAACTATATAGACACTTTGTGAAAAAGAAAGTACAATAAAAATTCCTAATGGATACACACTTTGCTTCCTTGAGCCAGATTATGTTGTAACAGAGTTGGAACAACCAAGGTGGGACTGTGATATCCGCATTTACACAAAAAATATAAACTCTGCGCCACTCTGAGGGAAACAAGTGTATGCTACCCCATATTGCTGAGAAATGATGGATACGATTATATGCATACAACTTACTAGAAGGTTAATCTTGTCACTATATAACGAACAAAAAGAACTAGTGTGATAAGGACGAGTGCACTGGTCCCAACAGCCTTCTATGGTAACAACTTATATTGTCCTAACTACTATCAACAACCACTACGGCAAGTGCCACGACAATGATAAGCTTAAAGTTCAGTAAGAATTTATATTCCACCTATCTCACAGATTCCAACCAAAGACTCATAGGATCAAAATTCATTGTCGCTGGATTTGATTGGTAACTAACTAGAGCTTATTACAAAGAGGGCTACTGACATAGGCAATATTCATATATTAAAACATATGACAGTGAATTATTCATATATATATTGCAAGCAAACACTTTTGTCGAAATGTCCATCAAAATGTCGGCGGGTTAACCAAAAGAGATAAATCCCAAGTCCCAACACACTAGCTCGAACCAGCTTAATAGCCGCCCTAACCCCTAGGTGGAACCACAAACAGAAATAACTTTTCAAGGATAATCACTACAGGTGTTATTGCATCTTTATAGCATCTTTACATCACCACCTTGTACAAAATGATTTACACAAAAGTACGTAACTGGGCATTTTGACCACTAAATAGGATAAAAACCTCTATTCAAGGATTAAACTGCAATTAAAACATCCAAAATCAGAAACGCAGAATACAATTAGATCTTTTATTACAAAGATTACTAACCATTACAAATTTCCCGACAACTATTAACATTATAAAAGAAAAGACGATATTTCTATAAATTTATTTCCAGATCAATGGTGGGTAAGAATATATACATATAATTAGCCAAAAGATTAACTTGTTCACAAATAACTAAAAAAGGAATAGTGCTATAACCACAAGTGGTGAAAACCTACAACCTACTTAGTTAACAGAAGCTTGTAGTGGTCCTAACTACTAGCAACAACCATTACGGCAAGTGCCACAACAACAATAACACCTAAAGCTCGGTATAAGTTTTTATTCCACTTGTCTCATTGATTCCAGTTCATCATTGGTGTATTTGATTGGTGAATAAGTGTAGCAGAGTACAACGAGGTGCGATACTCATATATCAAAACATACGGTAAGTAAACTCTTAACAAACTATGTCTCAACCACAAGCATATATCTTGCTCGAAATGCGCGTCAAAATGTAGCATGATTGACCAAAAGAGTTAAGCCCTAGGTTTCAAGGATAATCACTACAGGTTCTGTTTTATCTATATAATATCACCGTATTGCATAATATGATCACACTAGTAATTACATTCAATAATTGGGCCTTTCAACGACATAATACGACAAAACATTTAATCAAGTATCAAATCACATTAAATTCATCAACGAAAAAAAACACATAATTTAGCTAGATCTTAGATTCCAAAATTACTAATCAATCATAAAACAATATCTAAACCAGCCAACATATACTCCGCTTGAAACGTACATCAAATATCATAATCACTACAATGTCTTTCCTATTCAATACACCGAACTTAGATTACTATTCACAAATCTCATAAAAAGCATTACATAAATATTAGTCAAAAATGGTAAAACTGTCGTGATTCTCACATGTCAAAGCTCTAAGCCTCTAATAATTACAGTTTTCTTCTACAGTCTAAAATTTTTGGGACACCCGGCATACAAGCTTTCAATAATCACTATATGTTCCGTTACCACTATATAACATCACCACATTGCACATAACTACACTTTTCTTAAATTACTTACACAAATCTCAGAAAAGCATCAATTACTAATCAAACGGTAAAATGTGTAATAATTACACATTCCTTAAATTACTATTCGTGAATCTCAAAGAAAGCAATAATTATTAGTCAAAAGGTAAAATTGTCATTCTATCAAGTCAAAGTAGCAGTAATTAATTACACTTTCCCTTAATTCGCGAATCTCAAGTAAAAAGGTAAAACTGTCATTCTGTTAATAAACCGCCATTCGGTCAAGTCAAAAACGTAATAACTACATTCGCGGCGTATCGATTCGCAATAAATAATCCACCACATTACACAACAATCACACATTTGAACATCAAAACCCTAACTGAACAATCAAAATAATCAGATCTTTAAATCCAAATTACACTAGTAATTAAATTAATCAAGTAACCTAAAATCAGAAATCAAGTGACTCACATAAAGAGAAGTGAAGTAACAATCAGTTTTGATGAATTTGGATCGGAATAAAGTGAATTGAATGAATCTGAGATT
The DNA here is from genome assembly GCA_022545495.1 of Chrysanthemum lavandulifolium. Classification (NCBI taxonomy): domain Eukaryota; kingdom Viridiplantae; phylum Streptophyta; class Magnoliopsida; order Asterales; family Asteraceae; genus Chrysanthemum; species Chrysanthemum lavandulifolium. The sequence goes on along the minus strand of CM040242.1, from coordinate 219,250,530 downwards.
TGATTTGATTTTGATTAAAGAAATAGTAATTAGGGATTTGTGTGTGTGAGAGAGAGAGAGAGAGAAAACGTAGAGATTCAAACGATGACACACAGCACAGACAAGAGACAGACAGAAAGAAAGAAAGAAGTTGTAGTAGTAGTGAGGCGGGGGATGGATTCAATATTTACTATAGTACTACGACTACTACTTACTTTTTCATTTTTTGTTAAACAAAATCATTGTGTTTTCTCTTTTTTACTTTTTACATTTAACCTTTTGGGAGTTATATACTATTTTTACAAGTGACACTAGGGCTGAGCATTGAAGGTTTAAAACCGAACTGGACCGACAAAACCGATCAAATCGACAAACACCTAGCAGACCTGCAGCTCTTCGGTTTCGGTTTAGGTTTTTCACGATTTTCGATTTTGGTTCAAGTCGGTTCGGTTCGGTTCGACCCAAAACCTACAAAAACACACTTAAACCGAACCGAACCGACGAACCCGACACAAAACCGAACCGACGAACCCGACACAAAACCGAACCGAGCCGATCATATTCGATTCGGTTTAGGATTAGTTTTTCGTGATTTTTGGTTTTGGTTTTGTCGGTTCGATTCGGGCCGGGTCGGTTTTAAACCGATGCTCAGCCCTAAGTGACACTCTCAGGATTTTTGGTTTTTGTATATTTTTATTTTTCTTTTATTTTTAAAATTTTGTTTATATTATAAAACAGAAAAACAGAAAGTGCGGAATAAAAAAATATAAAGTTTAATACTTCGTAAGTCAAAAGTATTAAATTAACACAAAATACGGAACAAAAACTGATAAACAAACTGTGTTATACTATAACTAGTGGGTCAAAGGGGGTAGAAAGTATGTAACATGTGTACTTTTGATGGACCAGGAGAGGTACCAATAATAAAACTCTTACCTTTTACAGAAGAATATTAATATCTTCTTTAAAGTTTGTAACAATAATTTCAAGTAACTGTAATATAGTAAACTCGATTAAACTTCTCTATTTATATTCTTGAGTGGTTTAAACTCGTTTGGGTGCCATGATTGTTAAGAAACTGAGATTTGGAGAGGGTGAAGGTGATGAAGATGCAAGCATTTTAGGACCTTATTTATAGATAAAAATCATGCATTGCAATGAATGCTAAAACCACAAAATAAGCTATAATCTAATGATTAGATATGAATTGAATGTATGTAATAGGAATAGGTTAAGCACCAAGTCTTAAACTTAGTAAATATTAAATAGAATCTAGTGTAAGTAATAAATTTCAAGTTAAAAACATCAAAAGAAAAGTAAAAATCTCTTTTGTGCAGTCGGATCTCTGGACCCATCCTAAAAGGGATCCGGCATGCCTTTACGCAGGGATCCGGGTATCTAGTGCAGTAAGAAGCAGATTTTACGTAGAAAGACAATAGGATCTAGTGTGTGTGCCTATATAAACTATGTGGAGTTTTGGTTATCTCGACTCCAGATGAAAAACAAAGATAGAAGTGTAAAATACGTACATATATACATGAGATAACCCAAACACTCTTTAATTTGATGTAGCTACGTTTGAATGTACCCGAAAATACATATTGGTTATGTATTCCATTTAGCATTCAAGAGACATATGAGATGATGCATGAGAAAAGTTTTTACTTTGTGTTAAATATGTAGGGAAGATAGTTTTGCCTACAAGAAATGTTTTTACTAATCTCATTGTATATTTATTATCTACAAGAAATGTTTTAAGTATGTGAAAAACTAGAAGGGGGAGTTGAATAGTTTTGCCGATTAAAACTTCGTTTTAAACTATTTAGATCGACTTATGTCAATCCATTTAGATTGTGTATTGGATATTTATAGATGGACATTTAAATAGGGCTGAGCATCGGGTCGGAGCCCGACCCGTCCCGACCCGACCCGACAGTACCGAATCCCGAATAAAGGCAGAAAGTATTACCGACTCCCGACCCGATTGTGTCAGTTCGGTATCGGTTCCCAGGCGATTTAGTCTGTTTCGGTATGGTGTATAAACGGGCCTAGCCCGATTTAATGGTCCAGCCCAGAAAAATTAAAGGAAACGGGACCAGCAAAAAGTAATTAAAACCAAACAAAATCATAGCACATGCAAACGGGCCCAGTAACAAAAACATGACCAAAACTCAAGTTACAAAAGATACAAAAACTACATGCCTACTGAGATAGTGAGATGAGACAGTAGCTACTGCAGTTCCATTTTTTTTTTTACCATATGCCTACTGAGATGAGACAAAAACTACATGCCTACTGCAGTTCCATTTTTTTTTTACCATATGCCTACTGAGATGAGACACTGTCTTCACAAGTTCATCAAACATACAAAACCAAATACCATACGGCTCCAAATACAAACACAAATGACAAATGTCTTGAATCATTGCTCCAAATACAAACACCAAAGACTAATCACGACATTCTTGAATTTCCATGTTCTTCTTTTTGTTTCTCTAACGCCTCTTGAATTTCTAGAAAAAACATGAGAACATAAGTTACTAATATAACCAAATAACCAATAAACTAAAATATAAATATTTTACCTTTAGCAACCTCGTCGTCTTTCATTAAATCCTCTAACGTATCCGAAGTGATGTTTCTACTTGATGTACGGATCCAATCTTATGTGCACACCAAAGCCTCTACAATGCTAGGCGCTAAAGAATTCCTATACGGGTCTAAAACTCGACCACTTGCGCTAAAGGCTGGTTCGGAAGCAACGGTGGATACTTGGATGCACAAGATATCTAAAACAAAAATAATAAAAAAACATAAGTTTATAAAAAACAAAGCACAAAGAATCTAAGATATCTAAAATTTAATAAAAAAAAAAAAAAAACATAAGTTTTTACCTTTAGCCATCTTTGATACAATTGGGAATCTTGGACTATTTACCTTCCACCAATTACGTATGTCAAATTCTTCGTCATCCTCTAGCTCAAGAAGCGGTTCTTTTAGATATTTGGTCAACTCGTCTTCACCCCCGCTCAACTTATTTCCAACTTTATCTTTAAAAGCATTTAAGAAAGAATTACCACGACGACGAATTGTGTTACTACTTTGACTAGACATTGCTTTTGGTATTTCACTTGATATGGTTGTGCCATATTTTTCTTTGTACATGGCAAACAAGACCCCCATATCTTCCTCAACCTTCTTAACCAATTTGTCACATAATTCATCTTCGGTTAAAAATGAAATTGGCGTCTCATCACTATCTTCATCAACCTCCATGGGTATGCAACCATTTTCTATCAAATGTCCAAACCCGTAGCCTATTATTTCCGACTTCATTGTGGGATCTAAGATAACGGCAAAGTACATATAATGGTTGATTTTTTTGTAATCACCCCAATATTTGTCATACTTCTTTCTCATTTCTTCAACCATTACCTTAAAAGAAGGTTTTTCTTGCCACTCACGAAGATGCTTATCAATATCAAGAACCTCTCCAAACCACAAATGAGCTACGGGAGATGATACATTTGACACAAGTTCGGTTGTCTCTTTAAATTTTTCCAAAAAGGCAACTATCTTCTTACAAACCTCAAAATCACCCCGCTTAGGTATTTCCTCTAGGTCTCGGGCAAAACAAGTTATGAAAATCATAATCAAGAAAAGCTTTTTTTAACTCAATAGCTGTTTTCAACATATCATGTGTGTAATTCCATCTTGCAGGGCATTCGGAAACCAAAAACTTATTTGAAGTACAAGCCTTTTCAACACTTTCTTTAAAGTTAGTTACTCTTTGGCTTGAATGTTTTATGTACTTCACGGCTAAGCCTATGGTATTCACTTCCTTGTTGAATGTTTTTAAACCATCTTTGACAACTAGGTTTAAAATATGAGCCATACATCTTATGTGAAAATGTTTACCACCATCATACTTATTTGGTAAATTTTCTACCAAGTATTCAAGAGCTTTGTCATTTGAAGAAATGTTATCAACCGTAATGGTCATAACATTCTTTATACCCCATTCGTTTATATATTCCAAAAGTGCCCTACCAATATCCACCCCTCTATGGCTATGAATTGGTCTAAAATTAATAATTCTTTTATGCATTACCCAATCATCATCTATAAAGTGGGCGGTTAATACCATAAAGTTCATTCTTTTATAACTAGAAGTCCAAGTATCGGTGGTTAAATGAACGGTGGCGGCCTTGTTGCTTAAGAAATTTAATAGGCTCTTCCTCTCGTCAAGAAAAAACTTAGAAACATCCCTAGCAATAGTAAAACGAGAGGGCATATTAAATCTAGGTTGCATGTTATTTCCAAATCTAATGAATGCCGGGTGTTCTACAAACTTAAATGGAAGCTCCGCAAGAATAATCAACTCAATCAACGACTTTTTAATCAATTTTTCATCATACTTCCAAGTTTCTAAAGTACCAATGCTACTATCACCCTCAAAATTCTCCCCAATCTTTTTCTTAAAAGCTAGTTTTTTTTGTTTCTTAATTTTCTCAACATCGGGGTTGTTATCACAATTTGCATAATGCGTATTCAAGTGTCGCGTACCATGCATTTTTGAATCGGCTTTGAGAACCGCATCACAATATTTGCAATATGCCATCTTAATGACTTGACCATTTTCATCCGGTCCATACTTTGCATCAAAGTATTTCCAACACTCGGAAGTCGTTTTCCTTGGTTTGGAAGGGGCTTTCCTTTTGCGTTTATTTTCATCCTCACCGTCAACAATATTATCCTAAACAAAAATAAAAAAGGTCAACATCATTTAATGAAACCTTAAAACATTAAATGAACTGTTTACTGTTATGGCTAATGTGAACTTATGGCTACTGTGAAGACTATGTCCAAAACATTATAACATTAAATGAAACCTTAACATCATCAAGACATCAATATGAAACCTTAAAACATTTATGTGGCAGACAATCATTTATGTGGCAGTCAATCATAAAACATCATTAATACAAAACATCATCATTTACTATAAGGGGCGCTTGTTTTAATTTAAACATCATTAATACAAATTATTCATACATCAGTTCATTTATACGAAACATTAAAACATTCATACATCAGTTCTTATAAAACATCATTGATGAGTGTCTAAATACTCATCATTTTTGTACCATTTAAACTACAAAAACATCCGAAAACACTCGAAATGCATCAAAATGATAAAAATATCACAAATAAGTGTTTTATGTGTTTTAAATGCAAAATATCAAAATCGGTGAAAACGTATCAAGTTTGCATAATTGGCGCTTTAGTCCCCAAGTTTCAAAAGTTGTCAAAACAGTCCCTCGGTAAATCTAAATAAAGAAAAATATCATTTTAAGTCCCTAGGGATTCTTAAGTTGTCAAATTGGTCCTTGAGATTTAAAATTGCAAAATTACAATTTAGGTCCCTAAACTTTCAAAAATGTCAAGTTTGGTGCCTGGAAATTTGAAAATATCAAAACTGGTCCATGTACTATTGGAACTTGTCAGTTTTGGTCCTTGTGACAACTTTGTGAAATTGGCAAAAATGGTCCTTTAAGATTTCAGAATTGCAAACAAGTCCTTGTCATTAATACAAACCAAACCTTGTCAAAATAGAATTGGACCCCTGCCACTTAACACATTTTGGACCCCTGTCATTACCTATTTTGAACCCTTTGGTCAAACACCAGTCAAACACCTCCTTTTCCTCCACCGTCCACTGCTTATCTTCCCCACTGATCGTGCACTCTCCCATCACCTTCACCTTATCCTCCCTCATCATCACCTCTACCCACCTTTCCCACCACAATAAATGCCACCCCCTAGTTGCAAAATCGAGCCTCTGGTCAAACCGGTTTTCCGCCAAAAACGTGGACGGCCTAGATTACTCAAACTCATCCATTGGCCAAGATTATTAGTGGGATTTGCTCGAAGGACACGTGGAAGCTTTTTGGTGCATAAAAGAGGAAGAGATGCAAGAGAAGAAAGTAGTTAGTTAGTTTTTAGTTTCAATGTATGTCGTTTTCATTTTCAATGTCTTAGTTTAATCTAAAAGCTTTAATTTTCTGTTTCCATGTACTCAACTTAAGTTAATTCATCAATATAATCCAGATTCAAGTATCAATTCAAGTTTTTATTCACTATTCATATTTTATGCTTACTGTTGCAAATGTCCATTTCAAACTCTCATACCCAAGCTTCAAATAGCTTATTTCTCAGTTTAAACAAGCTTACATAAGCTCATTATAGCTTTTTGTAAGCTCACATTTAAGTTTCAAGCAAAGTTGGATTTTGGTCAATGAAAGTCAACTGAATCATCATTGGGCAATGGAAATGGAATTGGGTGTTGCAGAGATGGATTTGGGTTGGAATTAGCTTAGTATAGTGTAGATATGGGTTACATTTAGCTGCAATCATATTTGGGACACTTGTGAGTTTTATTTCATTTTCATTTTCTACGGTTTGCATCTTGTTCTTGGATTGGAATCTGTGGTCATCAAGTAATTTAAACACTGTCTACTTAGTTGAAATTAGGATAATTATAATCGATGAAAGTGATAATATCTACTAGATCGGTGGTTAGCCAAAGTTAAAAGTTCAAATTAGTCCTTGAAAGTAGTGTTTGGATCGAGAGATTTGTATGTGCTTGAGCTCTTGTTTTTGCTTAAAACTGTCTATGTAATCTCAACTAGTTGCATTAGAGTCATTTTAGTCTTAATATTGCTCACTACATAAGCAAAGTCAAAATCTACTCTCTCCGTCCTAATCTCATAAGCGATGGAATTTTGTTAAGTCAAAGGTTTGTTTTGTGTTTAGGTATCATTAGCTTAGGTTGCATTAGTCTTGGTTTAACATAAAACATCACATTCAGTCATTAAATCAAGATTAAAGTTCATATAAGTCAACAAAACAAAAGCTGTTAAAAAGTCAAAACTTGCAAAAACCGGGCCACCAACCCAAGATGATTTTTCATTGATTCATCTCGGGCCAAATCAAGTCAAACTTTGGGATTAATAACTTCATTTGGTCTAGTTTCTTTTATGAATTTTGTAGATTTTTAGAAATTTTCTATAAGCCTCAAAAGAGCTTGTCAAACAGGGCTTATTTGCCCTGTTTACAACTCAGTGAACACTGAGTTTTCTCAAGATCTTGCAGAGCTTGTCCAGAGCTCAACAGAGCTTGTTTTGGTCTGTTCTTTGGTTTAGAAGTAGTTAACCAGGTCTAGTATAGGTTCCAACTTCTGTTTTCAACTTTTAGCTTATTGTGTGGCTTATTTTTAAGCCACAAAGTAGAGACATTAAAAGCTTTTTGGCATAAGAGCTCAAATAACAAAATCATAGCAGTTTGCAATTTATAGGTTTAGGATAGTTGTAGTAAGTTGTTTTCAAGTAGTGTTAACATAATATAGCTTCGTGAAAGTTTGGTGCCCTGTTTGTGCCTTGTGCTTATTTGGAGAAGCTTATTACTTAAGCACTTTCACTCAGATTCCATATTCTTACACACAACCTACTGTTTTTCTATTTTTCCTAGATTCACAATATTATATTAGACTTTTCCTGAATTTTTCATATTTTTCTAGGTCAGGTTGCTATTTTCTTAATTAAAAGCAGTTTTAGGTAATTTTAATTAGCTTTTAATACAATTAAATCGAAAAAGTTCAAAAAATAATTTTCATTTTCCTTAGGTTAAGATAAATATAAAAAGTAAAAAATTAATTTTCCAGATTTTTCATAGTTTAATTTGTAATTTTAGCAATTTAATTAGTTTTAAATAGTTTAAAATTCATAAAAATAGAAAATAATCGAGAAAAATATAAAAATAGTTTTGAAAATTCTATTTAGTTATTTTAGATTTTTCCAAGTCATAATTATATTTTTCTAGCTTTATTTCATATTTTCTTGTATTTTAGGTTATTATTAAATAGTTAAAATAGTTTTAATTAATAATAATTAGATAAATAGTTCAAAAATAATTTTATTTTCTTAAAATTTTCTCATATAATTAGGTTTGTAAAATATCATTTTCATATTTTTAGGATTAATATTGTTCAAATTTCACATTTTCTTGTGTACGTCACGTAATTTTTAATTTAAGTTTTATAAAAGAAAAATCAAAAACATTAGATTTTAAAAATAGTGATAGCGTTTATTTAATATAGTTTATCTTTTTAACTTTCTTTAATTTGCATTTAAGCCCCTGTAATTTACCAAACTTTTCTTTAGGTATAAATAACTCAAAATCCTTACTGATCACTATCCTTAGTGATTATTCGACATCTGATTGTGTTAAACACCATTCATCCTCCGTGGGACTTAACGACCCAGGAATTCACTATATTCCTCTAATCTAAATTGCATTGGTGTCTGAGCTGTTTTAAGTTTCTTACGGTTGGTCATTCACAAGTGGCTAGCTTGTGTGAGATAACTTGACGGTTTAGCACGAATCAATCATTATCATACGAAACCTTAACATCATCATACATCAGTTCTTATAAAAAAAAAATCAATAACGATTTTAATTAAATGCCTAAATCAGTTAATGAAAATTAAAATTAAACAAAACTTACTTCTTCCATTGCATTGTTTTGTTGAGAATCAAATGATTCATAGGTAGGTAAAGAAGATGAGATTGATTCAAATGGGGGGTTTTGTTATGAGTTTGATGAGATTCATCCATTTGATTGATTTGATCCAAACGAATTGGGGGGTTTTTAGTTATTCGGGTTTTGAGTTTTGAGAAGCCAAAAGTTTTGAGTTACTGAGAATGAAAAAGAAACTAGAAAGGGGCGCTTGTTTTTTAGAAAACCTAATTAATTTCGGTTTTGGCGGGTTATTCGGGTGTAGTCGGGCTTTTCAACCGAACCCGACCCGATACCGAGTAACTAAGAAAATTGATACCGAGTCCCGACCCGTAACATAGTCGGTCGGTTAATCGGGCTTGTCGGGTCGGTCGGTTTGTCGGGCTTGTCGGGTATCGGTCGGTTTTGCTCAGCCCTACATTTAAATAAGTAATGCGAGAAATAAAGAATAAAGGAACACAAAACCACAACACGAGTATTTATAGTGGTAGGCTACAAGGACACCTTCCTTGCCCTACTCCACTCCCCGAGTACCCAACTCGAGAGTTTCTAAGCACTACACAACACAAGCTCCTTAATGTGGCGGAGAAGCCTTCACAACGTCGCCTACACTTTATCCGGTACAAGGCTAGACACCGAGTTCTTCCACAATGTAGAACCAAACCTATCACAACGTCGCATACACTTTATACAGTACAAGGCTAGATACCGAGTTCCATTACAAAGGATGAACTACTACCCAACACAACTACCCAAAGGAGACACACTCCTTTTTACAATACTAGAAAGGATATCAATATCCTTTAACCCAAACTACACAACTTGTACATCGATGCACCATATCTAATGTACACCTTCGGCACCATACACCAATGCCTTCAACACTACACATTATGGAGGGAGAAAAGAACTATAAACAAGATGCACTTCAGTGGTCTTGATGATGACGAAGCTTAGCAACTCATTACCTTGAGCTTGCACGTCTTCAAGAGGTTGTGATCTCGCCTTTAAGAGGAACCTAGAGAATCATACAAAGATAAAACTACATAGAATGATCATTTGGATATGCGATTAGAGAGGTTAGAACATAGAGAGAAAGTATGTCTAAAAGGGTTAGTGAGAAAGAGAGAAATGGCTCACTATTTATAGGCAAAACAAGCCTATTGTTCCACGGTTCCGCCGGATCCCTCACCCAAGGGATCCGGTCAGTGAAATTCCAGGGATCCGGCTGCTGGGTCAGCTTAGTCGGATTTTGGATTGCAAATCGGGTTATGGGTTATAGGTTATGGACCATGGGTCATGGACTTTGAATCATGGATACCCAATAAGATACAATGTACCTAGTCAATGGGTTATGGATCTTGGGTTATGGGTCATGGACTTTGGGTCATGAATTATGGATAATATCCAACATAACTTCATGCATGATGTCATGCAATGGGTCATGGGTTATGGATCATGCTCCATGGGTATGGGTTATGGACTTTGGTTCTTACCCAACAAGATTCATTGTACCTAGTCAATGAATCATGGGTCTTGGGTCATGGGTTATGAACTTTGGTTTTTACCCATTATTTACCCATTACAACATATACAAAGTACATATACATTTTTATAAAATGTAAGTAAACAATATTACTTGTAAGTGTTTTATAAAAATAGCTTTGGTTTTATATAACTTATTTAACTAAACATGTTTTGATGGTTTTAATATATTTAGTAAAAGTGTGTTAGTAAACTATTGGCTCAAAGCTTTTACGTACTTGATTTATTTCGTTAAAATGATTTTACGTTTGTTATCGACAAAACATTAGATGATCGTAAAATATAAATAAACGTTTTTATGGTTTCTTTGTATTAACAATCTCCCCTTTTTTGTTGATAACAAAACATAAGATTATTTTAAGAAAAAATCGTAAAAATTTGAATTGGAGTTTTTACTCTCTTCTCCCCCTTTTTGTCGAAACAAAAAGAGCGTCGAAAAGACACTAATACATAGTAGAAAAAGTTTTGAGAAAAACTTGTTAAAAGTAAAAAAAATGAGAAAGAGTTAGAGAAAGAAATGTAAACAGAAGTAGTAAGGTAAGAAAGAGGTTCTCGTCTTTTTTTTACAAGTTTTTTTTAGTTTTATAACTTTTAGTTTTCAGTTTTATAACTTTAAAAAAAAACGTAGTTGGAAAATTTTGAGGCTCAGATTCGAAGGTTGCAAAGTGAGATTTTATCTCACTTTACCGTCCATTCGGTTTCGGTTATCATCATCGCCTCGGAAAATTTTAAGGCTCAAATTCGAAGGTTTCAAAGTGAGATAAAAATCTCACTTTACCGTCCATTCGGTTTCGGTTATCATCATCGCCTCACAAGTCTCACAAGTTCAAAGCTGCACAAGTCACAAGATTATCAAACTGCACAAGTCACAAGTTCACAGGATTCTCAAACTGTACAAGCCTCAAAAGTTCAAAACTGCACAAGTCTCACAAGTTCAAAACATCACAAGTCACAAGATTCTCAAACTGCACAAGTTCACAGGATTCTCAAACTGCACAAGCCTCACAAGTTCAAAACTGCACAAGTCTCACAAGTTCAAAACTGCACAAGTCACAAGATTCTTAAACTGCACAAGTCACAACACCAACCAACAACAAGCAACAACACCAACACGTTTTCAATGTGCAAGTGGTAAGTAGGATTCCCAAACTGCAAAGTTCACAAGAAAATAAACAAGATTCTCAAACTGCAGGCATTTCAGGCTTATAATGCCACAAGAAAGCAACAACACCAACTAGCAACAAGCAACAACACCAACTAGCAAGAAAGCAACTACACAAGTATCAAATTCCACCAACCAGTAACAAGCAACAACACCAACTAGCAAGAAAGCAACAACACAAGTGTCACATTCCACCAACTAGCAAGAAAGCAACAAGTCTCAGGCCACCACAAGAAGGCAGACAACACAAGTCTCACAGTCCACCACAACAAACAACAACACCATGTCTAGTTCACCATTTGACACACAAGAGGTAAAAAACTTATCGAATAGGCTCAGATTATTAGCTCTTTATATCATGTTGGCTGCAAATTTGAATGTTGCAAAGTGAGATAGAAACTCACTTTACCATCCATTCAGTTTTTCCATGCCAAAACTCCTAAGTTTTTTTTAAAAAAAATCATCATTGCCTTTTTTTTAAATCTGCTTATTTCATTGAAAGTTGCAAATTGAGCTAAAAATCATCACTTTACCATCCAGTAATGAAACTGCTTAAGCAAAGTACAAAGACCCCCTTATGTGGTGTTGTATTACCAAACAGAACCAGCTATGTCATGCTAACAAGTCTAATGGGGTGACTCATTAGACTATCACCTGCAAAACATCACCATAAAGTCTAATAAGCAACGAAACCAAACAGGTTTTTAGATGTAACAAGTTTTTAGATCTAACAAGTTTTTATATATAACAAGTTTTTACCTCAAGTTTTTAAACAACATAATCATCTTTTTTTCAAGATCTAAAAACTTGTTAGATCTAAAAAAATAAGCAATGAAAACCACAACATCACCACAGATGAGATACCAACCCAAACAAGCTTTGAAATCTAACAAGTTTTTAGATATAACAAGTTTTTACCTCAAGTTTTTAAACAACAGAATCATCTTTTTTTCAAGATCTAAAAACTTGTTAGATCTAAAAAAATAAGCAACGAAAAACACAACATCACCACATATGAGATACCAACCCAAACAAGCTTTTAGATCTAACAAGTTTTTAGATATAACAAGTTTTTACCTCAAGTTTTTAAACAACAGAATCATCTTTTTTCAAGATCTACAAACTTGTTAGATCTAAAAAAATAAGCAACGAAAACCACAACATCACCACAGATGAGATACCACCCCAAACAAGCTTTTAGATCTAACAAATTTTAAGATTTAACAAGTTTTTACCTCAAGTTTTTAAACAACAGAATCATCTTTTTTTCAAGATCTAAAAACTTGTTAGATCTAAAAAAATAAGTAACGAAAACCACAACATCACCACAGATGAGATACCAACCCAAACAAGCTTTTAGATCTAACAAGTTTTTAGATCTAACAAGTTTTTACCTCAAGTTTTTAAACAACAAAAAATCATCTTTTTTTCAAGATATAAAAACTTGTTAGATCTAAAAATATAAGCAACGAAAATCACAACATCACCACAGATGAGATACCAACCCAAACAAGCTTTTAGATCTAACAAGTTTTTACCTCAAGTTTTTAAACAAAAGAAAATCATCTTTTTTTTAAGATCTAAAAACTTGTTAGATCTAAAAAAATAAGCAACGAAAACCACAACATCACCACAGATGAGATACCAACCCAAACAAGCTTTTTGATCTAACAAGTTTTTACTTCAAGTTTTTAAACAACAGAAAATCATCTTTTTTTCAAGATCTAAAAACTTGTTAGATCTAAAAAAATAAGCAACGAAACCCCAACATCACCACAAACAACAGAAACCACTCTCTTTTTTAGATCTAACAAGTAAAAAACTTGTTAGATCTAGATCTAAAAAGTCTTATCAAAGACTGAGATTAGTGAGAGAGAAACGAGAGATTAGAGAGAGAGACAATTATTTGTGTGTGAGATAATGAGAGAGGAACAGAGATAAGCAAGAGACAAAACGCAGCATTAACTAGCACCCACACCACAAAACAAAACGCGTGCTGACTAGCACCCACAAAACCCTTTTAAGTTTTTTTTTTTTTTTTTTTTTTGCAAAAGTTAAAATATGTTACTAGTTGTTATAAAAGTTTTATAAAAGTTTTACAAAAGTTTTATTAAAAGTTATATTTTGTAAAAGTTTTATTAAAAGTTGTATTTTTAAAAAAGTTATTATAAAAGTTGTATTTTTTAAAAGTTTTATTAAAAGTTGTATTTGTGGAAAATTAGAATGGAGGGTTGAATAGTTTTACCAAATAAAACTTCGTTTTAAAATATTTAGATCGACTTATGTCAATCCATTTGGATGTGTATGTTGGATATTGATAGATAGATATAATAAATGTGTAATGAAAGATAAAGAGTAAGAAACACATAACCACGACACGAGTATTTATAGTGGTTCGGCTACAACGACACCTTCCTTGCCCTACTCCACTCCCCGAGTCACCTACTCGAGAGTTCGTAATCACTACATGACACCAACTCCTTATGGCGGAGAAGCCTTCACAACGTCGCCTACTCTTTTTCCGGTACTAGGCTAACCACCGGGTTCTTTCACAAGGTTGAACCACACCTACCACAACGTCGCCTACCCTTTATCCGGTACTAGGCTAAGTACCGAGTTCCATTACGATGGAGGAACTACTACCCAATACTACACAACACCTAACCCCAAAGGAGACCAACTCCTTATTACAACACCATCAAGGATATCAATATCCTTGGATACAACCTATCTCTATTTGTATATCGATGCACCTCATCGAGTATACAATCTTGACATTCTTCACTAATATCATTTGACTTGACTTCTAGGCATCTTTCACTAATGCCCTTGACACGGACGCTTGGCACCTTTCACTAATGCCTTCGTCTTGACTCCTTTAGCATTCTTCACTAATGCTTTTGACACGGACGTTAAGCACCTTTCACTAATGCTTTCGTCTTGACTATTTCGGCATCCTTCACTAATGCATTGGACACAACACTTCTATTTAGGAAGAAAGAAGTATCAATCAAGAGAACCTCAGTAGTCTTGATGATGATGAAGCATGGCAACTCATGGACTTGGGCTTGCTCGACTTCAAGTGGTGATCTCACCTTTAAGAGGAACCTAGAGAATCACACAAAAACAAAAGACAAACTACATAGAAAGATCCTTATGATCTGTGGTTAGAAGGTTACAATACTTGGGGAAAGTATGTGTGGGAGTGGCAACCCAAAAGGAAGAAATGACTCACTATTTATAAAAGAAAAAAGCATCTTGTTCCGATCCTCACTGAGGATCCGTCCGATGTAAAGCGGGGATCCGTGGACGCTCCTTTCGCCCATGGGTTTTGGGTCATGGGTCATGGGTTATGGATCATGGGTATCCAAGTAGATACAATGTATATACAAGATGCAATGCATCTAGTCCATGGGTCATGGATAATATCCATATATGACTTAAGCATGATGTCATGCAATGGGTATGGGTCATGCTCCATGGGTATGGGTCATGGACGTTGGGTTATACCCAACTACATTCAATGTTTTTGATCAATGGGTCAAATACTTAAGTTTCTATCCATTTATATTACCCATTATAATACATACTAGTTATGCATATATTTACCCAATATGTAAACACTAGTTGTTGTACATATGTATTACTAAATCATAAAATCACTTATACTTGTTTTAGTGTTTTATGTGAAAACGTAAGTGTGTTAGAAAACTATTGGCTCAAACCATTTACGTATTTTATTTGTTTCGTTAAAATGATTTTACGTTTGTTATCGACAAAACATTAGAAGATCGTAAAATATAGATAAACGTTTTTACAGCTTATTTGTACTAACAATATTTTTCAAAAAAATTATTATAAAAGTTGTTAAAAAAAGTAAAAAAGTTATAAATTATATGTTAAAAATGAAAGTTATAAAAGTTGTATTTTTTATTTTTTAGGTGTTCCGTGATGAAGTTGTTTTAGCTAATTGGGTGCAATCTCATTGCTCAATCGAGCAGGTTTTCTTATTGTTAAAGGAAGAACTAAAAGCAGATAGGGGCTATAAGTACTCAATCGAATTTAAGTGTTCAAGACATGGGACGCCGCGTGAAGGTTTAGAAGATGAACTTCAACGGCAGTGGTACCGCTAAAACTAATTTTCCATTGATTCTTGGCGAAAATATAGAAGGTCAAACTAATGGTTGGATCTTGAGGGTCAAGTGTCCGAGGCATAATCATCATTTTGTAGACTCGTTACATGGTTTTTCACAGGCAATGCGATTAAAAGAAAATGAGTTAGTTTTGTTGGAGCAATTGACAAAACATAAAGTAGCACCACGAATTATACTTTCGTCACTAAAAGAGAGCGATCCGGATAACATGTCTAACATTAAAACGATATATAATACACAAAACAAGATACGCGGCGCCATTCGTGGTGATATGACTCCAATACAAGTCCTTTTAGCATATTTTAGGCGTCAAGGTTATACATATTACCCCAGGGTAAATGACCGCACTAATGAGCTTGAGGAAATATTTTATGTTCACCTGACGTCATATGCCCTATGGACAACATTCCCAAAAATCATGCTGATGGACTCCACATACAACACCACGTTGTTTAAACTGCCATTCTTTACAATTGTTGGAGTTACTTCAATAAAACAGAACATTCTCAATGGCGTTTAGCTTTTTGAACTGTGAAAAAGAGCCAAATTTCAAATGGATGTTGGAATGTGTTAAGAGGGTGATAGAAGAACAATATTACCCGCGGGTTATCGTCACCGACAGAGATTTAGCGTTGCTTGGGGCATGCAGAGCAGAATTCCCAAACGCTAACAAATTACTCTGTCGATGGCATATCAATCAAAATGTGCTCAAGCATTGCAAACACAAATTTGATACGGAAGAGGAGTATGCGTTAGATGGACATAGGATTTGATGGTTAAAGCTCCGACCAAAGATGTGTTCATGCACTATTATCAGCACCTACAAGATTTATTGGTCCAAAAATAGGGTACTTACCTATTAATATATTTTTTTATTATTATTTAATAAATAACTACCCGAATTGTTTTCTCACTTTATTAATTCATTGTTTTCTCAGACGTTTTACGGTATTTTAATAACTGGCTACAACATTATGATAACATGTTCGTGTCGTACATTACCGATCAATATCGCAGCTTCGGCCAAACAACAACATGTAGAGTTGAGGGTCAACACGCGTTGTTGAAGTTATACTTGGGCTCCACACAGTCCAGCTTAGACACGTTGTTGAGTTCGGTCGACAAGATTCTAGTTGCGCAAAAAACTGCGATAAGAGCTCTTTTAATACAAGCATAATCAAGAAACTGCATGCATGTAAGGGCACACTATTTGATGAATTGCAGTATAATGTTTCAAAACATGCTTTACTACTCATTGTCGCAGAAAGTAAGCGGATATGGACCCACATGAATGTGGTCATCGATTCTGATTAGTTTGTGGGTTACCATGCTATCACGAACTGTATTACTATCAGCTTCATCGTATGTATATTAAATTTATGCCTATTAAGTTAGACTATCTCCGTCAATATCGATAATTTATACTAGTCACTTTTTTCGAATGCAGGATGGCCTATTCCTCTTAATGTTGTTGATAATTTTTGGAGAACACTAAGTACTCCTTGGCCTAGAGCCCGACCTACTCATACGCCTCAAGAGCCTGAAGATGATATTTCTTGTCAAGCTGACGTAGAAAAATTCCAAAATGTTTTTAGCAAAACTTCGTCGTTTGTCAAGAAAAATATGTTAAACATGATGAGAGGTATATACGCTCCGAATCTTTGTCAACCTGTGAACTATTTGTTAAAGAAAGTACTCGTGGACGTCCGAGCGCAAAGGACAAAAGTCCAAGGCTAAAAAATCCCAGATTTGAACAAAGAACCAACCACGTGGCACCGCAGGTTATTCAAAACCTAAAAAGTCCCAGACTTGAATGAAGAAGCTGCGAGACATAGTTCATACGTGGGAGAGCCTTCTAACGTCCCAGACTTGAACGAAGAACCTAGCGAGGGCGATTTAAGACACGAGTTGTACATTCCAGATGACGATAGCGAATATTTTATGGCTCGAATTCCAGCTCTTTTCCGACGGTGGATTCTAGGGATTGTTAACGTGGAAGGTGATGGAAATCGTGGCTATCGATCCATTGGCATAGGTCTTGGTCATCCCGAATGGATATGGCGCAGACTTCGAACTCTTGTCAGGGAAGAGGTAGACGATCACCGGGAACTTTACATGGAAATGTGGGGACTTGGTTTACAGATTTCGAACTCATTGGATTGGTTTAGATCGAGATTTGCACCCCATGATTCTTGGATGATTATGCCGACACGGAGCGGCTATTGCTATGACTCTTAACCGTCCAATTGTATGCATATCCAATTTAGCATCTACTACGTGTCTTCCGCTTAGGTCCGGTCCGAGACAACACATCTATTGTCCCCGTTGTGATTCTTCATGTGGGGAAGACCAGCCGCTCACTACGCTCATGCGGTTCTATGAAAACTCACCACTCCCGTATACTCACCCACAATGGAGTTCGTTCGACATGCGTGGCCGCGGGATGGGCAACTCGTTCTTCGAATGACAAAGCATGTTTAGAAGGACGTAGTATAGACATATGTTGCAAACGACATCGATTTATATAAACGACATCGGTTTATATTGTAAACGACAAAACATGTATAGACGATTACGGATTCGATAACGCTACACGCGTCGTTCGGGGTCAAAGGAACTTCCTTTTCTTGAGCAAGTTTTATAACACCCTAGGCGGTGAACCTAATCGTTGTAGTGTAGTATTAGGGTAATCCACGGTATTGATATCATTCTCTAGGGAATAGGAATGTTAGTGAGAAGATACTACGCTAAGGTTGGGGTTGAGGAAGATTATTTTTATCTTTTTATGTTTTTAGGAAATGGAAAGGTACGAATCTCGGGGTTTGGATTTGGGGTTGGTATTGCTACCGATTACTCTACTTGTCTAATTATTGTGTGCTCGTATGATAGTTCAAAGATGTGTTCACTTAGGTTTTACTACTCCTTAATTATCTCCTATTGATGGTTGAATTGTCACTTCCTTATTCTTAATTGCGTTGTGTGTCTAAAGTCGTAGGGTGTGCGTTTATCCCTAACTCTTTGAAGTTACCAAAGGGTCTCGTCTACAAGACCCACTAGGGTTTATAAACTCTAACTCTAAGGCCTCTTTGGATGGTTTAGCTTACAACCACTCTAAGTGCTATAACCTAAGGTTCACAAAGATTAATCAAGCATTATACACAATGAATGACCTATCGCATTACTAGATCATTAACAATTAAGATAAGAGACAACCAATCAATATTTAATAATTAAGTTTCATATTCCCTAAGCAAACATACAAGTAAATTAGCGGACATGGAGAACATGCAAGCATACACACAAATAATCAAAGACATAATTGAATTAATAAAGTAAAACACTTATCTTGATGTAAGATAGGGTTTGGAACCCTAAAATATTGTATAAGACAACCTTGGTTCGGTTTAGGTTTTACTCCAAAAGACTACACACCATCTTGAAAATTGATTCTATATATAAGATTACATGCGACGGCCCGTCACCTTATGTTTTGTGACGCCGTCGGTCATTGTCATTAGGGTTTCATCTTGGCACGTTAGTCTTGCGGCGGCGTCACCTTGTGCTTGTGACGCCGTCCTCTTCACTTTCGGCGCCGCTGGATCGAATCTAGGCCGCCCGAGTTGCGACGCCTACTCTTTTAAAGCCCGACACCGTCACTTGAAAATAAGAGATTTGGCTTCGTCGTCACAAAATCCTCCGACGGCGTCATAGTTAAGCGATGGCGCCGTCACCTTGTGTTTTCGGCGGTGTAGTGTCTCGATTCTTGACTTTGGCCATTTTCTTCAGATATCCGCGCCTTTTCGTCCAAATAGGTGACATTACGACAATTTGCCTTCAAGAGACCTAAAAATGAAAAGGAACGATATTAAGTAACAACGGATACAAAGTGATCAAATAAGGGCTTAAACGACCCTCAAAAGGTATATTTTAAAACCTTATCAAATATCCCTACACTTGGTATTTGCTTGTCCTCAAGCAAATGTGCTTTTAGCCAATTAATTTATAAGTTATGGTCATGAAACATTGGTTTAAAACAGTCCACAACACATATAAGCCCGAAAAGTCATAACAAGCACGAAAATTACATACTAGCACCTCACATGGGGTGTTTGGATACTCACATCTCTCGGTGTATATGAAATATAACAAGTTGGAAATGGAAGATAAACACTCATTAACCGGTCCTAGTACATAGATTACCATAGGCTTGAGAATAGATCAAACCTCCATTGCTTTGGCGTAAGCACCTAGGAAAGACTATCAAAGAGGTCTTTAAAGGGTTGTAATGTTAGGCTTATGGTAGGGAAACAAAGGGTTTGGTGGGATAGGCTATTTAGTGGTGGCAAGTCAAAATCTTTATGTTACAAGCATCTGAAGAATGGCGTTGCTAAGCCAAGACTCGACACTCTAAACTCTAGATAACCGAAACAAACAAACATAAATTTAAAGGATAGATGTAGGATGGTAGCCCGTATGTTCTTTTTTTTTTTTTTTTTTTTTGAACACTATTTTTTTTCTTTTCTTTTTTCTATTTTTTTTCGATTTTTTTTTTCATACACTTTTACTCTACCATCCTCTAAGGTAACATCAAAATGATAGGGATTTATAGGCACATCCCTACACTTGAGTTTTTATTACTCTAACACTAAGTTGACCCGAATTGAAAAGATCAAAACACTTGGGGTACGTTATTACGCAAATTAGGGAATTTAACGTTCCCTTCCAATCATTTTATAAACTTTAACTTTTTCCCATGAATCCCAATCGTCCCAAAACTGTATACAAAGGATATGACTCGACTTAGCAACTCCTGCAAGCAACTAGATAATTGAACTTAGGATTTAGGGTGATAAAAATAATGCACTAAAAGTGAGTGCATACAGGGTAGGCTAAGGCGATTTGGGTGTATATTTGGGGTGGGGTGTAAACAATGCTCTTCATTGATATTCGGAAAACCGAAACATCACGAGAACCGCGAAAAGGATAGGCTCGAGGGGTTAACTAGGGTATCGTGTACTAAAAATGAGTACAACACAAAGGGTGTGGGGAATTACTCAACCGATGTGGAAAAAGTAATTATATTACGGTGTCAAACAAGTGGTTATCCTAATGCCTCTTATCATTTAGTTATTCCTAACTACACAAGTGTAGTCTTACTAGCGATCTCGGAATGCATCACAAAACAAGTTCTAGAATCTAATATACTCTTGGTTCACACTCTAAGCATTGAAGATGAATGCTTTTAATTCCTACTAATCTAAAGGCGATCCTCACATTTTGGGTGAAATTTAGGTGGTTAAGGGTTTTGTGCTAGTCATGCAACTTCCTACCCGTGAGGCGCTTTTGTTAAGACTAATGGCCCACTCCTATATGTCATGAAAAATTTCAAATTTGGTGCCAAAATGACCCTAAGACATTTTCTCATGGTTTATTACACAAATACAATTGACAAAGCAAATAATCAAGGATAAGCATAGTTTCAAAGTTCCGCTTTATTTTCCTCCCTACACTTAAACCGAACATTATCCCCAATGTTCCCGAAAGTATCAAAGTTATGATAATGGAAGGTAATAAAAGCGAAAAAACTAGTACTCCACGATTAGCTCGGTAGGATCCGTGTGTGAAGTAGTGGTTAAATCCTTCCAAGAAGAATGTGTGCGTGAAAAGCTCCTTCCAATCTTTTGTTTCTTCTTGATAAATAAAACGCACATTCGAAGAAAACAAACGAAACCTTCGCGTAACATCGGCGGTAATAATATATATAAGACTCGACTAAACTAGGATATAATGCTTGTGGAATGGATGTCTCTGAATTTACGGAAAATTAAGACCGAAAATTCCAAAATTTACAAGTAGCTCGAAAACGAGAAAAATCAATCATTGTTTTACTCCTTCTGACGTCGTCGGGGTTGCAATCTGACGCCGTCAGTTATCTGACAAAAGCGGTGCGATTTTCTAAAAAATTCGGAAAATTTACATCTTTAGAATCGGAAAAATTTCGCAAAACATCCATTATGACTCGATACAAGCATTTGACTCGAACAAACACACCTATATATCTTTTAATGAATTTCTATTCTCGTGTTTGGAACCTAAAAATCGTACAAGACGGCCTTGGTTCGGTTTAGGTTTTACTCCAAAAGACTACACACCAATCTTGAAAATTCGGATTCTATATATAAGATTACATATGCGACGGCGCCACCTTATGTTTTGTGACGCTTGGTCGGTCGCCGTCATTAGGGTTTCGTCTTGGCCACGTTAGTCTTGCGACGGCGTCACCTTGTGCTTGTGATGCCGTCCTCTTCGACTTCGGCGCCGTCGGATCGAATCTAGGCCGTGCGAGTTGCGACGACCTACTCTTTTAAAGCGACACCGTCACTTGAAAATAAGAGATTTGTCTTACGTCTCGTCACAAAATCCTCCGACGGCGTCGTAGTTAAGCGATGACATCGTCACCTTGTCTTTTCAAGAACTGGAGTGTCTCGATTCTTGAATTTGGCCATTTTCTTCAGATATCCGCGCCTTTTCGTCCAAATAAGTGCCATTACAAAGAATTTGCCTTCAAGAGACCTAAAAGTGAAAATGAACGATATTAAGTAATAACGGATACAAAAGTGATCAAATAAGGGCTTAAACGACCCCTCAAAAGGTACATTTAAAACCTTATCAATTCTTGATTTATAGTAAGCGATTAATGATTTATAGTAAGCGATTCCTCATCTTTTGTTACTGATTCGATCTTGATCCGATTCTTCCTCATCTTTTATTCTGAGAATCGGATGACATTCGATGGAGGACATTCGATTGTGTCAAGAACACACACCGCTCGTGTTGAGAGTCCAGTTATGTGCCTTCTTCTCCATCTTATGTACCTCCTCTCCACTATATCTCCATTGCAGATGAGGAGAATTTTATACACCGTCCTCCGGTTCTTCCTCATCTTTTATTCTGACCGTCTCGCTTTGACGAGTACGAGCGAGAGATTACCGGATTGAGGAGACGCATTTCGAGTTAGAGTTTGTGTGGGACGGATGGCAACATCATTGGGCGACTACGCCTGGGGTGATTGATCTTAGTTTCTAGTTATATTGTGATATTGTGAACCATGTATCAACTATTAATCTATAACAAGCTTGGTTATTTATGTATTCGAAGCTTGTAATTTTGTGAACCATGATATTACTGATTTATGTTGTAGATAATTATACAATTTCTTTTGGCCAAATGCAACAAAAAAATCCTTTCTTGTGTAGTTGTGAACGAGGACTTATAATTGAAAGAACATCCCAAAAGCCCAAAAGTTATGGTCAGAAGTATTATGCATGTCCTTTATCAAAGGTAAATAATTATCGTTTGCTTATTTACGTAAATATATCAATAACTTGTTTGTTAAGAATACATTTCTTATAATTGTTTCACCATGTAACGAAATGTGACGAAGACTATGGGTGTCGATACTTTATGTGGAAGGATGTATTTCAACAAAAGTACTTTAGTCAAGGCTCTTCTTCAACGCAAATTGCTCAAACTGCGAAACTAAAGATAACACGATCAACATGCTTGAAACAAGAAACCAGATGTTATTGTGTCAAAACAATATGTTGAAGGCAAGAATAAAGACGTTGGAGGCATCACTGGAATTGGCAAGAAATCCCGTTGATCACGCATGTCAGTCGAGTGGAATACTCTATGACCTTATAGATGACATTAATAATCTTCATGTGGAGTAGATTTCGTTGTAGTAGTAGTAGCATTTGTTGTTGTACTTGTTTAATGTTTTAATGTTTAATGTTTTATTGTTATTGTTTAATTAAATGGAAACAAATACACAATAAAAAAGACATAACGTAAAAACACTACACAAATAAATATACTCTACATATAAAAACACTACACAAATAAATACACTATACATATAAAAACACTACACAAATTAAATATACTACACAAATTAAACACTACACAATTAAATACAAAAATAAATAAATAAATAAATCAATCAATAGTACAAAGTACGGTACGGATAGGACCCACATGAAGGGACAACCCTATATGGGGTGCTTGGGAAGTAAAAAATGGGGTGCCCCATTAGACTATCCCTTCAATATTTACTACAGTACTATGACTACTCACTACTTTTTCATTTTTGTTAAACAAAATGATTGTGTTTTCTCTTTTTTACTTTTACATTTACCTTTTGGGAGAGGTTATATTGTAGTACTATTTTACAAGAGATACTCTCATGTTTTTTTTTTTTTTTTTTTTTTTTTTTGTAAATTTTGTTTATATTATAAAATAGTGAAACGAAAATGCGGAATAAAAAATATAAATTTTAATATTTCGTAAGTCAAAAGTATTAAATTGACAAAAAGTATGGAACAAAAACTGATAAACAAATTCTGTTATACTGTAACTAGTGGGTCAAAGGGGGTAGAAAGTACGGAATATGTGTACTTTTGATGGACCAAGAGGGGTATCAATAACACAACCCTTACTTTTTACAGAAGAATATTAATATATTCTTTAAAGTTTGTAAAAATAATTTCAAGTAACTGTAATATAGTAAACTCGATTAAACTTCTCTACCTATATTCTTGAGTGGTTTGAACTCGTTTGGGTGCCATGATTGTTAAGAAACTGATATTTGGAGCGGGTGAAGGTGATGAAGATGCAAGCATTTTGTTGGATCGATGTACTCTAACCAAACTAACTTATATAGCTTGTTAAGGGTTTAATAACCTCGGATAAATCCTAAGTTATTAACAATGAAACACTGGGCAAACTCTATTAAGTATGCGGAATTTACTTAACAAAGCTAAGAAGATTTAACTTTAACTTTCAACGATATTATTAATAACTCTAAATCTGCTTGTTATGCGATTCTTTAACAACTCTAAAACTCTAATATCGTACTTCTCTAAAACTCTAAAACACGATTTGCTAATACCAACCTAGGGTCCTTTTATAGGCTTAAGAATAACCCTAGTCGGTTTACAATTTGTAACCTTGTACGACAAGTAATCTAAACAAAGAATATTCTAGAATAACAAAGCTTTCCATAAACAAATATAGCAGTTCTTTAGCTTTGCGAGACTTTGACTTGACAATGAAGATTTTGACTTTATACATTAGCAGTACTTTGATTTCTTCAGTACTTTAACTCTTCAGCACTTTAACTCTTCAGCACTTTGACATTTCATATCCCAACAATCCTCCCCTAACTTGAATTCTACTTGTTTGACTTCAAGTTCCTTTGTATATTTGACTTTAACATCTTTGTCTTCAAGGATTGTATCTTTATCTTCAGATTTTGTCTTTGTAATTTCTGTGCTTTCATCAAAGTAATCTTTATCTTTGTAATTCTTTTTCAGCAACATTCAGCAAGCTCCATCTTTTCAAAGAACTCAAAGAACATATGACAATTTGTACATCGATTCGGTTTAAGTTTCATCTATTCTCATAACTTCCGTGTTTGTAAACTAATGTGAGAGGTGAATCATTGAAATTTAAAGTATTTTG
Source organism: Chrysanthemum lavandulifolium (assembly GCA_022545495.1). Classification (NCBI taxonomy): domain Eukaryota; kingdom Viridiplantae; phylum Streptophyta; class Magnoliopsida; order Asterales; family Asteraceae; genus Chrysanthemum; species Chrysanthemum lavandulifolium. The sequence continues at coordinate 219,225,590 of CM040242.1, read as the reverse complement.
ATGTCTCTTTACCAAAGCCATTAACTCGGAGCGACCAAATGTTTAGGTGTTTAAGACCATGGTACATTGATAACCATATGATTTTAGCAAATCATCGCCTATCAATGATTTGATTTGTCTTTACCAAAATGTTCCCTTTTGGACTAGTTAGTTCTTGCAACCATGGTGAACTAATTACCATATAAATGGTTTTCCACAGCCTTTACCACAAACCATTTTACTTGTGGGCTAGCCAACTCTTTACATTCTTTGAAATGGTGAGTTGATTACCATACAACTTATTAGCAAGTTGTCAACTATATAACGGATTTGAGTTATACGTGCGAGCCGTTTGCTCATGGATTAGCTAGTTCTTTTGTAAACATGGTGAACCGATAACCTCTCGTTATAACCATCTCAAAACCATTGTTGCTTGTTAACTTTTGTTTCAAAATATTCTTTACCTAACAAAAGTTTTTCTTTAAAAACATTCTTGGTTTATCGCAAGCAAGCGATACTTTGGTTAAAGTCTTGTTTGTTCCAAAGAAGACTTTGAATAAAGTACTTGTTTTCAAAATTTATATATTATAAACATCATACCAAGATTTTATGCTTCATCCTCACCATTGTTGTCCATCCGATAAACAATTTGATGACCGTAAGTGCGCTTTCATTATCTTCTTCAACCTCTATACCATGTTCTAGCATTCTCCTCATAAGATCCGATGTAGCGGATATCTTCTATCTCGCTAACATATGAATCATAGTTCCATCTTCTAACTCTAAAACATGTACTCCGATTCTTCAATGAATCTCCGGTGATAATCTTCTAATCTTCTTGATTTTTCCAAATCTCATCGATTGCTTGATTCTTCCGTTTCCCAAACAGGTTGTGAGATCTCCAAGCAAGATTAAACCAACACCTTCCGATGGAATGTGTTCAAAATATTATTGCACTAAATGATATAAATGAAATAAATCCTCTCTATCTATTATGCAATAGATCCCATAGCATATTAAACACTCAAGCTTTCATCTTCTACGAAACATCGATAATTTCCATCCTTTGATTCTACAACTTCAAAAGTAGTTATTGGTGATTTTTCTTCTTCTTTTACATCTTCTTTCTCGCATCGCCTTTAGAATACTCAAATTCTACAACTCTTAAGTAATTTCTTAATTCATCATCAGATCGGACCTTAACTCAATCTTCTTTAATGGTCGATCATCTTCAACTTCAGTTGTTCTTTTTCTTTTAAGCTTCCTTTCTATCATCTTCTTCGAGCATCATCATCTTTAAAATCTTTGATACTATCAACATGCTTCTGATAAGCTTCTTTAATAGCTTTATACAGCTGTTTCATCTCAACATAATTCAACTTCTGCAATGCAATTTATCCTTGACTTTTTAAATAAGCCATCATTGCATTTCTTTCTTTAGCACGATTTGGTCTTCTTGGTAGAGCAGAAATAGGAATAGGTGTCTTTAATTGTACAGCAGTTTCAGCATTCAATTCCTCTTTCAATTTCTTAGCTACTTCTTTATCCTTAGCTTCTTCAATAGCAACTTCATCATTCAATTCAGCTTGTACCTTTCTATTCGCTTCCTCGCCCTAGCAACTTCAACCCTTAGTTGTGCTAAAGTGAGTTTCTTTCTCTTCTTTGTTTCAATCATTTTACCTTTCCCTTTATCTTTAGGATCTAACACGGTTGAGATTGAGAAATATGATGTTGTTCTTTAGCAAATCTCGAATGCTAACACCCTTGGTTTTGATAAATCATGCAATTTTTCAAATAATAGTTTCATCATCACTTGCGGTGTGTATTGGTTTGGGTGTATCGCCTTCTTTTCTTGTGGAATTGTTGAAGGACCACTTCTTCTTCAAAATCTAACACCCTTGGTGTAATTAATTCTTGTCGAGATGTACTTTGAAAATCAAGACTTTGATCAAGAACACCTTAATCATCAAGACTTTGAATACTAGTTCCTTGAGCTCGATGCTTTGAAGATTTACATGTGCTTGATGACTTTGAGGTTCATTCTCCTTTTCTTCATGAAATTCACTTCTTCTTTCAAATTCTCTTCTTCTAAATTCCTCCCAATTGGACGGAAGAATGCCGAGGAACCTTTTCGCCTATAGAAGTCTTCTTAAAATGCCTTCGCTTCTTCTTTTCAGCTTTGACCCATAACCTGTGATGTTTAACCAAGGGCCAAACAGACTTCTTGAACTTTCTAAACTTGATCTTTAATAAGGCTATCTCGCGACTTGAGCCTCAAGAGTTTTCTTCAATCGACTAACTCCCTTGTCGAATATAATTATCTAACACTAAACCTTCAGGGGTATAGTAGTAGTGTCTCCTCGGAAGATGATGAAGGAATAGGAATATCTTGTTACGGTGACACAATAGGAGGAGTAGTATGGTGTGATGAGGTGGGAGAAACGCAGACCTTTATTAACATCAAGACCTTGTGAAGCATTACCTTGTGATGCGGTTTCATGAGATGCGACACTTTGAGAAGCAAGACCTTGTGTTGAAGCAAGACCTTCTCCGTCATCTCTGCTGACCTCATTGCGTATAGCTTGAACAACCTCCATCATTGAAGTGGTTAAAGGAGTGTTCCTTCCAGTGAACAAGTCACTTTTCCTAGCCATAAATGTGAAAATCTTGCCTGGTGGTACCACAATAGGTAAAAGACTTGACGGTTTTGGTACATTTGAAAGTTGTTTATTCAAGAAGACTTGAATAAATCTCGGATACATTAACCATCTTGATCCATGAGAGATGTGTGAGAGCATTCCATCTAAGATTAGCCTTGAAAAGTTGAACATACGGTTTGTAGCTAATTCTACCAAGGCGGATGCAATGTTTGAACCAAATTGCTCCTAAGAAGTACTTTTAGAGCGATACAATGAAGAAGAACATGTACGGATACTTCCAATGTGGATGAACAAGGGCTTCTTGAATTTTGTTGTGTCGACCAAAGACCCTTCATATCCAATATCTCTCGGTGTATCCCAAAGAAGTCATTTATCAAACCTAATAGCTCCTTACGCATCATCAAACAATAAATCTTCACGAATTGATGCTTGAGAATCTTGATAAACCTTCCAAGAACTTTAGCTTGAATATAAGATTCATCATTCTCCATATGTGTCCTTGGGTTGCCCAAAACCGTCAGATCCGTGGCTCAATGATATCGAGTTCCACCAAAAGCGCATAACCGATTGGGGAACGGTTAAGAAATCAATTATGTCATGGAAGATGACATTGGCCTCCGTTTTATCTAAATTCGCCACCATGTTGTGTTTAGAAACTGTGTGTAGGTTTGCCATAGATGATTGTAAAAGATATTGATTCTTGAATACGTAAGTGTATGAGAGAGAGAAAAATATGGAAAAGATTGATACAAATAAAGATGAGAGGGAAAATCGGGAAGTAGTTATTTATAGGTAGGATTTGAAAAATCATAGCCCATAATAACAAAGTTACCATTATTTGAATTTACCCTTCTTTTGACCGTTGGAACGAAGACGTTGATAAGACAAGCGCTTCTTTTCACGTGCAAGATTTTCTAGAGCAAGACTTTCAGGCGGTACTTTCATAGGACAAAACATCAATACTTTTCCATCTTCTTCTCAATAATGACAAACACTCCATGTGGGCATTGTATTGCCTCCCTTAAGCAAAGCACGTGAATGTCTAACTAACCATTCGGTCCTCCCTTAAATGTAACTCAATAATTAATCATTCCAATGCTTACCACCAAGTGATTGAATTTTGAAACATCAAATCCTTTGGTGAGTAAATCACTACATTATCATCAGATGTACCTTGACAACATTAATGAGCCTATGCTCATAACAATCTCTCGGCGAAGTGATGCCTAATCCGAATGTGCTTGGTCTTGGAATGATAAACTGGATTCTTCATAATGCAAATAGTACCATTATCAATATTGATAGAGTATTCTTGAAATTAAACCCATAATCCAAGAGTTGATTCTCGCATCCACAAAACTTGTCCACAACAGACTTGCGTGACCACATATTACCTTGAGAGAGGATGTTGTCGCAATTGTTTGCTTCTTACACCGCCATGAAACTAATCTTCTTCCAAGATATTGGCATCCTCCATGAGTTGATCTTTCGTCATAGTTGTCACCGCATAATCACTATCCGAAAAGCTTCCAAATGAAAAGGGAATCTTTGGATACCACAACCCTAACTTAGGTTGTTGTTTCAAATAACTAAAAGTTCTCTTCAACGCATTCATATGAGAGACCTTAGGTGAGACTTGATATCTTGCACATAAACAAACAAAGAAACATGATATCGAGGCCTAGATGCAGTTAAGTACATAAGACAACCAATCATTAATCTGTAAAACTTGACTTCAACAGGTTGTCCATCTTCATCCTTTCCCAGTGAGTTGATAGATTTAATAGTTGTAGTAACAGGCTTCATAGCATCAAAATTGAACTTCTTAAGTATGCCAGATACATACTTGTCATGACTTATGAAAAATCCCTCCTTTGACTGCTTAACTTGAAGTCCTAAAAAGAAAGTTAACTCACCCATTGAACTCATTTGAAATTCATTCGCATCACCGCTCAAACTCCTTAACCATGGACTGTTTGGTAGCTCAAAGATGATATCATCAACATATACTTGTACAAAGATGATATCCTTCTTATCTCTCCTGATAAACAAAGTCTTGTCAATTGCTCCTCTTCTGTAACCATGTTGCAATAGGAAAGTAGATAGCCTTTCATACCAAGCTCTAGGTGCTTGATGTAAGCCATAAAGAGCCTTAACCACTTTATAGACTTTGTTTGGATGGGTAGGATCTTCAAAACCAGGAGGCTGTTTGACATAAACCTCCTCTATAATAGTGTCATAGAGAAAGGTACTCTTGACATCCATCTGATAAACCTGAAATCCCATATATGATGCAAAAGCAAGGAAGATCCGAATGGCTTCAATCCTTGCTACAGGAGCAAATACTTCATCATAATCTACTCCTTCTTCTTGTTTGTAGCCTTGAGCTACTAACCTTGCTTTGTTCTTGATGACACTCCCTCTTTCATCTCTCTTGACTTTGAACACCCATCTTGTACCAATGACCTTCTTTCCATCAGGTATATCACATAATACCCAAACTTCTTGAAGTTTAAATTGAAGAAGTTCTTCTTGCATAGCTTCAACCCAACTTTCTTTAGATAATGCCTGAGCTATATTCTTGGGTTCTTCTTGAGAGATAAAACAAGTAAACATGCATGTTTGATGATCCTTATGATTCATCCTATTCTGTTGATAAACAAAGCTAAGTAAAGCATTGTGAGGTTTAGGAAAACCCTTAGTTTTGGTCCTTGTAAGCACTCCATAGTTAGAAGGTCCAATGATTTGATCAGTAGGATGATTCTTATGAACTCCTAAAATAGGAGTCTGTGGAACTTCAACATTATCATCCAAAATTGTAAAATCAGCACCTTCATTGGAATCTGAGAAAATACCTTCATCTTCAAATTCATCATCAGTGTCTTCTAAGCCGTGCATTGTAGGATCATCCAAATCATCCAAAGTTACATATAGCAGTGCAAAGAAGATTGATCGAAATCTTCACACCCAAGCATCGTGAGTGTACTCTGCAAACTTGTTCTTTTATTTGCTTCTTCATAAGCTCTTCTTTGATCATCATCATAAGATTGTGCTATGACATCTTGAAAAGCATCCTATTAAGCTCATCTTGAATAGCTTGATCTTCAGCAGATAATGAAGCTTTTGGCTCATCAAGATTTTTTTCTTCTCAACAGTTATAGGTTCTTCATCGGGAACAACATCGGGTCTAATATGAACTCCATGAACAACATCTGTAAATCTTCTCCGTTATATACAAAGTTGATTTTCTTCATAGCAGTACATAGTTCATAGAAGAGTCAAAACTTCAAGATCAAACATCCAATCGTGACCTTTACCCTTATGATTTTCTTGATCTTCTAAAAATTCAACATGAAGACAATCTTGAACCTTCTTGGTAACTCTGTTGTACACTCTAAATCCTTTGTTGTTGGTGCAGTACCCCAATAAGTATCCTTCTTCTGACTTGCCATAAAATTTTCCCAAATGATCAATTGTGTTGAGAATAGTCAGAGGGCATCCAAAAGGTTTTAGAAAATGAATGTTTGGTTTGATTCCCATCAGCAACTCATAAGGTGTCTTCATCCGAGGTTTGGTGGTGATACTCATTAAGTACATAACAAGCAAGATTATACCTTCAACCTTAACTCGAATAGGTAGTAATGAATCGCAAGCATTGTTCTAGCCGCTCAATTAAAGTTCATTCTTTCTTCTCAACACCATTCTCTTTGTGGAGTTCTAGCAATACTAAACTCCTCTTGATTCCTTTGTTAGCACAAAATTCATCCATAAGCTTGTTCTTGAATTCGGTCCCATTATCACATCTAATACCTCTTACTTTAAGTCTCAGTTGGTTTTCAAGTGCTATTATCATATCATGAATAACATCAAAGGTGTCATCTTTAAATCCCAAGAAAATACCCAATGAATCTATCGCAATCATCTGTCACAACCAAGCAGTACTTTTTCTTGTTTAGACTAGTAACAGAAACAGGACCAAACAAATCCATGTGTAACAGCTCCAAAGGTTCTCTAATAGTCCTATCTTCAATCTTCTTGCATGAAGCTTTGTGTTGTTTACCCTTCTTGCACGCCAAACAGGAGTGATCATTCTTGTAAGTTTTAGTGGGTAAACCTCTAACTAAATTTCCTTTGACCAATTTGTTGATATTCTTGAAATTTACATGGCCCAATCTTCTATGCCACTGATGTGCTTCTTCAAGTGTTGCTTTTGCCACTAAACATGTTGCTCTTTCAGAAGAGCTAAGAGTCCTCATATCAAGACTGTACACATCATTGGTTCTTGGTACTCTAAGTATTACCAAGTGATCATCAATGAGTTTGAACTCGGGGAAAGAATAAGACATTCTTTGTCGTTGAATAGCACATGATACTTCTTGTCACGAGATCCGAGATAACGACAACAGTTGAACTTGAGCTCCTTCACATATCTAACATTCTCAAAATCAATGCTCCCGCTTTGATGGTTCCTTTCCACTAATTCTACCTCCACTAGCATCATTCCCAAATGCAACTCTTCCTCCACAATATGACTTAAAATCGTGAATCTCCTTGTCTCTGTCATGCTTCCGAGCAACCACTATCCACAATTCGATGATCTTTAAGCTCCTCTTCCGGGTTGCCCGCATAAAGATAAAAGAGTTAGTTAATTTTAGGAACCCAAGCCATTCTTGACTTGTGTTCCCTTGTGGAGTTACGTACTTAAATTCTTTAAGTATGTAATTGCCACTGTCTTTAAGCACATGATCAATTATCTTTGGTTGTTCCAAAACTTGTGTTTGTTTTTCAATAAAAATCTCTTTTTTCATTCAAGTTTACTTTATTATTATCAACCAAAATCTCTGTTTCACTTTCGCCATCGAAGTATCTTGTTTTATACCCATCGGTACTTTCCTTCTTAACCCATTTGGTTTTAACTTCTGGTGTAGAGTCCCTTGATCTATCTACTTTCTTTGAGTTGTAACGCCTTCTAGATTGATAGTAATTAGATCTCCTAGGGTTCCTATTCCAAAAGGTGTTTGGTGAAATCGAGCAAGACTTTGAGAAAATCTTGTTTTGGCTTAACAAGACCTTGGAAAGTGTTTGAAGGTACCTTGGTGGTTTTGAAAAGGTCTTGTGAAAAGTTGTTATGGTTAACCCTTTGTGAATGATTCCAAACCGGTCTAATTTCCATTGGTTTTGGTTGGCGCTTGTTCTTTGGGAATTTGCTTAGGTAGGTACTGAGTGAAAGTCACAGGCTTAATCGATGATCGTGACTATAACAAACAAAACACAATTTTGACCCAAACTCCCAAAATTGCTTCCTCTATGTCTATGACCAAAACTATTATGTCTTCTAGGTGAATGATTAAACTGTTTTGACCAAAATTATCCCAAAAGGTTTAGCAAGATTTTGAAAAGGTTTTCTGAAGGTCTTCTTGAACATGTGGCAGTACTTTGAGTTGAAGGTACTGCTGACTCTTAAAATCATCTACCTTAGGTGTCTCAGCTGTTTCTTTTGGGGTTTCAGACCTAGATTCACCAGTAAGCTTTTTCCTAAACTCTAGATTGTCTACTCCAAAACGGGAAACATCAGGTCTAATAGGTTGATGACTACCAGTGGGATGTGGGACAACATGATAACCTTTGTCTTTCTTATATTCAGGAGGAGGTTCACTAAGTGATTCCTCATTACTAGATGTGTCTACATAGTTAATAAGTTCATCATCACTAGTGGTTATATCCTCATAATCAAGATCATCCTTATCACTAGGTGGGTTTTCTTCTATGCTACTAAAATCCATACCAAAACCTAGGCCAGTTCTATTGTAAGCCCTTCTCTGTTTTTCAACATAAGTGACATGAGAAAGACCAGATTCTTTCCAAGCACCAAACTTTGCTAACAATTCATCTCTCTCCTTAGTCAGTTTCTCAATTTCAGAAATTTTACAATTTAACTTCCATTCACTTAGTTTTAACTGATAATCCTGTTGTTCATACTTTTCTGCCCAAGCCATTTCATTATTTTCATGTGTTATTATTTTGGCTTCCATAGACTCTAAAGTAATTTGATAACCTGCTACCTTAGACCTAGCCCTTTGATAATTATCTCTTTCAGTAACATAATCATTTAGCACTTTTTGATAAAAATTATGACACTTAAAGCATACCTCGTAGATAGGGTGAATTTGGTGAAGTGGCTACCATAGCAAGTAGAACAGATCATCTTCACTCCATGCTCCAATCAAAGCTTCCTAGACCATCTCTGGATTCCAAAGCGGCATGTCCGTGGTCCTCTTCAAAAGTGTGCTCCAATCAAACTCTTCCACCGATTCCTCCACACTACCATACAATAGGTTCTTGGTTCATCATCAAACTCAAGACTCCAGGTCAACCTCGATAGATTCTATTGAGCAACCAAAGCTTTTGTTTTGTAATAGGAATTTCTTTTAGCTCAAGCTTTGGTTTCTCGATCATCCAATTTGCTTGATATTTAGCAAACCCGCATTCCCTTGCAAAATGTCCAGTCTTTTGACAATTGAAGCATTCAATCTTGGACTTGTGAAAAGTGATTCCCTGTTTTGGTTTGAAGTCAATGCCTCTTCATGTCTTCTTCATAAACTTCCTGATCCTTGCAGTGATCATAGCAACTTGCCACCGATATCAATTTCTTCAAGAGCATCCTCTTCAATCTGTGAGAGATCTTCTTCATAAGTTCTGAGGTAAAGTAGCTTGTCGTGCAAAGAAAGAGCATACGACATCATCCGAGTAGATGGTATTTGATGGTGTGGCTTCTTCGAGCAAAGGTGGGGTAGAGTAGGCAACGATGCTTTGAGCAACAATGCTTTGAGTAGGAGAAGCAAGACTTTTAGTGGAAGTACTTCTCTCTTTTCAAAAGACAAAAAGGCAATCTGTGAGATTTTGAACTAGTTTGGCCATTCATCTCATGCGATACACCTTCAAGTGATTATAGAGATCATCAAAGTCCATAACATCCAAACCAAAGTTGTCATCCGATCATAGTAGCAATCACATGCCATGTCGATGGCAAACTCCTTAAGAACTTTATATTAGCATCTTCAATGAAACCTCGCTTTTATACTGACTCCAAAGATGTCGAGAAGATTTTGAATCATTATATGCAGATCAAGGCCTTCTCTTTCTCCAACAATGAATGTTTCAAACCGCCGCTTCAACATATTTCTGCATCTTCTTGGAAGCATCATTACCTCCAAACCTTGTCTTAAGAGCAGCCCAAAGTTGCTTTGCATCTTTAGCATCATGGAACTTGAGTAGATGACCATCCGGAATAGCGCATAATAGTATATTGAGAGCCTTCTCTTGATTTCTTATTATTGTTGCCTTTGGTAAGACTACTTTGGGTGGTTTAGGTTGTCCAAGAATCTCAGAGGTTCTAGAACTACTTCATTACCATTGACAATTACATTCCATAGTGCATGGTCCAGTAATAGCAATGTCTTGCCTCATCTTCATGCTCCATAGATCGTATTCTCCTTCTTAATGATTGGTATTCTTAGTGAGGTGATTGATGGTGGTGGAGCGACTTGATCACGACGTCTTTATGTTTTTATTGTTAACTAGGTTTTATGGTTTCTTCTTAGTCGAGTTTCACACAAGCTCGATACCACTTGTTGGATCGATGTACTCTAACCAAACTAACTTATATAGCTTGTTAGGGTTTAATAACCTCGGATAAATCCTAAGTTATTAACAATGAAACACCGAGCAAACTCTATTAAGTATGCGGAATTTACTTAACAAAGCTAAGAAGATTTAACTTTAACTTTCAACGATATTATTAATAACTCTAAATCGCTTGTTATGCATTCTTTAACAACTCTAAAACTCTAATATCGCTTCTCTAAAACTCTAAAACACGTATTTGCTAATACCAACCTAGGGTCCTTTTATAGGCTTAAGAATAACCCTAGTCGGTTTACAATTTGTAACCTTGTACGACAAGTAATCTAAACAAAGAATATTCTAGAATAACAAAGCTTTCCATAAACGAATATAGCAGTTCTTTAGCTTTGCGATACTTTGACTTGACAAAGATGCTTTGACTTTATACATTAGCAAGATGCTTTGATTTCTTGATGCTTTAACTCTTCAAAGACTTTAACTCTTGACTTTGACATTTCATATCCCAACACATTTTAGGACATTATTTATAGATAGAAATCATGCATTAAAATGAATGCTAAAATCATAAAATAAGCCATAATTTAATTATTAGATATGAATTGAATGTATGTAATAGGAATAGGTTAAGCACTAAGTCTCAAACTTAGTAAATATTAAATAGAATGTAGTATAAGTAATAAATTTCAAGTTAAAACATCAAAATAAGAGTAAAAATCTCTTATGTGCAGCCGGATCTCCCAGACGCATCCCAAAAGGAATCCGACCTGCCTTAACGCATGGATCCGGGTATCTAGTGCAGTAAGAAGCAGATTTACGTAAAAAAAAACAACAGGACCTGGTGTGTGCCTATATATAAATTATGTGGAGTTTTGGTTATCTCGACTCCAGATGAAAAACAAAGATAGAAGTGTAAAATATGTACATATATACATCAGATAACCCAAACAATCCTTAATTTGATGTAGCTATGTTTGAATATACCCGAAGATACATATTGGTTATGTATTCCCTTTAGCATTCAAGAGACATATGAGATGATGCATGAGAAATGTAGATTTGGAAAAATCGATTTGTTAGAGATTAGATGCAATTTCTAACTAAAAATATATATATTTGTGTAATTTTGAACATAACTCCTCATAAATTTTAATGTTTGTGATTGTGTGAAATAGAGATCCTAGACTCGGAAGAAGAATTAGAAATGTGTACCTTGTAGAAAGAAGAGTTAGAAGATAGTTTACGACGATTGTTCCATAAAAGCTAGTCCTAATTGTAGTAAGGTGAATGGTTCACGCTTCAATGGCTTGGTGAGAATGTCGGCAATGTTGTCTTCGGATGAGACTTTCCCAATTGAAATGTTCCCTTTTTTGAACATTATCTCTTATGAAGTGGTGGCGTATTTCTATATGTTTGGTGCGAGAATGCAAAAGGATTCTTGCTAGAATCAATGGCGCAGAGGATGGCAATGTCACTTAGACGGATGTCGTAGTCAATAAGAGCTTGTTTCATCCACAATGCTTGTTGGCATGCTTTTCCTGCGGATACATATTCTGCTTCGGTAGTAGAGATAGCTAGTGCGGTTTGCTTCTTAGAAACCAAGATGTTAAGCAACATCCCATAAATGTAGAAACACCACTTGTACTTTTTATGATCAACATATTCACCTAAATGGTCAGAATTTGTATATACAATAGTTTCTATCCCCGTCCCTTTAGGATACCATAACCCCAATTGAGTTGTACCTTTTATGTACCTAAAGATTCTTTTTACGGCTTCAAGATGAGAAGATTTAGGATCTTCTTGAAAACGAGCACATAAACACACACTAAACATGGTATTCGGCCGATTAGTCGTAAGATAAAGTAAACTACCAATCATACCACGGTATTTGGTGTTATCAATGGATTAACAGTCTTCGTCTTTGGTAAGTTTAGTGTCGGATGACATTGGTGTTTTAATTGGTTTAGAATCTTCTAGTCCGCATTTCTTTAACATTTCTTTAATATAATTAGATTGGTTAAAGGAGATACATCTTCTAATTGTTTGATTTGTAGCTAAGAAAGAAGTTTAATTCTCCCATCATACTCATTTTAGACTCTTCGTGCATGATTTTAGAAAAATCATCACACAATCCTTGACAAGTAGATCCGAATATAATATCGTCCACGTATATTTGAACGATGATAAATGTGATTTAATTTTCTTGGTGAATAAGGTGTTATCTACTTATCTCATTTGTTAATACAAATATCGTCTAAAAAACGTTATTTATATTTTATGATATTTGCTATTTTTTGTCGTTAACAATAATTTAATTTTAGCAAAAGTATAAATCTTGTCAAGACCTTTACATATAGCTACAAGTTTTTTTTAAACACAAAATGTTTTCAACATTTGTTTACAAATTGGTACTTTGTCATTTTAAGATAAAATGTCACTATTAGATGTTAAACAAAAAAAAAAACACATTACATTTCTAGTCTTTTACAAGTAAATTAGTTTTTACTCATTTTATCAAACACATCTAATTTGCTAAACATGTCCATCACAATGTCTATTTACATAAACATATAAAACTAAAAATGAAAAATGTATATTACATCATGGGTTGCATTATCATGAAAATCCTTAGAAGATTTGTTGGATATCTTGTTTATATTTTCACTCAACGTATCAAATGTAATCTTGGTTAGATATGTTAAGATCTTGGTAAGATATGGTGAATATTTTGTTGAGATTTTCTGTCAGACCTACGGAACCAAATTTTAACAAGGACGGAACCATGTTTTTGGTTCCGTAATCCGTGAGTTGCTGAGGTTTTTGGCTATAAATAGCAAGCCAAACCAAGTTGTTTTCTCGTTCCTTCTAAGCATAAAACACATACATTCTCTCATTTTCTTTCATCTAACTCATTCTCATTTCATTTTTAGTGATCCTCTTTTGTAGCAAAGAAGATCAAGACATTCCAAGCTTCAACGAATTGTTGCAAGTTTTATTTGTTTATAGTTGTGTGAATTGTTGTTATTCATACATCATTATTTGTACCAAACCATCATAAACCTCTGAGTGTGAGTGGTTAGTATTTTAGTCCTTAATATACATAGTGTGTTATGAGTGGTTGTACCCTTGTAAAAGAACTCGACATCTAGCTTTGTGTCAGAAATATTGTGTAAGCGACGTGTAAAGGTTTTCTCCGCCAGTTAAAGGAGCTTGTTGATTAGTGAAGATAACTCTCGAGTTGGAGACTCAGAGAGTGGAGTAGGGCAAGGAAAAATAGTACTTGTAGACCGAACCGCTATAAACAACCGTATTGTGGTTTGATCGTTCTTTTCTTTACTTGCATATTATTTATTCTTGATTATCTATATTGTTTGAATTCACGCATTGTTATTCAAAGGCAAATCAAATTTTAAAACGGTAAAACTATTCAACCCCCCTCATAGTTTTTCACAATTGGTATCAGAGCTTCGTTCCTCAAGATTTTTCTAAAATATATTGTATTTTATAAACTTAAAATGAGCAATGATTTCTGAAAGCTTTAAAGAAGGGCAATCTATGCAAAGACCACCACTTTTTGAACCCAATGGATTTATCAAGTGGAAAAATCGCTTTGAAACATGTGTGATCAAAAGATATAGATCTTTGGTATGTAATCAATAAAGGTGACTATAATCCTACAACAAAAGATATTTCTAACGATGAACAAAAGAAACAAATTGATAAAAACAATGAAGCAAAAATAATGTTTTATAATGTTATATCTAAAAAGGAGTATGGAATAATTTTTATATGTGAAACCGCTAAAGATATTTGGGAATTTTTAATAATCACACATCAAGGGAATTCACAAGTTAAGGATAACAAAATTAATTTTCTTGTTCAACAATATGAACAATTTGTTATTCTTGAAGATGAAACCATTGATTGTGGATTTGCTCGATTTAATACTATTATTACTTCTCTTAAAGCACTTGATGAATCTTTTCGTAGTAAGAATTTTGTCAGGAGATTTCTTGGAGCACTCCATCCAAAATGGAAAGCAAAAGTGACGGACATTGAAGAATCAAAATATCTCTCAATAATGTCACTTGATGAGCTAATTGGAAATCTTCAAAGGCAAAAGAGAAAAAGTCAAATTCGTTGCTTTAAAAGCAAGGGCGGATTCAAGTGATGATGAAGAATCTTGCTCGGATAGTGAAGATGATGAATATGCCATTACCGTAAGAGATTTCAAGAAATTCTTTAGAAGAAGAGGGAAGTTTGTGAGGCAACCCCGAGATGACAAGAAGTCATTCTGGAAAGGCTGTGATGACAAGAAAAGAAAATGCTTTAGATGTGGAGATACAAGCCATTTAATAAGAGATTATCCCAAGCCACCAAAAAGCAAAAATCAATGAGCTTTTGTAAGTGGTGCTTGGAGTAGAAGTGAAGACGATGACAAAGAGCCAAGAAAGGAGGAAATCGCTCTCAAGAATCAAATGAGGTACATTCTGACTCATCCTACTCTTCCATTGATGACGATACATTACAAAAACAATATAACCATTTATGGCTTTATGCGAACTAAGTTTAAAAATTATAACCAAAAATAAGTTTTTAAAAACTAAAAAGGAGTTATTAGAAAATGAAGTTTATGGGTTAAAAGAAAAGGCAAAATAATTAGAAAAGAGCAAAGCTAATGACAATGTTTGTAAATCATGTTAAGAGCTTGGACTCGAAATAGAAAAGTTAAAACTCACACATGAAACGCTTATCAAACATAACTCTAAGTTCAAAAAGTTTGATAGAAGTATTTCATGTGCGGATGAAATAATGAAAATACAAAAGATACCTGGGAATAAAAATGGACTAGGATTTAATAACGTATTAATTCCAAGTAGTCAAACTAAAAGGGCCAAAAAAGACAAACAAATTGTTCCATCCATCTCAGACAACCACGGATCAGACGGAACCAAAAATTTAGTTCCTGTTAGGAATTAGAAAATTCCATAGTGAAGAGTCGGTCACCCCAAATATTATCTAGCATAAGTAGTTATTTACGTTATTTACTAGTTTTTTAGTTAGTTATTTAGTTTAGTGCAACACCGTGGAGGACGGACGGGTCTTTACCCACTGTATGCCTGATCCACAGTCTGAAGGAGGACGTTAGTATGTAACTATAAATACCCTCTACCTCCCAAGGTAGAGGGTTGGACCTTTCATTCATCTTAATCTAACCTTCTAAGTTTTCTTTCACCTTCTCTCTCTAAAAAGGTTCCCACTTTCTCTCTCTAAACTATACATAATTCGAACTATATATTGTTATGTGATGTATTTGTGAAATCCAATATCTTACAATTGGTATCAAGAGCCATGGTTAGATCATCTCTTACATATCTTTGGATTTCTAGTGACTTTTAGGTGGTTTTAGAGTTTGAAAAAGTTTAGTGGTTTTTGCATCATTTGGATCATTTCTTGTGTTAAAGTTTGAATCTTGGGTGTATTTTTGTGTTTAGAATCATTGTATGTGCTTGGGTTTTGATTTGGTAAACTTGAATCATCGTGGTTGGGTTGTTTTTGGATTGAAAAGTGGTGTTTTTGAGTTTTTCTTGCTAGCGACTTAAGCCACGGATTATTATTCTTGGTAGCGACTTGCTTTGTAAGTTGGTAGTGAGTTGCAGTTTAAGTGGTAGCGACTTGGTCCTAGCGACTTGTCTTTTGAGACAAGCCAACAAATAGTACAAGTTAGTGGATTCTCCACTACGGCCAGCGACTTAGTGAGGTTAGCGACTTGCTTTCGAAAGTGTTAGCGAGTTGCAAGGCAAATTGTTAGCGACTTAGTATTCTTAGCGACTTGGACCTTAGCGAGTTCTTTGCTTAGCGACTTGACCGTGTGTAATGACTTGGTGCTTAACGATTTGGTGATTTAGCGAGTTGCTCTTTAGTGACTTGACGTGTAGCGACTTGGTGCTTAGCGATTTGGTGATTTAGCGAGTTGCTACTTAGCAACTTGTGCTTAGCGACTTGGTTCAAGGGTTATAGCGACTTGGTTGATTTTACGAAGAAGAGGTTTGACCAAAGTTGACTTTTTACGCCAAAACTTCAAACGGCCATAACTTTTGATCCGTAACTCCGTTTTCAAATAAATACCTGCCAAAACGACCGAACAAAACGAATATTGTGAGGTTTCACCACAATGTCGTGAAATGAATTTTTCGAGGCCCAAATCCTCTCCAAAAGGAAGTTATTGAGCTTTTAAGTTTTAGATCTAAATTTCTCCATAAAATCGCAACAACCAACCCAAATCACAACCAAACAACATCTCCGCTTATCCCACAAACAATCATAAGACCTAACACACAATTGTCTATTATTGTGTCGATCCATCATCATCTTAACACATTCCATTGGTCATTGCTTAACGGTTTGGTCTTGATTTTAGTAAAATCCGCGAAGATTCTATTTCTCGGTTTAAATCATAGACTTGTAAAATCCCGTGCATTCTACCACATCATGTCTTACTCTACTGACCCAGTGATTTCAGAAGTGCTTAAATTGTATGATGTTGTGGACAACAATGATAATGAATGCTACACTGAACGATTAAAGATGCTTGAATTAATCAATGAGGATGTGAGATCTTCGTGTTCAGAGTCTGAAGAAAGAGAATTGCACCTGTTTAGACTACAGAATGCCATGCAAAAGGAAAGTAGCATTGAACCTTATCATCTACTTCACTCACACCTCATGTTACTCACACCGATAAGAATGGAACGAACATGCATTGCCATTTTCCGTCAAGACTTATCCACATTAATGGGAACGTTACTATTGAACTTAGAACAATTAGAACAACAACTTGATAAAGAAAATGTTCAAAAGAGTAGTTCTAGTGTCTGCACTTCAAGTGATCCACAACCAATTTCACCATTCATAAGTAGGAATTCACATCGATTATGATCAAGACATGATCAAGTGTCTTTCAAGAAACACACTTTGGAATGGAAATTAGTGTATTCATAGAGACACTTATCCATCTCATGGATAATGTGGAGAAGTATATTGAGGAAGTTACTCAAACAGATGAAAAAGTGGATGAGTGTCAGTGCGGTTGAGATATTGTTGTGATAAGTTGGGTAATGTATCCATTGAAGAATCGGGTGTTCTTGAATGCGTAATGTCCGAGACAACAAATAATGATGAGTCGGGTAAATCACCAGATGATGGATCGGTTGGCACCGAATACTGAGGCTCGAGATTGATAAGCTTGACACATCCAGTGATACAGTGACTCTTGTTACACATGATGTGGATGCGAGATATCGGACACGAAATTGAGCGGTGTCATGTGATGAGGTACCCTTTATCGCTCAACATAGTGCATTGCTAATGTTCCTAAACATACCGATCTTAATTCGAACATGATTCTAATAAATGTTCCTTGGTTGAGGCCGAGTCTAATAATTTCAAAACAAATGATATGGTTGATAAAAAGGTTTTGATGAACTATCAAACAAATTCTCAAAACTTGAAAAACATTGCATTTCACTTGAACTTGCGATACTGAGTAAAGAAGAAAGTTTTCAACTTAACAAACCATGTAAAAATCCGAACCTCCTAAATTCGTGAACTTTTGAAATTAACACTTTGAAAGCTCGACTTCAAGACAAAGAGTCAACTATCAACAAATTGAAGAAACATATTTCTAATATGCATGTGAAAAGTAATTTGGTTACAAGTAATTCTGATGATAATACTATTGATGATATTCAAATAAGAAATGATGAATTAGCGGTTTGTGTGGCTAAATTACTAAAGGAAAATGAGTCTTTGAGAAAGCATCACATAGAACTAAGTGGCTCTATCAAAGAAGCTAGAACTAAGTCAATAGAACAATCAAAATCTTTGATAGCAAAAATTGATGATCTCAAAGCTCAACTTCAGGAAAAGAGTTTCGCTATTGTTGCCCTAAAAAATGAGCTTAGGAAAACTGTAGGGAAAAGTGTGAACACTAAGTTTACAAAACCATCAACCTTGGGGAAACCATCCCATTAGAAACCGGTCCATTGTTAGGCGACTCACTGCGTTTATATCCGAGAGACCAAAATTTTCAAAACACGGTTTGCCTCCCAAGTTGATGAGAAACATGTTTTGTCAAAACCGGTCACTTCACCGAGTTACCTAAGAATAAGGCTTCTAGCTCCATTAAACCTCAACACGTAGCCACTTCTACTCCCAAAGACCTCTAGGATTAGTTCAAAAACAAGGTCAAAACCAAGCATTAAAACCCGAATTCATATGATATGAATGACTTGTGGAAGAACTATTATCTAGAAAAGCTAGGAAAAAGGCATGATTCGAAAAGATGTAATTTTAGGTGCAAGACCTAGGGTGAGGAATTCTACGAGATTTCAAGGCACGCTAATAGTTGTAAACCACTTCCTAGAAACACTCAAAAAACTAGGGATTGGCGTGCATCTAAGAATAGTTATGTGCATATGAATGCTAAGCATGTAGAAAACAAAACTAGAAATTCTGAGTCTTTTCCACAAAAGAAACATTTTCCTAATTCACATGCTAAGGTACAATCCACTAAGACTACTAATGTGACTAAGGTTCAACATGTTGTGAAGCAAAACAAACCAAAAACTTCGCCTAGATGGATACCAACTGCTAAATCTTTGGAAACTAGGAATAAGGATAAGTCTTCCACTGTGCTTAAGAAGCCTAACAATCCTAGACCTTGCCATAAGTGGATACCGTCTGGTAGAAGGTTTAAGGATGCTGGACTTAGGTGGATACCTACAGGAAATATGTTTACCAATGGCAATCTCAATGTTGACCGTGAAACCCCAAAGGGTTTGATATCGATGTCACTAACCAAAATATATGCAATCAAGTTTGTAATATTAGTGCGGTAGTCCTTACTCGTGCGAGATACTTGATCCTTCAATACATGGATGGCTTAAAGTATGGATAACAAAGGATTGATATCTCATAACTCACGGGTTCAAGTTACTCAACATTGATATTTAATCGGCTATGACGCCCTGCTCACATCGCCTCAGCCTCGTTTCTAAAGAAAAGAAAAGTGTACGTTTGGTGCGTTTATCTTCAAAAGAAGAGAAATCTTCTTATGACGTATGAACACATCGGTTCATGCCTCGCTCTCTAAAGAAAAGAAATGTATACGTTTGGCAAGATTATCTTATGAAGAAGAGAAATCTTCTTATGACGTTTGAACACTACAGCTCATGCCTCGTTCTTAAAGAAAAGAAAAGTGTACGTACAATGCGCTTTATCTTCCAAGAAGAGAAATCTTCTCTATTATGACCATTCTCATCAACATGCCTCATACTTTTCCATGCGCTTTAGTCATCAAGTGAACCGGCTACCACCGATTGTTTTCTCATTCCACTTGCTCGATTATAATGAAGATGGCGACATCATGTGCTGATTTTGCGGAGAGAAGTGTGAATAGAACATTTGGATGATTTCACTTATTTAGTCAAGAATGGCATCTCCGTATGCAATTCTTGAGGGGGAGAAGAAGTGTGAATTTTTTGCATTGTTGATTGATATTTGAGAATATAAATGGTAATACGTCTCTAAACTCATGTAAGAACCGAGCTTCTTCTTATCGGGTCATCTTCACATGGAGTTTTTCTTCTAAGAGCCGTTGGTTGACATCTTCACCGGATTGATGAGTTTATCGACAAAGTGCTTCCGGTTAATGCTTCACGATACATCAACATGATGATTCGAACAATCTCTCGTTCTTGTTTGATGTGATTGGTAGTTTGGTGTTACCATCTTGTGTGTTCGCTGTGCCTCGATTGTCGATTTCCTTGATGAACATCTTTCGTTCTTGTTTGATTGGGAGGATTTTAGTTAAAGGGATTTTGCAAGATGTAAGTTAATTGGGATGCTTTTGGTGGGATGCTTTTGGTGTGAGTTGAAGATGTTAACTATCTATTCCCAACCGCACAATCTTGAAGAAGGTCGAGTCTACAATCATTCTACATTTTCTGCTACATGTTAGAAGACTAAAGACGAGTTGCATTTAACAATCTAAAGACTTCTTCTTAATCTGGGCATTTATCAAGCAGATTGTCGGTTTAGGGAGAGCACTAATTGGGAGAGAGTTATAAGTCGATTCAATCCCCAATTAGACTTGCTCATATTCTTTAGCGATGACTCGAGATGTTGTTATTGACTATTTCACGTATTGGACATTTGACACAAGTTGATTACTTGAGTTAATCATTTATCACTTATTTGAGATTGAAGTTGACTTTCACAAAGGCGTGTTCTTATTTGATAACTTGCTCGGGCTTAAGTGTTTGAGTTGAAGACTTGGTTTATCTAGTTACCAGCAATGAGGTGGATGGTTGAAGACACGTTAACTATCACTATTAGGAGTTACTTTGTTTTACAAAGGTCACACGATATGACGGTGTGGATAATCGCAAGAGGTGTTAATGTCTCATACTTTGTTTGGGTAGTGAGTACTTAGAGATTTGCTTGAAGCATAAATTCTCTACACCGCTCTTCCATCATTAGGTGCAAGCTTAAGATACAAATGTGGGAAGTTGACTTGGTTTCAAGTATGGTATATCGGTTTTATTCTTCATGGCCACTTAAAATTGTCTACATAAGGGTTGATAAAATAGTCGAGAGAGTCTTGAGAAGTTGATTCTCACAAGAGTTCAAGTGTTCTTCTCATAAAGATTTCAAGTATTTGGGCTTATACTATGTTGTCGATTATGAAGTGTCTAAACTAGCAAAGGGGGAAGGAGACAAGCATATAAAATCATAACGAGTACACATGATGAACTTAATACTTCTAAGTGATTGAAGTTATCCTGGGAAGACAAATGTCATGACCGCAGAGAAACTCAATGTATCTAGTAGCTTCTAGTGTTCTTGTTCCAACTTCGGGAAGAGATGTAAGAGAAAGCTCAAGATAAAAGAGGTACACAAGTATGACATATTCGGGGAGATAAATGTACGACATGAGGAGGTGTTATCAGTTATTCTTTCGGTAGGAATGTGTGTACGGATTCTTGAGCTTCATACACGATCATCGTGGAAGAAAATGTGAACATGGGAGGTGTTTTCATTCCCTCATGATGTGTATTCGAGAGCTCTTGGTTATTGGTGTACTTGGTTCTTGAGCTTCATACACGATCATCCGGGAAGAAAATGTGAACATGGGAAGGTGTTTTCATTCCCCATGATGTGTGTTCGGAGAGTTCTTGAGCATTATACAAAGAAACCGATCGCATCAATTCAACTACTGGGGAATTGTTCTCTTGACACCTTTTGGAATGGATTGCTTCAGACGTCAGTAGAAAAGAAATTTGAGAAGATTATTTTATGTGTGGGATGATACGTTGCTGTTCTTCTTGATGATATAACCCCGAATGGAGATCCTCGATCATCATTCTTAAATGGAGCAGCGGGATTTATGATAATGGTGTGCTTCCTTGTGCACCTGGCTAAGAGAAGCTTGTAAGAAAGCTTTGAATCTGCTCAGCTAAAGGATTTTCGGTTTGGGGGGAAGTTGCCAAAGTCTCACATTCAGATGGTTAAATTTCTTTCTTCAATGCAAGAGCCTTGGAAGCTTTGGTGGTGGAAGTTTAAGAGATGAAGAATTCTATCTTCTACGACGTCTTTGCTCGATATCCTTATCTCGTACTGTGATCATCATCTTTTAAATTATATCATCTACTCTATCCTTGTAAATATTTATCAAAAACAAAATACAAAAATATAAAACCAACAAAACAAAATAGAAAATATAAAATCAACAAAACCCATAAAAATCGAAAATTTCAAAATACCAAAAATATGTTTTCTCATGACATGTCTTCTGGTATCGATAACATCTACGGTCTTAGAAATGTCATTCAACAATGGCACGGGACCATAGATGAAGTTCGAGCAGGAGGTGTAAATATTCTTTTTTCAAAACATGTCTCAAAATATGGCTTGCAGTTACTTCAGACTGTAACCCGTGCTTCAAACTATGGCTTGCAGTTACTTCAGACTGTAACCCGTGCTTAAACTATGGTTTGCTATTATTTATGATAGCAACCCATTTTTCAAAGAAGGAAAGTGTTGCGCTAAATAAATTTTCAAATATTTCGTGCACTTATCCTAAATCCTAAACAAAATGAGGAAAGTATGTCGAAGGACTGCTGTTCCTACTCAAATATTTTTCCTTTAAAAAATTCTTCAGAAAAATATTTGTTTTAACAAATTGGTGGTAAATGAGTTTCTTTAAAAACAATCAAATTCGTAGTTTTATAAAATTGAAAACTCAATCGGTGACTTCAGTAGCTTTTAAACGCTTCGAGATATTTAAGTCATTGATTGAGGGGAGAATGTTTTCAAATCAGATCATCTAACGAGATTATCTTAATCATCCTACGTGCTTATCTCAGAAATACAATTGCCTATGTTGAAGGACTAGGTTTCTAGGATGTGATTGTTAGGTTTAAGATGATTAGAGTTTGATTAACACATAAACCCCGTGCTTTATATGATCTGATTGTTATGTTGCATTGAATTTTATTAGTCGATTGTTGTTTGGGTGATGTCGACCACCATATATCTGTATGTATGTTCACTAACGAATGCAGATATCATGGATATAAGAATGTTCCCGATCCGAATCCCACTAATGAAGATGATTGGATGCCGAAAGGAAAGGGTAACTATTTCTTGGGTTGACAAATGAAGAAACGGAGCTTAATTGACTTCTATGGAGAGTTGGCATAAATGCAACGTAAGAGGTCTCACCGCATCGCAGATGGTTTTCTTTAAGTGATTGAAGAAATGGAGCTTAATTTGACCTCGCTTGGCATTCAAAATGCAATGTAAGAAGAAGTCTCACCGCATCGCAGACGGTTTTTCTTCCAAACCCTACAAAGAACAACAATGAAGCTTCTCAACCACCTAACGTATCTTGTGCAGAAAAAGTAGTGAATGATACCATTTTAAACAATTTTAACTAATATTGTTTTGAAAAATGGAAAATATCTGCTTTGAAAATAAATTGAACTAAAATTTTGAAAATCACCGGTCTTCTTTTTATCAAACCTTAGTCACTCAATTATTGATCATCATGGATTGAGGGGAGAGTGATTTAAAATAAAATATTTTCAAACGATATTTCTTCATAAAAGGTCCGTCTGACAACAATTAGTGGTGATCTAAAGATTTAATGTTATGTCATGGTATGATTTTCTTTAAAACTCAAAGATCCGTCAAAATGAATTTTTTTTCGTTCTTGTTTGATTGTGAAATTGTTTTATTTTACTAAAAGATCTCTTAAACAATCATACCGACACTAACAATCTTTAATGTCTAAATCGTCTTTATCTCGTCATCTTTCAAAATTAAATCTTGCCACGCCTTTCCCCTAAAACTTTCTAAATAATTTAAATCTTTTGGGATTACAAATCTCAAATGGTTTGAAATTTTTGATCATGAGAGAACGTGATTTAAATCTCAAACTGCTTTTAATGGAATTGGTTTAGTCCTTCAAAGGCACTCCCGCTCCATGTGCCAAACGATTTCAAATACACGATGCACATGTTGAGGAGGAGGATTTATCCAAAACATGATGAGTATTTAAACCGCCACATATTCTCCAATGTTTTATAAACCTTATTAAATCACTTGGGATCCAAAATCTCAAAGGGTTTGATATTTTTGATCGGGGAGAATTTGTGATTTAATAATGAAACTTGATATAAGATGATCGTTTTTTATTTAATTGTGCAGGCTGCTCTCTCATATGTGCTAAACACTTTCGAATCTAGAAGCACATATTGAGGGGGAGCAAATAAACTATCGAGGTACGAAAGCTTTTTAAAGTGATTTATAAAGTACCTTGATTGAGTTTTCAAATGGTTTCTTAATGGCTCTTGTAATTGTGGATGTGCTGCAAATTAACTCTTGCCTCTATGTGATAAAATGATTTCAAATATCCTACGCACATATTGAGGGGGAGAATTTTACCATGAAAACCAGATGGCTTTTTCGTATGAAAATTGTGATCAAAGAAAATATTTCAAAGTCCTCTTGCCTCCTTGTGCTAAACAATTTCTAAATCATACGCACATGTTGAGGGGAGGTTTTCTAAATGATCAAAACTATTAAAGTACAAAATGCTTTGATCTCGTATCACAAGTACCTTGATTGGTTTTCCAAATGATTTTCAATTGGTTTCGAGAAGGAATGAACAATACCAAAAGACCCACCAAATTTACTTTATGCATGGTGTTATAAGGATGGTTAGGTTAGGTATTCGCTTCCACGATCCGCCGTAACCGGAGGGATCTACCAGGACAATTCACTAGATAGTGTAGAGTCCTTAGGTATATTGAAAAAGGAGAAAATGAGAATATGGGAAGAGTGCCGATCGAGACAGAGCTAGTAATGGAATAAACCCAACAAGGTTCTAGTAATGAAGTCTCAGTAAGCTTGAAGGGGTTGAAGAATGAAAAGAAATGAATATGAAAAGGGTGAAAAGATATAGCCCTCCAATAATTCAACCTTAGGGCGTGAACCGGGTTCAATTCATATGCTACTGGTGTTTACTAAGGTAACATCGGTATTGAAGACAAGACGTCATGGACCCAAAGGACGACCGCACTAAAACTTCCCAAGCTACTCAAGTTCCTCTTAAAAGGGCTTGTTTCATTCTCACGGGAACCTACATAATCTATCGACTTTCTTAGAGATTGTTGATATTGAAGAAGGAGACCTCTCCCTAGTCTCCCAAGACAGAACCAAATGAGCACTATTGAGTCTAGAGCCAAGAGATCATCCACAATATCTCATTAGACACTAAATTATTGAAGACTTCTTTGTTTCACACAATGTGGAAAGTAAGTATATATTAAGAGTCCCACGATTATCCTTGTGGAATTGCCGTAACATCCGAGTGATATGTAAAAATATTCACGATGAAGATGGAAATCCTTCTAGAGCCAACATCAAACAAGCTCTTGGTGGGTGACATGTGAAATCTTGCAAAAGATCAAGCTTGTGACAACTAGATAGAAACGATGGGAGATTCTTTCTTGAATCAACCTTGGTCCAGAATGGAATTGACGAATGCTTTTGGAAAACCGCTCGATGTGCAAAGCTTCTTTTATCTAGCACGTCGAATGTGTATTCATTTTCAAACTCAAAAGTATATCCGATTGAAAAATACTTTTAGAAAACCGCTCGATGCGAATCTCTTCTTTCGCTAGCACGTCGAATGTGTACTCATTCTCTAATACTAAAAGTATTTTGATTGAAAATTGATCTTTCTCATAAAACCTTCGTTGTATTGCAAAACTCTTTCTTCAAGAAATACGCGATTGTTTTCAAATCATTTTTCATCAATCGCTGAATCTCAATTACCGGCTCACTCACACCGTGTTGTCTTTTCCGAGACGTTCGGTTTGAGAACAACTAGAACAAATGCGAAACCCCGTCAAGGAGATTCTTAGGAATCCCACCGATCACAGCAAGATTTGTATCGATCAACGGGAACCGTGGGCGTGTACCTCAATTCAAAGAAAGTGATCAAAGACACTTTCGTGCGCTTTATTGCTAACTGTTGTTTGCGGTACATTTGAACGGTTGTACCGATCGTAATCGGAGGAGTCAATCCAAAGTCGCATGCTCACATCATCCACACTTAATTTGAAGAAATCATGACCGTGCATATCTACATAACCTAGCTCGATATTTCATACTATGCTTCGTCATTGTCCGCATATATCATGAACCGAAGGCTTCCGCTACTCGATGGAAAGATGTCATGATTCAAAAGTGTAAGCATGTCGGTCCAAAAGTCACAACTTCACATGATGGCAACATAATAAAGGGTGATCCAGATTATCGTGGTGATGATCTCAAAGAAAGCTCAAGATCATCAAATGTGGATCGCTTAAAGGCCTCCACTTAAAGTACAAAGTTATCGGACCTTAATGAATCGCTACTAATGCACAAAGATCATGGAATTGAAGAATTGAAGTCTACGAGCTCAAGAACAAAGTCAAGAATAGAATGCTAGGATTCAAATGTAAAACATGGGGTGAACTCCTTGGGGAGATTGTTAGGAATTAGAAAATTCCATAGTGAAGAGTCGGTCACCCCAAATATTATCTAGCGTAAGTTAGCTCGTAGACTTGTAGTTATTTACGTTATTTACTAGTTTTTTAGTTAGTTATTTAGTTTAGTGCTACACCGTGGAGGACGGATGGGTCTTTACCCACTGTATGCCTGATCCACAGTCTGAAGGAGGACGTTAGTATGTAACTATAAATACCCTCTACCTCCCAAGGTAGAGGGTTGGACCTTTCATTCATCTTAATCTAACCTTCTAAGTTTTCTTTCACCTTCTCTCTCTAGAAAGGTTCCCACTTTCTCTCTCTAAACTATACATAATTCGAACCATATATTGTTATGTGATGTGTTTGTGAAATCCAATATCTTACAGTTCCAGCCATTGAACTCATCGGTTCCGTGGTGTCTGCAGAAAAACAGGATGTTTGCAAAACGGTCCATAATGAATTTGTTAAAGTTACAAAGGAATCGTAGATACTATTAGACAAAAACCTGCTATTACAACAGGAGTAGGACTTGCTAAAAACAATTTTAGATCAAAAACCACTCAACAAAGGCCTAAAAATCTATTTCCAAACGCCCATTTCCTAAAAGCAACTATAACACACAACCCAACTATCAACATACCGATTGGAATCAAAACTTCCATAGACCATATGAAACTCCAAATTACATGCCATGGAATCCATATCCACCATTTCCATACATAAACCAAGCAAACGACATGTTTAACCCAAACGGACCCATGAGATATTTGGGGACCAAACACTTGAGTTGTATGTTTCATAGGTATGCTTGAAAGTCGGCTTGGAACCAGATGAATGGATAAAAGATAGCGGATGCTTAAGACGAATGACAGGAAATAAAAGTCTCTTCTCTACCTATCAAGAGTATGACGAAGGTAATGTCACTTTCGGTAGCAATCTTAAGAGCAAAATCATTGGCAAAGGTACGATCGCTCATGACTCTCTCAGTATTGAAAATGTTGCTCATGTTGATAGATTATGATTTAACTTACTTATCATTAGCCAACTATGCGATAAAAAGTATAAAGTCCTCTTTTAGGAAAACGGTAGTAAGATCCTAAAAGATGGAATCACCGTAGCAAACGAAATTAAGAAAAACAACATATATGTCATAAAAATAGATAGAACATCTAGGGATAAACTTTACCTTTACTACCATAGATGACAACTCCACTCTTTGACATAGACGCCTAGGTCATACTAATATGAGACTAATCTAATCATTGTCATCAAAAGAATTAGTTAGAAACTTACCCAAGTTGAAATATGACCAACACTTTTGTGACTCTTAAAAAATTGGGAAACAATTTCTTAGTAGCCATAAAGCTAAAAATATGGTGTCTACAACTAGGTGTCTAGAACTTCTGCATATGGATCTATTTGGTCCATTCGCTATACAAAGTTACGGAGGCAACTTCTACACTTTAGTTATAGTAGATGATTATTCAAGATACACTTGGATAAAGTTTTTAAAAACCAAAAATGAAGCTTTTGATCAATTTGAAATACTTAGTAAGAAAATTCAAAACCAACTAGGTAGTAACATTATATCGATCCGTACGGATCATGGTCGTGAATTCGATAATGAAACTCAATTTGGAGTTTTTTGTGATACTAATGGTATAACACACAACTTTTCGGCTCCTCGAACACCCCAATACAATGGTGTAGTAGAACATAAAAATCGGACTCTTCAAGAAATGAGTAAAACAATGCTTAATGAATAAAACATACCTCAAAAGTTTTGGTGTAACGTCGTTGACACATCTACTTACATTTTAAATAGAATCTTAATACGTCCATTCTTGAACAAAACACTGCATGAACTTTATAAAGGCAAGAAGCCTACTTTAGGATACTTTAGAGTATTTGGATGTAAATGTTTTATTTTAAATACTAAAGATTATCTCACCAAATTCGACCCAAAGTCTTATGAAGGTGTGTTTCTTGGTTATTCACAATCTAGCAAAGCATATATCATTTTAAATAAAGAAACAACGAGAGTTGAGGAATCGTTAAACGTAACATTTGACGAAAGTCCACCTCCCTCTAAGACATCACCTTTGGTAGATGATGACTTAGTTGAAAGTCAACTTATTGAAAATCAAGAAAACAATGATAATAACAAGGAAGATGAACCATTAAATAAAGAAATTGTAAATATCAAAGAATCTAAAATTCATCCTTTAAAAAAAGTCATAGGACAATTAAATCAAAGAACCTTAAGATCACAAGCTCAAAATCAAAGTAACTACTTTTTTTTGTATTATCTATTGAACCGAAAAATATAAATGAAGCAATTAAAGATGAATCTTGGGTCATTGCTATGCAAAAAGATTTAAACCAATTTATTAGAAATGATGTTTGGTACCCCAACCTAAAAATCATACTATAATTGGAACAAAACGGGTTTTTTCGAAATAAGATGGACGAAAATGGCATAGTGTCTAGAAACAAAGCTAGACTAGTAGCACAAGGTTATAATCAACAAGAAGGTATTGACTAGGATGAAACTTTTGCTCCCGTTGCTAGGCTCGATTCAATTAGAAATTTAGTTGCATATGCATGTGCACATGATTTCTAACTTTTTTTCAAATGGATGTTAAAAGTGCATTTTTGAATGGTTTCATTAGTGAAGAAGTCTATGTCACACAACCTCCCGGGTTCACTAATTTTGAAAAACCAAATCACTTTTACAAACTTAAAAAGGCATTATACGGACTTAAGCAAGCACCAAAAGCATGGTATGATCGACTTAAAACCTTCTTAGTTGAACATAAGTATACTATGGGTTTAGTAGATAATACTCTCTTTACCAAGAAAAAAAATTCACATATTATCATCGTCCAAATATATGTAGATGGCATCATATTCGGATCAACTTTCCAAGAGCTATGTGATGATTTCTCAAAAATCATGCACGACAAGTTTGAGATGAGCATGATGGGAGAACTAAGATTCCTTTTAGGACTTCAAATTAAACAATTAGAAGATGGTATATTCTTTAACTAATCCAAATACATAAAGGATATGCTTAAGAAATTTGGTCTTGAAGATTATAAACCTATCAAACACCCATGTCCTCGGAAACTAAGCTCACCAAGGATGAAGAAGGAGAATCCGTAGAAAACACTAAATATAGAGGAATGATTGGTAGTCTACTATACCTCACGGCTAGTAGACCCGACATTATATTTAGTGTTTGTCTATGTGCTTGCTTTCAAGAAGATCCTAAAACATCACATCTTGAAGCCGTGAAACGAATATTTAGATACATTAAAGGCACTACACACTTAGGATTATGGTACCCCAAAGGAATTGGTGTAGAAACCATAGTGTATGCCGACTCGGACCATGCCGGTGACTATGTCGATAGAAAAAGTACAAGTGGTATTTGTACTTTTGTTAGACAATGTCTCACCTCATGGTTCTCTAAGAAACAAATAGCCCTCGCTATTTCAACAACTGAAGCCGAGTACGTATCAGCCGGAAAAGCATGTCAACAAGCTCTTTGGATGAAGCAAGCTCTCGTGGACTACGGAATTTTACTCAACGACATCTCTATCCTTTGTGATAACAAAGGAGCTATTAATCTCAGCAAAAATCCAGTCCAACATGCTCAAACCAAACATATTGAAATTCGTCATCACTTTCTTCATGACAATGTTCAAAAAAGAAGTGTCTCAATCGAGAAAGTATTCTCTGAAGACAACATTGCCGACATCCTAACAAAACCTCTTAAACAACCATTTAATCTTCTTAGACTTGGATTAGGACTAATGGAACCAAACCTATGGTTAAAACCTTAAACCAAACACTAGTTTAACCAAACACAACAAAAATTGACCAAATTCAATCTGGTTCCATGGAACCAAACGACAACAAGGACATAACCCTTATTTTGGTTCCGTCCTATCCGTGGTTCCCTGAAACTGTTTTCAAAAATATTTAACAAATACTTCTTCTCTTATAACTCACAAACGACTCAAACTCATCCAACAACACACCTAACTCACATCGAGGTATTCTCTTCAACCAATCTCAGTCTTAATTAACATTGTAAGTATCCTTACTACCTTTATTCTCTTGATTATGAGTTTAGGGCTTCTAATTTGTGCACAAAACTAAACATGGGGATTATGCATTATTCTTAGACAAATCATGAGGCACATTTGTTAAAATTAGTTAACTAATCATGTTTCCCTTAGTTAGGAATTACATCTCATAAGGCATTATCATAATTAACTAAAAACCCCATGTCAAACTTATGAAAAACTTCTCACTTTAGGACAAACAATTTCTCATTGTTCATACAAATAAAAATGTTATTTCATCACTTGCATGATGTCTCTTGAATGCTAAAGAAAGTACATAATTAATATGTATTCTCGGGTACATTCAATTGAAGCTACATTGAATAAGGAGCATTTGGGTTATCTCT
The DNA here is from genome assembly GCA_022545495.1 of Chrysanthemum lavandulifolium. NCBI lineage: Eukaryota > Viridiplantae > Streptophyta > Magnoliopsida > Asterales > Asteraceae > Chrysanthemum > Chrysanthemum lavandulifolium. Next base: position 219,194,724 of record CM040242.1, on the reverse strand, counting down.
CGTTTTGTTACTAAACTACTTAAAAACATCTTTTTATGCATTAAAAGGATTCGAGATAACCGTACCTCCACATTGTTTTCATATAGACACACACTATAACAAAATATCAAAATTCTCTTTCGTTTTGACTAAAATGTGAATTATTTTGTATCTAGGACCAAACATGCCTCCCGCAACCTTCTATGATCACAAAGATACTCCTAACTACATTCCCAAACACCGCAAAACTAATGGTCTCTCTAAGGAAGAACTAAAAATCTTTAAGGCACTAGAAAAATGATATTTCCATGAGGATAGAACCATTGACCCATCATTCCTTGAAGGCACAAACATTCGTGAAGAACTTGTCGCCATCCACTTTGATGGTCTTCTAAACATAAATGAACAAATTTGTTCTAGGTTCATTCTAGAGTTCTATGCTAGTGCAATGCTTGTAACTAATGATAATGGTCTTTTGTCTCTTCGCTTCAAAATCAACCAACAAGATTTCCACATTCCTCTCCATGACTTTGCGGAAGTCCTCGGCATTCAATGTAAAGGTACATGCCTTTACACGGATAAGTGGTCCCTTTCGATCCTTGACTCAATTGTTGATCGTATGCCTCCATACGACACTCCTCTAGTTGCAAAGGAAATAATCCGAGAACATCTTTTCTCCTTAGAAGTCAAATCACTAGGACAACCAGTGCGGGTAATGAAATCAACAAGGATCCCTTTGGCATGGAGCTCAATGAACTTAAGCCACAATTCAAAAAGTGGGAAGAGATTCTAAGGGAAAATGTCTTGTGCACTATAGGTAATCGGGACCACATCAATGCATGCCTTTGTTACATGCTTTATAGCTTGTCAACCCGCCAAACATTTAGTTTAGCTTACTACATTTCCAAGAGGATGGCGGATATACCCTTGCTAGGAACCACCGCCCTTCCCTACAGGATACTTCTCACCCGTCTCTATAGGGCCTTTGCACCAATTCCACCAAATTATAAAGGAATATATCTGGACTACTATCTCGTTGATCACATCTTTATCCCTCTAAGTGACAAAAGGGTTGCAAAGAATCAAAGAAAACGTACTCAACATCCCTGTTCTTCATCATCCTCAATGAGCAAAGATGACGGTCTTCCAAACTCTAGGATTCCTCCATTTGAGTATCTACAACAACTTCCCGAGTTGTAGAACCAAATCAGCAGAGTTCAAGTAAATGAGAGGGATGTTCAAATGTATTGGCAGGTTCCTTACGAAGATGAACAAGAAGCTGGACATGCAGTTAGAGGTTTGTATGAGCGTTTGGTACAATATGTTAAAACAATGATATATTATGTATGTTTATTCTCCTAAGATGATAACTAAACCATGAACAACTATGAACTAACATCGGATTGCAGGGAGATGACACCTATGTGTTATCAATTTTCACCACTTTTTCACATTAGAAGTGAAATTCGTTAGCCCCTGCTCAATCTATGCCTATACGTATGTTAGTATATGTGTTATTATTATTTCCTAATCACAACTAATCAGTTACACATGTTTACAACAAAATTACAAAATTTGAACGAGGTTCGGGCATTCGAAAATTCCCTCTGTTAAGGAATCTGCACCTGTGGTTCACACGGATCCAAAATTTTGGTTCCGCCAAAAATGATCACACGGATCAGACGGAACAAAAATCTGGGTTCCGTCTGTGTAAGGTTTTGGTTCCGTGGACCTGCAGATAACTTTAAAAACTTTCGTTCTAATCTCGCACTCTAGATCGCTCACTTTTGTTACTAGGATAGTTTTTACTAATACTTAATCACATTAGGATGTCTTGAACTACATCAAACCAATAGGACATGCATTTCCCACCATAATTTGAAATTTCTTAAAATTCACTCAAGTTACCTTTCTGCATAAAGGATGGAACCAAAAATTTGGTTCTTTGCAATCCGTGGCTATCCTATTTTCAGGATTTTGCAATGATTGAAGTTCATTTATTGCATGTCTTTCGCATCTTACTCAACACATTCTAAATGGATTGACTTAGGATGATTTGACATGCTATTAAACACCTTCATATGATTATAAACCACCATATTTGTATGGATTAACATCAAATCAAACACAATTCTCCATGAATCCTTAGTTCTATAAATTAAACACTTACAGGATGGAACTTTTCACATCTTCACTACCACCTCTCCATTCACTTAGCATCTCTTAACTAAAGTCAAAATGACTAAATCCTCAACCTCATCTCCTTCAACCAAGCCACTTAAGAAAACCGCTAGAATGAGCATACGTCCATGTTGCTTCATCAACTTGAACTCCTCATCATCCGACTCCTCACCAATTAACATCTCATCACCCATTAGAGATGAGAACTTCCTCAACTTAAGTACTCCAACTCCACCACCAAAATCAACCATCATTGTGACTACTCTACCACTAACCAAAACACCAATTATCACCTTACCACCACAGACTCCATCACAACCATCCAAAACACTTTCACCACCAAAGTCTCCAAAACTTATACCTCTTGAACTTTTTAAAACACCACCAACATCTCCTCATCCATTTGCGGATGATTTGGATGACTTACCACCTAGTCCAACAAATCCACCACCTCTTCCATCCTTTGGCACCATTGAGCGTATTGCTCATGAACCTCCAAGAGCATCCTTTATGCCAAACGAGCCTTTTTAAGATGAACCTAGACCTCTACTTTTTCATCCAGTCCACAAAGAAATCCATGGGCCACTATATGGAGACCATGCTTTACCACCTCACTTACACTGTGTTCTAGAGTGGAGTGAAAAGGAAGTAAAGATAGTGAAAGTGAAAGTTGTGTTCTAGAGTGGATGAAAGTGAAAGTAAGTGGGGTATATAAAGAGATGAAAGAGAGTGAAAGTGAAATTGAAAGTTGAATTCTTTACTTTACTTCACTTTACTTACCTTTCATCCCTTTTACTTCACTCTAGAACACAGCGCCCCACATATTGAGGATTTGATGAATCCATGTGAGAAGACCACCCACAATCTCAAGTAGAGATCCAAGCTCACCTAGATAATTTACAAGTCTTCTCCAACATGGTGGACTCTCATCTCAATGAGGCGGTGCAAATGCAAACCGCTTTGCTCTCTTCCTTCGTTGCTCCACCCAGTACCAACCATCATTCAACCAATGTTCCACCACCAAACAATGAACCTAGTTTACCACCAAACCAACCTCGCCATGGTTGCACACATTGTGAGTGAACCGCTCATCTAAGTGACAGCACCCGAATTATGGTCCACGAACTTTAAGATCAAATGAGGTTCATCCTCAACCACGTTCTTGAGCATATTAACGCTCTTTCCCATCCTCCACCACAATAGGATGGTTATTAGTTATTCATATAATTTTTATTTTCTAAGTTATTTTTTATTTTTCTAGGATTTATTTTCTTTCTTATGTCAACACATCTTCATTATTGTCCATTTTATGACTTTTAGCCATAAAAAATTTTACTAATGAATGATGTTCGTTATAATGATGTTGGTTACTCTAAGTGATTATTTGTTGGTTGTAATCATTTTGGTGATTGTATGTTGGTTGTGATAATTATTTTTGATTATAGCATGTTCACTAACCTTTGTTTTGTAGTTTTTCATAATCCATGTATCTTTCTTGGCACCCAATTAAGGGGGAGCATTGGCCAAGGGGGAGCATTTGGCTCGGGCTCATTGCATTATCCGCCTCGCATCTTCTTTTTGTTTCGACAAAAAGGGGGAAAATAGTTATAACTTGAAATGAGAAGATTCTTATACTTTACTCTTCAACTAGTTAGTTTATCAAACAATTCAAGTTAAAACTCATATTTTTATAAATCTTGAAAAACTTTATACAAACATTTAAAAATAAAACTTATGTTTTGTCCTCAACAAAAATGGGGAGATTGTTAATACAAATATCGTTTAAAAAACGTTATTTATATTTTACGATCTTTGCTATATTTTGTTGTTAACAATAATAAATTTCATTTTAGCAAAAGTATAAATCTTGTCAAGACCTTTACATATAGCTACAAGTTTTTCTTACACACAACATGTTTTTCAACATTTGTTTACAAAATGACAGTTTGTCATTTTAAGATAAAATACCACAATTAGATGTTAAACAAAAAGACACATTACATTTCTAGTCTTTTACAAGTAAATTAGTTTTTACTCATTTTATCAAACTCATATAGTTTTCTAAACATGTTCATTACAATGTCTATTTACATAAACATATAAAACTAAAATTGAAAAATGTATATTACATCATGTGTTGCATCATCATGGAAATCCTTGGAAGATTTCTTGGATATCTTGTTTAGATTTTCACTCAACATATCAAACGTAATATTGGTTAGATATGTTAAGATCTTGGTAAGATATGGTGAATATTTTGTTGAGATTTTATGTGAGACCCACGAAACCAAATTTTAACAAGGACGGAACCATGTTTTTGGTTCCGTGTGATCCACGAGTTGCTAAGATTTTTGGCTATAAATAGCAAGCCAAACCAAGTTGTTTTCTCATTCCTTCTAAGCATAAAACACATACATTCTCTCATTCTCTTTCATCTAACTCATTCTCATTTCATTTTTAGTGATCCTCTTTTGTAGCAAAGAAGATCAAGACATTCCAAGCTTCAACGAATTGTTGCAAGTCTTGTTTGTTTATAGTTGTATAAACTGTTTTTATTCATACGTCATTGTTTGTACCAAACCATCATAAACCTCTGAGTGTGAGTGGTTAGTATTTTAGTATTTAATATATATAGTGTGTTGGGAGTGGTTGTACCCTTGTAAAAGAACTCGAAATCTAGCTTTGTGTCGAAAATATTGTGTAAGCGACGTGTAAAGGTTTTCTCCGCCGATTAAAGGAGTTTGTTGATTAGTAAAGATAACTCTCCAGTTGGAGACTCGGGGAGTGGAGTATGGCAAGGAAAAAGAGTCCTTGTAGACCGAACCACTATAAACAACCGTGTTGTGGTTTGATCGTTCTTTTCTTTACTTGCACATTATTTATTCTTGATTATCTATATTATTTGAATTCAGGCATTGTTATTAAAAGCAAATCAAATTTTAAAACGGTAAAACTATTCAACCCCCTTCTAGTTTTCCACATCATTGTATATTTATTATCTACAAGAAATGTTTTAAGTCTATCGTACCAAGCTTTAGGAGCTTGTTTAAAACCATAGAGAGCTTTCTTAAGTTTGTATACATATTCCGGTTTTTCAAAATCTTTGAATCTGGGAGGTTGTGACATGTACACTTCTTCATTTATGAACCCGTTTAGAAAATAACTTTTAACATCCATTTGATAAAGCTTGATATCTTTAGCACAAGCATAAGCTAGACGGATTCTTATAGATTCTAATATAGCTACGGGAGCATATCTCTCATCAAAATCTATTCATTCTTGTTGGTTATACCCATGTGCAACAAGTATAGCTTTGTTACGAGATACTCTCCCATTTTCATCTAGTGTTCTTAAGAACCCATTTAGTACCAATTATGGTTTGATTTTTAGGAGGTGGAACAAGGTTCCAAACATCATTAGAGACAAATTGATTTAATTCTTCTTGCATTGCCATTATCCAGCTTTCATTCTTAATAGCCCCATTAACATTTTTTGGTGCTATAAAAGATATAAAACAAAAAAGATTACTTTTGCTTGAGCTTGAAAACATTCTTTTATTTAGTTTTTCTATGGCTATTTCTAAAGGATGATCTTTAGATTCCTTAATGTTGACAGTTTCTTTATTTAATAGTTCATTTTCTTAATTTTGTTATCAAGAATTTGAATTTCGCTTATATCATCATCTACGAGAGGTTGGGATTTAGGAGGAGGACTTTCATCGAACTTGACATTTAGAGACTCTTTATTTTCATGGTTTCTTTGTTTAGAATTATGTAAGCTTTATTTAGTGATCAAAAGCTTTGGTTTTGTTTTTCAAAAATCGAGTCCATGTATACCTTGAGTAGTCATCAACTATTAACAAAGTGTAGAGGTTTCCTTCGTAACTTTGAATAGCCGATAGTCCAAATAAATTCATGTGTAAAAGTTTTAGACACCTAGTAGTTAAAACCATGTTGTGGAAAACTAGAAGGGGGGGGGGGTTGAATAGTTTTGCCAATTAAAACTTGGTTTTAAACTATTTAGATCGACTTATGTCAATATATTGAAACGTGTGTGTTGGATGTTGATAGATAAGCATATGAATAAATAAGACTAAAAAAAAGAGTAAGAAGCACAAAACCACAATGTGAGTATTTATAGTGGTTCGGCTACAAGGACACCTTCCTTGCCCTACTCCACTCTCCGAGTCACCTACTCGAGAGTTCGTAATCACTACACAACACAAATTCCTTGTGGCGGAGAAGCCTTCACAATGTCGCCTACTCTTTATTCGGTACAAGGCTAGACACCGGGTTCTTCCACGAGGTAGAACCAAACCTATCACAACGTCGCCTACACTTTATCCGGTACAAGGCTAGATATCGAGTTCCATTACAAAGGAGGAACTACTACCCAACACTACACAAATCCTATCTCAAAGGAGATCTACTCCTTATGACAACATCAACAAGGATATCAATATCCTTTGACCCAATACAAATCTATCTTGTACATCGACACCCCATATTGAATGTACACCTTAGGCACCTTTCACTATTGCCGTTGACTCGACTTCTAGGCACCTTTCACTAATTCCTTTTGACTTGACTTCTAGGCACCATTCACTAATGCCTTCAACACGGACTCACGACACCCTTCACTAATTAATGCCTTTGACATGGATCTTTGGCACCTTTCACTAATGCCTTCAATATGACTTTTCGACACTTTTTCACTAATGTCTTCGTCTTGACCCTTTAGACATCTTTCACCTATGTCTTTGACACTACACTTCTAATGAGAAAGAGAAGAACTATCAACAAGATACCATTAGTAGTCTTGATGATAACGAAGCTAGGCAACCCATGGACTTGAGCTTGCTCGACTTCAAGAGGTGGTGATCTCGCCTTTAAGAGGAACCTAGAGAATCACACAAACACAAAACTACATAGAAAGATCACTTAGATCTGAGGTTAGAGAGTTTACAACACTAAAAGAAAATATATGTGAAAGGGGTAAGTTATAAATGAAGAAATGGCTCACTATTTATAGACAAAATATGCTACTATCCCACGGATCCCTTGCTTGAGGGATCCGTCTAGTGTATTTAGAGGGATCCGTGAGACGCTCCTCTTACCCATGGGTTTTGGGTCATGAGTCATGGGTTATGGGTCATGGGTCCTAGACTTTGGACCATGGGTATCCAAGTAGATATAATGTATCTACAAGATGGAATGCATCTAGTCCATGGGTTATGGGTTAGCTCCATGGGTCATGGGTTATGAACTTTGGGTTTTACCGAACTACATTCAATGTATTAAGTCAATGGGTCAAATGCTTAGACTTCTACCCATTTTATTGCCCATTATAATACATACTAAGTATGTAAATATTTACCCAATATGTAAACACTAGTTGTTATACATATGCATTATTATAATATGAAAAAACACTATTACTTGTTTAGTGATTTATATGAAAATGTAAATGTGTTAGTAAACTATTGGCTCAAACTAATTACGTGTTTTATTTGTTTCGTTAAAATGATTTTACGTTTGTTATCGACAAAACATTAGAAGATCGTAAAATATAAATAAACGTTTTTACGGCTTATTTGTATTAACAATCTCCCCCTTTTTATTGATGACAAAACATAAGATTATTTTAAGGAAAAAACTAAAATTGTAAAAGTTTGAATTGAGTTTTACTCTCTTCTCCCCTTTTGTCGAAACAAAAGAGCGTCGAAAGATACTAACACATTGTTTTAAGAAAAACATGTGAAAAGAAAAAGAATAAAAAATAGAGCGTAAGTGAGGAGAAGTATTCTCGACTTATCTCCCCCTTGACGAGTCCATCCCTTTGTGTGGGTGTCAAGTAAGAAGAAATACTTAGCTCCCCCTTGACGAGTCCATCCCTTAAGACAGCAATGGTGATGTAAAAATTGATGTTAACATAAAAATGAGATATGTATTAAGTCACTAAACATATTCTCAAGACAATATAGCATATAACATGTAATTTCATTCAATAAAAAATATGATAAATGATCTACATACCTCTAAAACTAAGAGAATGATTTAAACATGAAACATGATTTTTACACTCACTAAGTTAAGCTTAAGACTAGGACATCACTTGAATCCTTAAGCTCAAGGTTGTTTAGGTTTGTTAATCTCATCGAAACGTTCGAGGAGGTGATAAACCATGAAACGTTGATCTTCACGTACTTCATGTATCAAACTTTCAACATGTTGACAATGATAACAATCTTTGTCATGGCTCGGAAATGATGATGGTAAAAAAGGAATGGCTTGAGATGGAAAGTTTGGTTGAGATTCCACAAAAAAAGGAAGAATTTGTGGAGGTATATTTGGAGGTGATTCAACCAAAGGTGGTGGTGGTGGAATATGTGATGAGGATGGTGGTAGAGAGGTATCTACTTCCATGTGATCGGGTAGTTGACTTTGATGATTCCTCATAATCCAAAAGGGACTATTTGAGGGTGACGGAGAAAAAGATGCCGGGGCTAGTGTTGATTCAACACCTTGATTTTGTTACGCTATTGTTTCCATTGAGAATATTGGCAATGGTGGAGGATGAGATGGCCTAGGAGGCAAGTCTTCCAGATTGTAGAGGTGTGGTGATGAGAGTGGAGTGGTGAATGATATGGCTCTAGGCACTAAGGGTGATGGTTTAGAGGAAATAGGAGTGTTTGGTTTAGGGGGTATAGTGGTGTTTGGCATTGGTAGTTTTGTGGGAACAATCCTTTTGGGGATTGGTTTGATAGGTGGAAGGGAGATCTTAGAATTTATGGATTTAACGGGAGATGATTCGGTTGAAGAAATTTCGTGAACAATACGAGCAAGTTTCTTGGGTGGTCCTTTGGTAGATGAGTTACCACTAGGAGCTTTCCTCGTGATGAGATGATTAAAATTAGTGTTGTAGAGGTTTCTAAATGCTGAGAATGAGAATGTAGATGATGACTTTAGGAGTCTTAACAAGATGGTTTATAAAGGGAAGGATTTGGCAAGTGCATTCAAGACTTAAGCCACTAAGATCCTTTGGAATGTGATGATTTGCATGCACAAGACAACTTCAAAGTTGCACTGATCTAGGAGTTTAATTAAAACAAGATGGAGTGTTCAAGTTAACAAGGAGAGCTTGAAATAATTGTTTTAGCTAGAGTTTAGCTGAATCTGTAACTCGGATCCCACGGTTCCCTCCACTGAGGGATCCGTCTAGGCTAATCCTAGGGATCCGGATCTCGTGATCAAGAGAAGAGGAAAATGATGTTTGTAAGGTCTAATACCTATACATCTTGAGTGTTTCAGTCTTCCTAAGTGTCTTAAATGAAAGGGGAACTTAAATGATCAAAGGCAATGAGTGATCGTAGCTAATGATTGCCTTTTATGGAAGAAAATGGGACTTTATGAGTACCAATGAATGACCAAAGATGACAATAGAAAATTTGAGAGTGTCAAGTGGTGCTAAATGATCCTAGAGACTAGATAGTAACTTAAGATAATTTTGGAAAATATCTTAAAAATTATAAGAAATGAAAAACTAGTATTTGGCCCATTTTGGGTTAAGGGTGATTAATATCAATTTGCTAAAATTGATAGAATTATAGGACTAGATGTGTTAACATGTGAGCAACGAGGTATGAGTATTGGAGCGGAAGAATGATGAGTTTTGGTGAAATGAAAAATCAAAAAGTATCTTGAGTGTGATCCTAGATGAGCTATGAGTAGTTTGACACTTACTGAGCTTGAGAAAGACTTAAGTGGTCTTAAGGCATTATGTTTAGCTAGTGTGAAGTGGTCTAGTGGGCTGGTTTGATGTGTGGAGGTCTGCATTGCATTTCTGTTTACCCGGATCCCACGGTTCCCTAAGTGGAGGGATCCGTCAAGTCCAAAGTGAGGGATCTGTCTCCTGCTAAACAGTACCTTCACATTAAGGTATGCAAACTTTGCATAAGGTATCGTATTTTCAAAGCCAGTGTTTAAAACAACTATATAAGCGAGACATCAAACGTTAAATGTTTTATTTCATGAGAAAGATCACATTACAATGATAAAAGATGAAATCTAAGGATTGAGCCTATTTGGAAAGGAAACTAAGTTTCTTGAGCATTTTCGCTAGATGGATCGTCAAATGGATGATGAGTATTTGTCGATTCAAGGATGAAGAAAGATTTGATGAGAGATGTGTTTAGAGGTTCCATCATCTTATTCACGAGTACGTACAACGGACTTTGAAATTGAGGGTGGAACTACATGATATGATGATAAAGGCATGTCAGGAACATTCCATAAGGGATTAGTTTGTTCTTGTTGCCTTGAAGGCTTACAATTCGTCTTGCGAAGAAATAGGTGAGATTGTATGGCTGTTGAGTTAGCAAACAATACATTATGTGAGAACAACAAGCGGGAAGGATTTCTCGATTTCCCCTAAGACTCTAAACATTTTCACGTAAGATGATTGCGAGAGGTTTAAACTCATCTTGGATATCACATGTATAGATTATGTTTGGATCAGAGTAATAGGGTCGAGGTTTGCATAACATGCGAGTTAATTCATGAGGGGAAGGTATGTGGGAACAATATGGACTATTTTCTTCACGATGGTTGAAGAGAGAATCAAGAGACCAATCTTCAGTGAAGGCACATTGTCCATGATTTGGAATTCAGAGAATGTGAGCAAATTGCCCAAGGGTTAAGACAAACTTTTGGTTTTTGATCCAAAACCAAAAAGATAGAGATCGATCCTCGTGATGGAAGAACTCCAATACAAACCGTGGACAGATTTTCTCGTTAATTCCGAGAAGGCCTTCTAGTCCTATGGTTCGGAAACAGGTATTGATACCTTCTTCGTATAGTAGAGGTGTGTCTACAATACGTCCTTCATGGAAGTGACGAGTTTCGAGATTATTGAACCCACGGACATGATTGTCAAGTGTGTTGGGCTCAAGAGAGATATTAGGAATGTAGACATGAGATAGTTGAAAGTCGAATTCATACTCATGAGACATGACGAGACCTATGGAAGTAAACAGTTAATATGATGAGACGCATTAAAGCAAAAAGATGATCACCTAACGTTTTTACTAGATTTCTATTAGCAATGATAAATTAAATTACTTAGTACTTGATACGCGTACAACGCGCTTTCGGGGTTGATGAGTGTCTAAATACTCATCATTTTTATACAATCTAAACTGCAAAAACATCTGAAAACACTCAAAAATGCATCAAAATGATCAAAATATCACAAATCGGTGTTTTAAATGCAAAAAGATCAAAATCAGATGAAAAACGTATCAAGTTTGCAAAATTGGCAATTTTAGTCCCCCAAGTTTTAAAAGTTGTCAAATCTAGTCCCTGGAATTCAAAAATGTGGAAATTTATCATTCAAGGTCCCTGAAATCATCTAAGTTGTTAAAAATGATCCTTGAATGAATCTTTGGTCAAATGGCATAAAAGGTCCTTAAACTTTGAAAAATGTCAAAATTAGTCCTTGGACTTATAAAAAAGGAATTTTATGCAAAAAGGGTCCTTGCATTATCAATGTTTGTCAAGTTTGATCCTTGTGAGAAGTTTGGAAAAGTGTCAAGTTCAGTCCTTGAAGTTTGGATAATTTGCAAAATTGGTCCTTGTGTTAAACTATACCAAACCGGCCCCTTTTGTTATTTCAAACACAAGCCCAAATCCAATATCTAACCCAGCTGCTAGCCCAAACCTCTTGACCCTTGACCCCTTTGGCTTGACCGCTGAGCCAGCCAATACATTTTGGCCCCGCCACAACCTTTGACCTCCCGTTATTATACACCACCAACGAAAGTCAAACGAAGAAAAATACCGCCAGCACCTGCTCATCTCCCACACAACCTCGATTCCCCAAAACCGGTGATGGTTTTCCAACTTTTCAACACCCTCCCTTACCTTGTCCCTCCACCTCACTAACACCAAAACCTTTAATTGATTGAAACCCACTCCATTTAAAGCTCAAACCTGCTAATAAGAAAATTGGCGCCAAAATCCACTTGTATGGTTCTGATGAATTAGAGAGATCCAAGGGCTGGAAATTGGTGGGAAACAATCAGAGGTCAACAAAAGAGTGCTAAAGTCTATAAAAGAGGAGGAAGATGCAATGTATAGGAATAAGTAGTGTAATCTTTAAATTTTCTTAATCGTTTTTATTTCTTTAAGTCTTTAAGTGTAATTTCAAGCTTGTAATAACTTTGTTTAAATATATTGAGTGTATTTGAATATTTTCCAGTAACTAATTTCAAGTTTTAGTTTCATTTCCAGTTTATGCAATTTTTACTTCAAAAATCTCAAATAGGTCAAATGTTGTTTTAAGTTGTTATTTTGGATTCTTAAGCTAAAATAAGCTCATATATAGCTTATATAAGCCATCGAGACATCTTTAAATTTAGTTTAGAGCTCAAATAGAAAAATATCAAAATACCAAAAAATTAGATAAAATAAAAATCAAAAGAAATGGTACAAGGAAGTCAAGCAGTTTGATTCTGGATGGAAATGGGTTAGTGAACCTATGGGGTTCTATAGGAGTATTCCTTGGTCCTTGTTCTTGGTTTTCGGTGAATCACAATTGTAAGCCTTTTAAGTATTTTGCATTTCAATAGAGAAGTAGTTTAAAGCTTTAATTCTTGTTTATTTATGTTTCTTAGTTGTGATTAAGTAAAGTTAACCCATAATCTGAGATAGCTTGTTCTCTTTAATTAGTAGTTACTATAAATCTCATTTCAACAGTCAAATTAGCATAAGTATAAATTCTTAGTTATATGTTGTTATTGTTAGTGTTTAATGTTTCTTTAGTCCAATTATATGATATTATGAGTTCTGTAATCATCTGCATGGTCTTAATTTGTGATTTGCTTTGAAAATCTTCCAAACAGGCTTAAAAAGGGGTGTTTGCTTTAGCTTGTTTATCTGTGATCAAGAGTGTTTAAGACAGTACCATTCTTTGTTCTGTGTCACTTTAGTACCTATTATCTCAAACAAGTCAAGAAAACTAGTTCTCATTTGGTGAAAAGTCAAAATTGCATTTGATCTTAACTAGTGTGTCCACTGTTGAGTTTTTATGAATCATGATCAAGGTTTTGTGTTCATAAGTTGTTAGTGTTGATTAATTCAGTCTTTATATACCTTAAAACATCACATTCAGTGCTTAAGATTAGTTCAAAGTTCATCTTAGTTAACTCTTTGGTTTTGATAAAAGTCAAATTTTCATTAGGTCGTTTTGAATAAACTTTGGAATTTCATTGTGTGTTCAATAATAAGTTTTAGCTTAAAAGCTCTTAGGGTATTAAAGTCTAGTTGCTAAACAAAAATATAAAATACTAGATCTCTTTGAATCAACATATAGTGCTTTTAACTAGCTTCTTGTTGGTACTGCTCGAAAAAGCGCCTGTACGCTTGATTGGTCCAACTTGATAAGCTCACATAGAGCTTATTAGTTGCTCAAATCTTGTGATCTTTGGTTCTTTGGGAAGCCAACCGGTCATCTTGGATTGTCAAGCTTAAGTTTTCACTTTTAGCTTGTTGGCTAGAGTGCAAGTGGTTCTAATATTGTCCCATTTACGTGTTATAGTCATAAGTGCTTATCGCTTATTCTAGCTTATCGGTGTGCTTCTTTTTAACTTTTAGCTTCATTTGAGTAGTTTTAGTTTATTGTATCTTATTCCATCCTTTGTTTCGATTGTGCAAGCTTGTTTGAGCTTATTACACCATAATAAGCTCATTCTCAAACTGTTGGGATTTTAAGCCCTCAAACGACTTATTTTAAGTTTGCAAAATTTTGTCTTTGTTAAAGTTTCATAATATCAGTAGTAAAGTAATTTTCAAAAGAAAATCCGAAAAAGATCAATTAAAAATCGGTGATAGTGTTTATTTAATAGGTTTTAGCTTTTTGATTTTCTTTTCATCTTATTAATAAGCAAATCTTGTTTTTCTATTTTTCTTAGTTTTCGTCATCATATAGTATTTTTAGAAAAAGTTTCATATTTTCTCTATCTTTTAGTATTTATTATAATTTTAAATAGTTAAAAATAGTAATTAATTAGTAATAAATAATTAAAAGCATAAAAATATCTTTTCAGTTCTAAAATTAGTTTTATCATATTTTAGATGTTTCCAAATTAAAATTTCATTTTTCCAGTTTTATTTTATATTTTCTAGTATTTAAGTGTATTTTAAATAATAATTAATTAGTAATAATTAGATAAAAAGTGTGAAAAATATATTTTTAAATTTAAAATTAGTTTTATAATATTTTAGATTTTCTGAATCATAATTTTATTTTTCTAGCCGTATTTTGTATTTTCTTCTATTTTAGAGTATTTATTAAATAGTTAAAATAGTTTTAATTAATAATAATTAAATAATTAGTTGTAAAAATAATTTTATTTTTCTAATAATTTTCTTTTATTTTAGGATTCCAAAATGTCATTTTATATTTTTAGGTCTTTTATTTCTTAGATTTCACTTTTTATTTTTATGCGTGACGTAGTTTTAAACGTAAATTTTACGTTTCTTTCATCCGATTGTTGTGCTTTCCAATTTCATATTGCATTCCATTCCAATCAATCAAGAGTGTAATTTCTTAATCTAAACCTTTACTGATCACTATCCTTAGTGATCACTCTATCATCTGAGTTTGTTTTGACACACCATTGAGTCTCCGTGGGACTAAACGACCCGTGAATTCATTGTATTCTCCAGGACTTCATTGTATTTGTGTTTTAAGCAGTTTTAAGTCTATTACGGTTAGCCATTCACAAGTGGCTAGCTTGTGTGATTAGACTTGACTGGTTTAGCACATATCAGGGGTCAAAGGAACTTCCTTTTCGTCGAGCAAGTTTTTCAACACCCTAGGCAGTGAACCTAATCGTTGTAGTGTAGTATTAGGGTAAGCCTCAGGAATTGATATCGTTATCTAGGGTAATAGGAATGCTAGTGATAAATTACTACGTTAATGTTGGGGTTGAGGAAGATTATCTGTTATTCTTTTTTTATTTTTTTGAAAATTGAAAGGTACGAATCTCGGGGTATTGGATTTGGGGGGTTTGTACTTCTACCGATTACTCTACTTATCTAATTATCTAATTAACTAAGCTAAGGTGAGGGTAGTCTATGTCTATTGTTGTGTGCTTATGATGATTTAAAGATGTGTTTACCTAGATGCTATTACTCCCTAGTTATCTCCTATTGATGGTTGAATTGTCACGTCCTTATTCTTAATGCGTTGTGTCTTCTAAGGTTGTAGGGTATGCGTTTTTCCCTAACTCTTTGAGACTACCTTAAGGTTATTGCCTACGAAATCTCTAAGATTCATAAACTAACTCTAAGGTTATCTTTGGATGTTTAGCCTACAATAATTCTAGGTGATTATAAACTAATGTTCACAAAGATTACTCAAGCATTAAAAACACAACGAATGACCTATCACAATACTAGGTCAATCACAATTAAGATAAGAGACAACCAATCAATATTCAATACCTAGGTTTCATAGATCTAAGCAAACACACAAGTAAATTAGCGGACATGGAAAACATGCAAGCATACACACAAACAATTGAAGACATAATTGAATTAATGAAGTAAATCACTTATCTTGTTGTAAAATAGGTACGGAACCCTAAGATACGCCCAAGACGACCAAAGTTCGGTTTAGGTTTTACTCTACAAAACTACCTCTCTAAAAATCGAAAATTCAATTCTATATATAGAGTTACAACATGTGATGGCGTCACTCTTTATTTGTGATTGTCGGATCGCCGCCATTAGGTTTCGTGTTGGCACGTCAACTTTGTGACGGCGTCACCTTATGGTTGTGGCCGTCGGCTTCATCTTCCGACTGCCGGGATCCGAATCTAGGCCGTCCGAGTTGACGCCTACTCTTTAAAACCCGATGCCGTCAAGTGCAAAATAGCAATTTGGCTACTGAGTCGTCACAAAGCGTGTTGCGACGTTATCGCCATTTGGCTGTGACGCCGTCACCTTCAATTCCAGCAGCTTGAGTGTCTTAATCTTGACTTTGGCCATTTTCTTCATATATTTGCGCCTTTTCGTCCGAATAAGTGTCATTCAATCAATTTGCCTTCAAGAGACCTAAAAAATGAAAAGGAACGAAAATAAGCAGTAACGGATATAAAAGTGGTCAATTAAGGGCTTAAATTACTCCTCAAAAGTGTACCTTTTAAATCCTTATCAGTACTTAACATTCTAGTGGGATTTTTCTATTTCTGATGAAAAGGTTTTTATGTTGCATGAGAATCTGATTCCCAGTTCCACGGTTCTCACGATTCCCTTCCAAGAAGGACCCGGCTAGTTAAACTATAGGGATCCGTGGATCTGTAGTGACAGAAAACTGATCTTGATGAAACGTTGTTAGGACCGAAAAACATATAGATTTATGTGGTTTTAGGAGGTCTAGGTTGGTGGAAGAAGATGAAGAACATCATCTTCCTAGAGAGAGAAACTAGAGAGAGGGAGGAGAAAACAAAGACTTTTATTAAGAAAACACACACTACACCTTTAGCCAAATGCTTCACCTCACCCCTCATGGAGAGTCATGAGGGGTATATATAGGCTCAACAAACCTTAACTTTGCCACTTAAACGATACTAGTCCCTATGGGCAAAGTATACTACGCATCTAGTCCAATTCACGTAAGTGACGTTATCTTTATAAAAAAGCGAGGCTAACAATCTCCCTCCAAGATAGCGTCACACATGAATGGTTACAATGAGACCTATAAATACAAAACAAAGTAAATTACAATAGTAATGAACAATGTTGACTTTGTTGAAGCGCAGAGTCTCTGTAGTCTAGATACTGAGGCAAACTTGAAGTTCTCCTTCCGATGACCTCGACATTTGATCTTTGGCTTGACGACATAAATTCTTGTAGCTCGAACTTCAACATAACGGTCTAGTTAGGTTATTACTCCCTCCTAACTAGTGAGCATTTTTGTTTTATGCTCCTCCCGAACAGACAACACTCTTCCAACACGCAGTGGAGAAAGTAAACTCTTGATCGTATAATGGTTGTCGTTCTGGGAACATCGTAACGACATAACTTACTTAGTATTGCATCCAAGTTTGGTAAAAAGCCCGATGTACACCACACTACTTCTCCTTCTTCAGTCTTAAGCACAAATCCCTTCGTAATCCAATTACAGAAGAGGAAATACCAATTTCTCCCTCCTGATGGTTGCGAGCTATCGGAATCATCATAATGTTGTGTACATGCCGTATTACCTTCTTGATGCAATCTTAACATCATAGCTTGATCAAAATTCTGTGAGAATATGTCGCAAAAATACTCTCAATACATTTCTCAAACCAACCTTTAAATCGAACCTCCTTTGAATTCACCGGCTAATTGTAATGACCACATATGGAGATAACCCGATACGACTAACTTGAAAAGGAAGTAAACATCCCAACTTTGTGACTTACTGCTTGTCCTAAATTCTTGACCAATCCACAACGTCGTGTGACACTGAGCACTACAACGTAACTCCTTAAAGTGATGGTTACACATTGTGAGCACTACAACGTAACTCCTTACATCAGTCATAACCAGATTGTCAAATTTCATAATGTGCTCCAACAAGTTATCTTGAGACATGCATCCAACCAACCATCGTCTCAAAGATAAAGAAGTCCACCCGTGAAATGTCACGTCAATTTCTCGTCAATAATACCGTACAAAAACCCGTAGTCATTATTCAAATTACGTGAATAGTGTATCCTTCCGTGAAAATATACCATACCAAAAAAATACCACTCATTTAGAAAATAAAAAATTCCATCCAAATATTTTGTCAAAAAAAATATTTGGATAACAATTTTCTATGTCAATCAATTAAATTGAATCAGCCAGTGAAATCAGTTGAACAGCCCGAAAATGAAACTAACTCTCAAGGCCCAAAATACTACAACTCAGTCCATGATCCAATAATCATATTTGTCCAAAGTCCTTGTTTGAAGCCTACGTCCAATAAGAAGACCTAAAGGCCCGATCCAATCCAGAAATATATTATGACCGGATATAAGTGATCACTTAACCCTAAACTTAGTAATACCTAACACACACTTATCAATTTATCGCCTACCACCAAACTTCTCTCATCACAATCTGAAAAAGATACGTCTTTCACATATCATTCAAGTTTCAGCCATGACTTATCTCCATCAATCCTTTTATCACAGATTCATCATCATCAATCACAACAAAATTAAACATATTGAACCTTCTTACTTCATGAGATGTTTGATCAAGGGAAATTAGAAGATGTTAATTCTTCAAGATCCTTCTTGGGTCTAAGGTAGGTTTAATTTATTTGAGTCTTTAACGAAACTAAGAAGAGATATAACATCCTTGTTATAGTCTTTCTTTAGATTCGAATATCAAATGGAGCATGCCTTCGAAAGTGATCTATGAGGATAATTGTTTCGATTACAACAATCTATAAAAGATTGCAAAAAAAAAAGAAACAGATCTGAGATTGAATGAATTTTTTTCTATTTGGAATCCTGATTGATTGAGAGATGGGGAGTGATAGTGAGGGTCCTTGAAGTGAGTCTAGATGTAGGATTGGTTTTGGTTTTCTTGGACAAATGATGTTCGTTAGTAGCTGAGGTCGAGAGTAATAGTTGGTAAATGGTATGTTTTGTGGTCGTGGTCATGTTGTTTTTACGCATATCTTTTTTTCTTTTCAGGCTTACGCGTAACAATTTTTGAACCCTTATGCGTAGGCTTATATGCATATGCGTAAAAGTACTTGCTTATGCGTAAAGCATGTCTTATGCGTACGTCCTGATGCATATGTGTAAGCCGGCTTAGGCGTAAAGCATACGCGTAAATTTTCTTACGCATAACTTCACAGTTATGCGTAACTCCTCTGTAGATGCTCCTTATGCGTAGAAAAATAGGGTTTTGACCCTTTGACTTTTTCTGGTGAGATTTTCCGACCATGTTTTTCCGTTCAGCTTCATACTAAACCCAGAAATAGCATAAA
Organism: Chrysanthemum lavandulifolium; assembly: GCA_022545495.1. Classification (NCBI taxonomy): domain Eukaryota; kingdom Viridiplantae; phylum Streptophyta; class Magnoliopsida; order Asterales; family Asteraceae; genus Chrysanthemum; species Chrysanthemum lavandulifolium. Next base: position 219,175,530 of record CM040242.1, on the reverse strand, counting down.
AACTGCTTCTTTTTGTCATTTGACCATGAAAAGATGAAGGTTTGACCACTTTTTTTTCACTGGATATTGGTACAAAAGATGTCTAAAAAGATATGAAATATTGTTTGGACCAGATATTGCCACAAGACAGATTTAAACATGAAAGGACAAGACTTTTTGACCAAGGATACACACTTGTTAAAAACTGATATCCCTAAAAAGTAGGAAGAAAATTTTTCCGAGACACAAAAATGGTACAAAATCAGTTAAAAACAAGTATCAAAACCAACATAAATCATCAAAAGCAACCATGGCTCTGATACCACTTGTTAGGACCGAAAAACATATAGATTTATGTGGTTTTAGGAGGTCTAGGTTGGTGGAAGAAGATGAAGAACATCATCTTCCTAGAGAGAGAAACTAGAGAGAGGGAGGAGAAAACAAAGACTTTTATTAAGAAAACACACACTACACCTTTAGCCAAATGCTTCACCTCACCCCTCATGGAGAGTCATGAGGGGTATATATAGGCTCAACAAACCTTAACTTTGCCACTTAAACGATACTAGTCCCTATGGACAAAGTATACTACGCATCTAGTCCAATTCATGTAAGTGACGTTATCTTTATAAAAAAGCGAGGCTAACAAAAGTAGATTTTTGCGTCTTTTAGATTTATAAAAGAAGTGTATTTTGGCCAATATTTACTTAGTTAAACATGCATTGTAGGTTTCTAAGGTATCTCAAGACCAAATGTACAAAAGACAAAAGATAAAAGAAATGACAAACACAATATGAAAAGTAAACTAGATAAACTAAAACATTAGTAATATTTCATTTCAATGCTAAGAACGATACAAAGGATTGGATATATAACACCAATGTAGATTAACAACACAAAGTACATGTCTCCATGAGAAAACTTGATCATGGGGTACACGATAGCAATGAGTGTCAAGGCGATGATCACGAAGGCGATGTAAACCATGATGATGAAGTTCTTCCTTGGTTTTGATTTGAGATGAGATGAGATGAGAAGGAAGATGAAGTTTGAATGAGAGGTAATTTTTTGAAAGTGGAAAATTTGAAAAATGAGGGTTTGGTGGAGTTGACGAGCGGAGGAAGGTTTAATGGGGAAGGAGGAATTTTTGAAATTTGTGTTTTGTTTTATTATTAGAAAGATTTGATTTTTGGATTAAGTAAAAATAAAAACACATGTTTATAAACCTAGACTATAGACGAAAAAAGTAACACGTATGCAAGAAAAGTTTCCTAACGAAGCTACGTGTAATACATGAGTATGTGAAAATATAATCATATAAGTTCCTATGCAAGCATACTTATTCTAAGCTAATGTTATAAAAAGAATTTAGAAAGTCATACCTCTAATGTAATTATGAGTGTCTTCTGTTTTTGACAAAAGAATGTCAATAGAAAACTCCGGTTCCTTTGTGATCTAGATGATAATTAAGATACCTTCTTAAGAAAGGTAATCTTGTTATCAAGGAAGTCCTATGGCTTGACAAACATGAACTAAGCAAAATGACAAGAAAAGTTAGTGCATTTTAGTAAGATAAAATAAGAAATAAAAAGTATAATGTTGTCATATAATCAACATCCTACAAAAGTGTTTTTAAGACATGATGTTTATTTTTGTAAAAGACCTTCTTTGTAGTTTTCAATTATACACGGATCGTGTCAAGTTGTTAAAGTACAATATACTTTAAAAACTTGTTAACGAAGCTCTGGTACCAATTGTGGAAAATTAGAAGGGGGGTTGAATAGTTTTGCCAATTAAAACTTGGTTTTAAACTATTTAGATCGACTTATGTCAATCTATTGAAACGTGTGTGTTGGATGTTGATAGATAAGCATATGAATAAATAAGACTAAGAAAAAGAGTAAGAAGCACAAAACCAAAACGTGAGTATTTATAGTGGTTCGGCTACAAGGACACCTTCCTTGCCCTACTCCACTCCTCGAGTCACCTACTCGAGAGTTCGTAATCACTACACAACACAAACTCCTTGTGGCGGATAAGCCTTCACAATGTCGCCTACTCTTTATCTAGTACAAGGCTAGACACCGGGTTCTTCCATGAGGTAGAACCAAACCTATCACAACGTCGCCTACACTTTATCCGGTACAAGGCTAGATACCGAGTTCCATTACAAATGAGGAACTACTACCCAACACTACACAAATCCTATCTCAAAGGAGATCTACTCCTTATGACAACATCAACAAGGATATCAATATCCTTTGACCCAATACAAATCTATCTTGTACATCGACACCCCATATCGAATGTACACCTTAGGCACCTTTCACTAATGTCGTTGACTCGACTTCTAGGCACCTTTCACTAATGCCTTTTGACTTGACTTCTAGGCACCCTTCACTAATGCCTTCAACACGGACTCTTGGCACCCTTCACTAATGCCTTTGACATGGATCTTTGTCACCTTTCACTAATGCCTTCAATATGACTCTTCGACACTTTTTCACTAATGTCTTCCTCTTGACCCTTTAGACATCTTTCACCTATGTCTTTGACACTACACTTCTAATGAGAAAGAGAAGAACTATCAACAAGATACCATTAGTAGTCTTGATGATGACGAAGCTAGGCAACCCATGGACTTGAGCTTGCTCGACTTCAAGAGGTGGTGATCTCGCCTTTAAGAGGAACCTAGAGAATCGCACAAACACAAAACTATATAGAAAGATCACTTGGATCTAAGGATAGAGAGTTTACAACACTAAGAGAAAATATGTGTGAAAGGGGTAAGTTACAATGAAGAAATGACTCACTATTTATAGACAAAATATGCTACTGTCCCATGGATCCCTTGCTTGAGGGATCCATCTAGTGTATTCAAAGGGATCCGTGAGACGCTCCTCTTTACCCATGGGTCATGAGTCATGGGTTATGGGTCATGGGTCCTATACTTTGGACCATGGGTATCCAAGTAGATACAATGTATCTACAAGATGCAACGCATTTTGTCCATGGGTTATGGGTTAGCTCCATGGGTCATGGGTCATGGACTTTGGGTTTTACCCAACTACATTCAATGTATTAAGTCAATGGGTCAAATGCTTAGACTTCTACCCATTCTATTGCCCATTATAATACATACAAAGTATGTATATATTTACCCAATATGTAAACACTAGTTGTTATACATATGCATTATTATAACATGAAAAAAAACTATTACTTGTTTAGTGATTTATATAAAAATGTAAATGTGTTAGTAAACTATTGGCTCAAACTAATTACGTATTTTATTTGTTTCGTTAAAATGATTTTACATTTGTTATCGACAAAATATTAGAAGATCGTAAAATATAAATAAACGTTTTTACGGCTTATTTGTATTAACACATGTTTTTTGCTTTATGACTTGCATGGACTTGTTTTCCTATATTACAAGCATCACAAAAAAGTTGCCAATATTTAGATTTGGTAAGTTTCTAACAAGCTCTTTAGATGATAGCGATTTAATAAGTCGTATATTGGTGTGCCCCAATCTTCGATGCCATAGGTTCGAAGTATCATCTATTGAAGTTAGACAAAGATTATCTTTAGGCGAGTTACCGATTTTCATTATAAAAAGACCATTTCTCCTAACCCTTTTTGCATGGTAATCCCGTATTTAGGTATTTTACTTCCGGTTTCACTAAATAAAACTTCAAAACTTTTATCCACTATTTAAATAATACTTAATAAGTTATAACCAAGATTATTTACTTGACAAACATTGTTAATGGTTAGAGAGTTATGCGAGATCGTACCTTTGCGAATGGTCTTACTTTATCCATTACCGAATGTTACTTTACCTCCGTCATAACCCTTTTAGGATGAAAATAGGCTTTTATTTCCCGTCATGTGTCTTGTGTAACCGTTGTCTTTAATCCATTCATTTGGTTCTAGATCAACCTTTAGACACACCTCGTTAGAGTCTTTAACCATGAGATAAATCTCATTGTTCTCCTCTTCATTTGGACATCATGAACCGCTAACAAACGCATTTTGCTCATTAATTGGGTGTCTGGGACAATCACTAATGAAGTGATTTGGATCACCGCACTTGAAACACATTCGGTCATCCTTTCCCTTTTTGTCTTTCTTGAAATTTCGGAAGCCTTTCTTGTCATCATAAGGTTGTTTCATGAACCTTCCTTTTCTTCTAAAGAACTTCTTGAAGTCTCTTACCGCCATAGCATACTCTTCATCATTGCTATCCTAGCATGAGGTGTCTTCCTCACTTGACTCCTTTTTGGCCTTTAGAGCTAGTGACTTATACTTTTAGTTCTTTTCTTTTAAGGCCTCAGATTTGTTTGCCAACACTACTTCATAGACCTTGAGGTTGCCAATGAGCTCTTCGAGAGAAAGGATTGTCAAATCCTTTGATTCTTCTATTGCCATTACCTTTGGTCTCCACTTTGCCGGAAGTGCTCTTAAGAATCTCTTGACATGATTACGCTTGGAAAAGGTTTCATCAAGTGCTTATAATGAAGTAATAACAGTATTAAATTCTGCAAATGCATTTTCAATACTTTTATCATCCGATATTGAGTATTATTCATATTGTTGGACAAATAAATTAATTTCATTGTTTTTCACTTGTTTGTTTCCTTGATGAGTAATCACCAAACAATTCCAAATATCTTTAGCCGTTTTATGCATGAAAATTCTTTCGTATTCCTTTTTGGGTAAAACATTGTATAAAATCAATTGTGTCTCATTATTTGTGGAAAGCATTTTCTTTTGTTCATCTTTTAGATTTAAAGAAACGATGTCATTTTTTTCGGTAGAGATGCTTTCAAATACCGGCACATAGTCACCATCAAAAATAATGTTCCAAAGATGAATATCTTTAGATTTCACGTATGTTTCAAATATGTTTTCCAATATATAAAACCGTTAGCTTCAAAGAGTGATGGTCTTTGCATGGATTGTCCTTCTTTGTAGTTTTCGAGATCCATTTGATCGAAAAAGTTTTAAAATACATTTTACTTAAAAACCTTTCTAGAAAACCTACTCTTTATACCAATTGTAGAAAATTAGAAGGGGTTGAATAGTTTTTACCAAATTAAATTTAGTTTACAAAAACTTTAAGGTTGTTAGTATGTGAAACCTTTGAATGTTGAGATAAAAATAATACAAGTTGGTATGAAAAAGAATAATTACAAGAATAGTAAAGAGAGAAAAAGGATAGAAGCGTGACACAATGATTTATATGGTTCGGCTACAAGGACACATTCCTTGCCCTACTGCACTCCCTGAGTATCCAACTCGAGAGTTCTTAAGCACTATGTCAACAAACTCCTTTAACCGGTGGAGAAACCTCACATTGTCGCTTACACTTTTTCCGGTACTAAGCTAAATACCAGGTACCTTACACGGAAGAACCAATCCAACACAACTACATAACTATCACAAATACTTTATGAATACAATAAGATGTATCAACAACAAGAAACAACTCAGTGGTCTTGAGGTAATGAAGAAACCGAGCAAACTCTTCTCTTGAAGAATGGATGACTCGTATGTAAAAAATGTGATCTCGTCTTGTAAGAAGAACCTTGAGAAACACAAGAAGAAAGCCGCAAGAATGATACTTGGATCTGAGGTTAGAGAGATATATTAATGAGAGAATAATTATACAAGAATGGGTAGGTAGTCATAAAGAAATGGTTCACTATTTATAGGAAAATTTGTCCACTGTTCAGCCGATTTCGCTGGATCCTTTACCAGAGGGATCCATCCAATGCAATCCAAGGGATCCGGCAACTGGGTCAGTCCAGTCCGGAGTTTGGGTTATGGACTATGGGTCACGGGTTCCCAACATGATTTCATGCATGATGCAATACATACTTTGGGTTATGGGTTATGGACTTTGGGTCATGGGTCATGAATTTTACCCATTGTGATGTCATGCATGATGCAATGCGCATGGGCCATGGGTTATGGGTTTTGAATTTAACCCAACACATTTACATACATTACTTACTATTACAAAATAATATATAATTAAACAAATGTAAGTAAGCAGTAAAAATTGATATAATAACATGTAATCTTTTAGATTTGTACTTGATATAATTTTATGTTGTTATCAACAAAACTTATAGAGATTGAGAAATATTAATAAACTTTTTTATGGTTTATTTGTATTAAAACATATATTTAGTTTGTTTTATAAGATTTGTTATTGAATAATTTGTTATGAAATTTGTTGCTATATGGGTTTTGCATAAGTTGTTGTTTAGTCTGTTAAAGATAGTATGGGTTAAACTGCATTTCGGCATTTACTTTGTGAGTGTTATATACATAACAACGCTAAATTAATCAATCAGCAATCATGGCCACAACTCATATCAGTTGTATGACTTTTATACATAAATCACTATGAAGGGGCGATTCTAAAAACGTGTCAGGGTGCTTGATATAATCTTGACCTTTGTTGCGTATTAGCTTTAGCTTATATCTAGGACCCTCAATTCTTTTTTAAGGTTAGACTCTTGAGCTATGATTTGTAATTGCATAGTCGACGTTGCCCATATTCTGGATATGGAAGAAACTAGAAGGTATTTGTAATTTTGTGCAATTACCGATAAATATGTTTAGATGCTAAACTGATCTTTTGAATATGACAGTTACAAATAGATTTTATATTCAGATATTCTTCATTGGATAGTCAATGATGATAAATCTATGTATACTAATTTTGCGAATTAAATCGTTCAGAGTTTGAGAATAAACACTTTTCTTGAAAATCTTAAGTTGTTACTGAAATGTTTATAAATGTGTAAGTTGGTGATTCACTTTTGGCCTTCCTGATTACGTGAAATCAGATTCTCTAACGTTGCGTTTTAGTTTAGTGCATTAGTTTTATGATTTTGAGTTTGATATATGGAAGTTTTCCGGTTTTATCTGATTGTGTGGTTTAAGGAATTGAACCTCCAATAAACGCAATTCGAAATCTTTGAATAAGACCCTTTTATTGTCCAATGCCGGTGACAGGTCGCTGAAAATAGGTCGCTGAAAATAAGTGGAAACAATGTGTCGTTGTATAAAGTGAGTTTGAATAGACGAATGTACATATCTTATTCTCTTTTGTGCTCAATTCTTTCGACATAGCTTTTCAAAATTCTTTAGGGCTTCAAAGACTGAGGACCTTTTCTTATATCTGAATTCGTCTTTTCAGGTTGCTATGTATGTTGTTATCATGGGGATTATGTGCACGGAACAGCCGAAAGTTGTTAACAGAAAGATTGGCAGCAACAAAAGTGCTTATTTGTTATGCTAATACTTTATTTTATCAAACTTTCTTCTAATTTAAAGCCAACAAATGAAACGGTCTGTTGTACATAACACAATATTTGACTCGAGGCATGAATATTCTTGGTGAAATTATTAATAGATTGTTATCTTTTGTATTTAGGCTACGAAATATCAACTACATATAACAACGTTCGGGTGATGAGGATGGAAAAAATCAATATAAATGTTATGTATATGCTTGAAGGAGGTTTTCACCACCAAACACTCGGATCGGTGACCACGACTAAAGGGCTTTGTTGAGGTATGCTATCTATTGATTTCTTTGTAAAATTAATCTTGGCATGAATTTATGATTATCGTGCTTTTTGGTTGATTTTCTCGAATATTTCGCTTGATGTATGATGTTAACTTATTCTTTGTTTTACCTTAATGCTATCGTCAATACTTCAGAGTGGAAGAAATCGATATAAATGTTCCATATAATGCTTGCAAAGTGATGTTATGTGACAGGGAAAACGTTATCCTAGCTTCTTTGTGATAATAATTCTCCTTGCATGCGTCCTAGAAGACCTTTATATCGAGTTCTCCCATCATCCATACGGTAATGTTAGTTTATCAATTTTACATACCGTGCATGTTCTAAATAGAAATTGAACAGTGCCTATGTTTTATAGGTCAACTGCAACTAGATACTCCAGGCAGTTATTCCGGGACCTGATACGAGCATATCTGTTTACCCTTTGCATATACATTATGCGGTGAAAATGTCATTCAAGATGAAACTGTAGATTCAACAAAGACACTCGAAATAGGATACAATCAGGTCAGTTAAGTGGGCGAACAACATGTTTTGCAAGCAAGATTGCAGCTAAAGCATTTACGGCTATTTTTAGGGGTGTTTGTTTTTGCTGTAAAACTCTACTTTAAAGGATGATTGAACTGTTTGAAAATGCATTTTTTTTAAATGCTATTGGGTCTCATGAATTTCTATGTGGCAACGCAAGCGATTGCACAAGTTTTAATAGGACAATGATATGAAAATACTCAAATAGCGTTGGATTCATCAATAAAATTTTAAGCTTCACTGCGTATAATCCTAAGATTATATCGAGAACTCTCGACGCTTCGTGAGAGTTTTTATATTCCTGGTCTCTTAAAGCTTGCATAACACTTTGCATTTTGGGGTTTTTGGCAATGCATATTTATGTCCATCAACTATATTTGTATTGTATTACGTGTGAATAACCACGTGTTTGTGCGGTTACTTATATTTGTGTTTACGCGTTATGTGTGAAAAATAACCGTTAGGCTTATCGTGGAATTGTCTCCCACGATTATCCTCCTGCGTGAGTAAGTAATCGGTTTTAGGGTTTAGTGGAGAGTTAGGTTTTGTGATCGTACCTTTAATGAGTAACTACTAAGGCGATCGAGATGCCCTTTATATACATCTGAAATCCTTATAGGAACTTTAAGGTTTCCACAGTGTTCCACAACCTTGGCGTATCCCGCGAATTAAGTCGGTTGGTTGATACATATCCCATAAATAAGAGATATCCGATATCAAGGCCATAAATAACTTCAAGGTTTGGGCCTTCGTGAGCCCAAACCGTTAGTGCGCGGTCTCAGTGTTAGCCGCTCGTCTTGGGCTCGGTGATAGTAGCGTTCATTAGTGGGTTCATGACCCGAATGCGGACTATACGTCATCAATATAACTCCATGATAACCTTACAAAACTTACGGAGACAATCATGGGATGTTGTTGCAGCCATTGCCAGATTCTCGTCAAGAGAATCAGGAAAGGCCGCGTATCCCAATTGACGAATGGCCGCAGTACACTTGACCAATGGGCTAATACCAGGTATGCCCCTAACATCAAGAGTTAGTTGAAAATAAGGAGAATGCTCGGTTACCTCTCGAACAATTTCTGTGAATAGTTCTCGGCTCATTCGGAACCGCCGACGGAATGTTCTTGCGTCGAATCTGCGGGTTTTCGAGAATATGCCGCCACTAAGCGATTATGAGCACCTCATGATCCCTACGTATGTACCTTCGTCGAACTTTTGGGTGTGATGCTTTGTAAGCCTTCCAAGCAAAATTGCAAAATCCACAAACTCACTAAAACTTTTCATCGTCGGAAGGCGAAGAAGAACCAAATAAAAGCTCGAACAACATATTAAAGAATGTGTTTTCTGGTATTGAGATAGAATTGTTGATTGAAATTGTGTGTTTTAGAAATGTGTTTGAGTTAATATTTATAAGAAAAGTTAACGGTTTTTTTTGTTTTTTTTTTTTGTGGCAACGGTCAAATTTGGAAAATATGAGAATATGGGAGCATTGAATATCGGTTGTAATTTCAACCGATACCCAAAAAAATTGACTTCGACCGATATGATGACCAACGACCCACACTTGACATGACCGATATGAATATCGATCATCGTTGAAAAATTTTGTTGACCGACCGAGTTAAAAGACTCTATTGCGTCCAGCCTAATGGTCATTTAAAAATTTCCCTCATCAATTTAATTCAAAGCTGAGACGTGAATAAGTGAATTAGTGATTTAATGGGCTTAAATGATGAAAATGGGCCTGAAGCATGTTATAGGCTGTCCTAAAACGTGTTTGATTAACTATTCTTTTTCTAGCATGTCTTTTACTGCAGCTTGAACTAAAATTTGACCTCGTGTAATGCCAAATGAACTAACACAAATCAAATTTAAACATTTTGACCAAGCAGTCTTGTAATGCCATACGAACTAACAATATATCAGTTTTGACTCGCCATGTTTGACCATCTAATGTTAGTTGGCAATGAACCAAATTTTTAGCTAATCTGACCCCACGCACACTATAAAGCTGGACTAGAAGTTGGCATATAAGTCATGATAATCCAGTTGTTCATAAAAATAGTCGAATTAATCAATTTACTTAAACGTTGTCAAAGAGTTTGTTAAGACTCACGATGGATAATGGATAAGTCAACCCGTTAGAAAGTTTTGGCAAGTACAACCCGAGCTAAGTTGTTCGAAGTTTGCTATATTTCTTTTAACTTGGTAGGACTTAGGTGACGTCTGATTTGCACCAAGAGATTACACTAGCTTTAGTATGTTTAATACGGAGTAGCATTGTTTAATAAAAATGAGTGCAATCTCTACTACTTATAAAATAAATTTATCTATTCTTTGAAACTTAAAAATACTTTTAAGTAATTTTATAAAAAAAAAAAAAAAAAAAAAAAAAAAAAAAATGATACTTAAAGTAAGTTACCATCGATTAAAATGGTAATATCCGACACTAAATTAGTATTTTATATATTTGAATTCTCAAACTTTTATCGTTTTCGTTTATAACACATAAATTATTTTCTCGTAATGACTACAAATTGAACTCGTAAATATTACATCAAAAGTCACACCGAAACCACAAATTCACAAGTAAAATTATTAGCCGCTATACAACGTTGCTTTGCGCTTCGTCTAGCATTAACAAAAAGAGGATCTTATTCTACCTCCCCAAAAGTGATTCTAATACACTCTTTAACATTATTTATTTATTTTCTTTTTGTTTTTATAATTTTTATTTTTATTATAAAAATGCTACATATATGGTTATACTTTAATAAATTGGGTTCAACTATTTCTAAAACCATTATATGGTTTCTTAGGAGCTCGTTGGTTTGTAAATGGGATTAAGATTTGGATTTGAATTAAATGATGAGAGAGAAATAAATGATTGATAAGTTTATTTTATATATATATATATATATATATATATATATATATATATATAGATCAAATAAGATCATACTTAAAGTTGTTAAAATGAGATCGAACTAAAATTTGTGAGAGATCTTCTCCTTCTGATAAAAATAATTTTTTATTTACTACAACTAAAATTATTAAAGTTTCGATAGATTCTTTTTAAAATTCTGAAACCTAGGTGATCACTTTGATTAGTAGTTTAATGTGTATCGGGTTTTGTATGTGTGTCGAGTTTTGGAATATTTATTAGTGTAATGTGTATCGGATGTATCACTAATCCAAACTCATATATCGTTTGGTTATTAGTTCTTAAAATGTTAAATTTGTATTAAAATATTATTTTTTGTGTATGATTGCTAAAATTGTTATTTATAAATGTTTGGTGGTTTTTAGATTTGATCTTATTTTTCTGTTTCAAACGATCTCACATTAACCTCTATATATATATATATATATATATATATATATATATATATATATATATATATATATATATATATATATATATATATTCAAAAGTAAAAAAAAAAAGTATCGTGGCTAAAAAGCATCAAATAATTTTTTAAATGGTTCATTCGTGGAAACTCACCAAAATATGATTGATTGAAAATTTGGAGTCAAAAGTCATGTCAGGGTATGTCACAGGTATGAAAATATATCAAACAATTTTTTTTAAAGATTCTATCAATCCAAACCGGTAAAAACCTTATACCAAACTGGGGCCTTTAATTTGTGCATAAAAATACAACAAAAAGTCATTTCGCTAGAGTAATTTGCAAAAATCATCACTGTGGTTTGTGTATTTTGCGAGAATAATCCTTATCTCAAGCGTTCAAATTAAACATCCCCAAGTCCACAAACCTTTAGCGATAATCATCGCGAGCACTAACGTCGTTAGTTTTACCCGTTAAGTGTTAAATAATATTTACCCGTTAATCCCTCCGTTAATACTTTTTGCACCGTTAGTCCTCATTTTACGTTTTAAATACATTTTTACGTTTTGTCCGTTTTACTCGTTTTCGTCCGTTTTATATGTTTAATCCGCTTTTATCCGCTTTTGTCCGTTTTTATATGTATTAGTCCGTTCTTTTTACGTTTTACGTTCTCGTCCGTTTTTACGTTTCGTCCGTTTTACGTATTCTCCGTTTTTACGTTTTATCCGCTTTACTCGCTTTATCCGTTTTATATGTTTCGTCCGCTTTTATCCATTTCCGTCCGCTTTTTATCCATTTTTACCGTTTTATATGTATTCGTCGGGTTTTCGTTCTCCTTCGTTTTTACGTTTTGTATGTTTTTACGTTCGTAAGTTATTTTACGTTTTGTTCGTTTTCTTGGTTTCGTCCGCTTTTATCGTTTTCGTTGTCATCCGTTTATATCGTTTTGTCCGTTTTTCGTTTTGTCCATTTTATGCGTTCGTCCGTTTTTACGTTTAAATCCGTTTTATCGTTTTGTCTTTTTCGTTCTCGTCCGTTTTTATGTTTTCATCATTTTTTTACGTTTTGTCCGTTTTACCCGCTGTTCGTTTTATATGTTTCGTCGACTTTTTATATGTTTCCGTCCGTTTTTATATGTATTAGTCCGTTTTTTTCGTTTTTACGGTAAAATGTACAAAAGCGTAAAAAGCGAGTAACGTAAAAATGGGCGAAAACATTAAAACGAATGATAGCGGACGAAACATATAAAACGAAAAAAGGAGTAAAGCGGACATAAACATAAAAATACGAAGAAAGCGTAAAAAGCAGGTGAACGTAAAAGCGACGACGGCGTAAAAACAGATTGAACAGCGTAAAACAAATGGACAGCGGGTAAACCGGACAAAACGCAAATAACATACAAAATTGTAAAAACCCGGACGAATACATATAAAAAGCAGACGAAACGAATAAAAGTGGACGAAAACGGATAAAAGCGGATTTAAACATATAAACCGAAAAAGCAAGTAAAGCGGACAACGTAAAAAAAAGGGACTAATACATATAAAAGCGGACAAATGTGGATAAAAAGCGGACGAAACATATGAAAGCGGACGAAAACGAGTAAAGCGGACAAAAGCGTAAAAAGCGAGACGGCGTAAAATGAGGACTAACGGTGCAAAAAGTATTAACGGAGGGATTAAGCGGCAATATTATTTAACACTTAGCGGGTAAAACTAACGGCGTTAGTGCTCGGGGATGATTAATGCTAAAGGTTTGTGGACTTGGGGATGTTTAATCTTGAGCGTTTGAGATAGGGATGATTCTTGCGAAATACACAAACCACGGGATGATTTTGCGTTTACTCTTTCTACTATTTCATTATTTATTAATGAGTATATTTCTATACGAGTACATAAAGACATTAAAAGAAACTTGGTAATATCAACCATAAAGGAAAAACTGGTTACATGAAAAATGTTCGTTTGATAAAAGAAAGATACGTCTAACATAGTTCTTGTATCAAACAAACATTTTTGTTAAGTTAAATGTACAGTGTACTATTTCGAAAATAAATAATACTGTGACAACCATTCAAGTATTTAACTAAGTATCAAAGAGCTTGTGTCCCAATGATACTCTTTGTTGTGTGAGAAGCTTTCAAACTAAAAATGATTGTGGATTCAAGTCCTGATTAAAACATGTGAGATAATCCGTAGTATGTATTTGCGAGATAGTTAGTTCTTGTTCTGAAAAGAAAAAAATTATTAACCAAGTCTCATGGCCTTGTTAACCGACTAATCTTGAGGTAATAAAACAATGTTGAAAATTAAGTTAACAAATGTTATTTATCTATTATACTATAAAGTTGAACCCTTTAATTTAATGTGCAAGAGGGTTTGTGCACAATAATTTGTACGGTACAATCCGTGTAAAGCCATATGTTTGAATGTCGAGTATTGAAATATGTAAACTTCAATGAAGGCGTGTAACTATTACAGTAGACGAAAAGTTCCCAGAATATTAAGTTCAAAGGATACAAATCAATAATGCCATGAATGCAGAAGCTCAACAAGCTTATTGGTGGTTACATGAATACATGATTTCGTACAACATATGCAGTGGAACACAAAAGGGCTGCAGTTATGCACCCTTAAAGAATCCGAATCACTTATCAATTACATCTCTCTTAAATGAAGACTCCATAAATGAGGCATGAAGACCAATAGGAATAAAACCAACAAGGTCCATTACCTGTATTATCATGGCTACACAAGTTGGATGCTCAAAGGGTGAATTGTTCCTAAACGAATTGAATCTTGATGCAACTGGCACCATTGTGGTGGTGTTGTGTAGAATGTGGGATGTAAATGTTGCAACAGGCCGATACTTGAGCACCGATTTCTTGGTGTCTGATGCAAAGGTATATGCATATATATCTCCCCAATACCTGAGTTATAGGAATAGATAATAAAGGATAAAAAAATGTATGTATTCTTTAACAAAAACTTTTAACATGGTTTTATTGCAGGGTAATATTATCCATTGTACCGCCAAGGAAACCGTGGCTCACAATTTCTTGAGGTTAAAAGAGGGGGGTGTATACACTGTTAAAAATTTTGTTGTCATGCATAACAAGGAAGACTTTAGAGTTAGGAAGGATGATACATTTATGATAGAGTTTGATGGATCAACGTCAATAAGAAAATCCTTGGTTGTATCTGATGGGTTTGTCAGGCATCCTTTTCAGCTGGTGGATTTAGATCAAATCAAGCCTACGGAGAACAAATATCTCATTGGTAATTTACTATTTTGTATGTTTGTTCAATTAAATTGGCCTTAAATATTGTTGCCATAAAAATTGTTACCTCTTAGATGTTGCGGAGTTATCTGACGAATGTTGGAAGGATGAACCATCTGACGAGGCTCAAAAACATTGATTTCTATCTGACCAATCAAAAGTTCGAATTTATGTTATTTGCATTTGATGTTGACAAATTTATAACTTTTCTTTGGCCAATATGTGTTAAGTAACTAACCGTTTGTTTATTTTTTCCCGTGCCATCGAGGCCAATCAATACGGGTGACTCTATGGGAGGGCTCACGATATGTTGATTGAAAAAAAGCAAAGCAGACAGACAGTGTGCTGTTGTTGTGGTGGCGATCCGCATCTGCAAGCATTATAACGATTGAGTCGGCTTGGGCTATTTACCTTTTCCATAGTAGACACCTTTATCATGCTAATTTGGTTTTAATTTTACCTCTCGGATAAGCTCTATTTATCGAGTAGTTCGGCCCACGAGATACTAGATTCTATTGACATCCCCGCAATCAACGCATTGAAAAAAGGCGGGTAGGAAATTGTTTGAATATAAAATTTATAATTGATAAGATTCAAACTATTATCAACTTATCAAGATCGTTTACTTGTTTGTTAGCAGTGTTGTGTCTTCAACAGCGTATTTGGGTGCACACATCTCTGAACCAAAAGATGGGACCATCGAGAATCTACTCATGTGGGCCCGCAATCGGAAAAATGATGTGTGTTTCTTTTTCCTCCCGTCAGTTATGTAGCCTCCTTAAGATGCATGATATTGATATATTTTCTTTATGCAGTCCGCGACTTTCCTATGTAAGGCCAAGATTGATGATGTGCGTACTAGAAAGGGATGGAATTTTTCGTCGTGTGGAGGTGACAGCTGCAAGAAAGGAGCTACTAGGAAGGGTGGGCTTTTTTGGTGTGATTCATGTGAAAGACCAGTTGAATACCCTGTGATAAGGTACTATTATGTTTGTATCTCATATGTTAGGCATTTGTATACAATATATATAATTATTGACATTGATACTTACTATCCGCCACATGCTCTTTGCAGGTATCGCCATGAACTTGGTATCTCGGATGATACCGGTAGTATTGTGGTGGTCATTTTTTATGAGGCCTCGGTTAACTTGATAAAGTTTCCAGCTTCGGCATTATTGACGGATGATAAAGAGGTACGTCTAAAATTTTACTGTTTATTTGCACCGTCTCCGTGCTCCATTACTCATGACTTGATATGCGAGTTTTGATGATCACGCCACTTGCCTTGTCCCATACTCGATCTCATTGGCCAACCACACCTATTTGAAATCAAAGTCATACCTATTATGAGTATGGGAAGTTTGAGAGTTTACATGTTGGGCGGTGGACTCACCTCATCCGTCAATTGAAACCGAAGCTCGAGCACCCTTGATAATGAAACTGTTGATGCAATTGCATCATCCAAGACATTAACCCAGTTCCATCCGTAGTTACCGTCGAACCTAAAGAGGATAAGAATAAAAATAGGTACTCAAAGCTGTAATATTTGTCTCCCAAAATATCCTATAATAACAATATTCGTTCCTTTAAGGACTCTTGCTAATACAAAAAAAACGTACCTGATAAACATGGTTTTGTTATTTTCAAAGTGGACCCTGAAGATTCAGACGTTGATGATGAACTTATGCCTTCGGCTGATGGGCAAGATGATGGGACTATCAATGCAAATAGCAAGCCGGCTGCACCATCGGCCTCATCGTTCAAACGGTTGCTCAAGTCTACCCCTACAGAAGATAAGAAAAAAGAGAGGTCATCACGACATATGCCTTTTGTGACAACAAAATACCAAACATTTAACATTTTAACCTTAAGCGTATTACTTACATCGATTTAACATGACAAACATTGTTCGAATGTTTGCGGGCGGATATTGACCATCCGTTGCGGATATTGAACTTATATATGTAGATGGTGACCAAGATGGTGAGGGCGACACCTCGGCGACAAGAAGAAAATGAGGCAGTAAGCACATGTTGTATACCATATTTGGTCGACTATAGTTTTATATACGCCACATATTAATACAACCCTCTTTGTATATTTTGTGGTCGGGTTTGTCATGGAAGATTCGAGTGAGCTGAGCTGTAGTTGTAGCCGAATAAATATTATCAAAATAAACAATTATGACGTGAATAATACACTGGATTAAAACTGATTTTGGGATCCTTTGTTTTTTATGTTTGAAAGACACAAAGCTCTTATGTTTGGTTGCATCGGATTTTATTTTGCTTTGATAATTTATTTTACATGCCTGTCATGCAAAATATTGTTTCTTTTGTGCTTGATTTGATTTCAGGTATATCCAATATGAACCGGCTGTGATATGGACACTTTCCACAAGATATTAAAGGGAAATGCATGTTAACGATTATTGTGAAAAAATCAGATTTTGGGAAAAGAACTATTACAAAAACTGGTGAATTATATGGAATACCATTGGTTACCATTGCCTTTAAAAGTCCAACAATATCTTATTTCCATATTCATACAGTAGACACATGGAGTTCAATATGGAAATCGTATCACAATACTTACACATGCCAATCGTACAGACTGCAAAAGCATCAGGTCCACATAATCCATATTATAAGAATAACTTGGATGATCAAGATATTGAAGATGCTTATGCTACTTACTACATTGAACAAGATTGTCTGAAATTGTCTTTGGACCATCCCCAACAAACTAGACATTACATGTTAGATTATGATATATAAAGCTTTGTGGTTATGGTATCTTAAATAATTACCAGTGTTAGGTGATGATTGGGGTTGACAAACAAAAAATTGTAAGTATTTAGATATGATATTCCATCGCCATTTATTATTAATTATATGGGTTTCCAAAACTCTTTCTATTTATATGGTTTTATGTCCTATGATACATCTGTTTAATTTTCATGTAAATTCATTCCTTTAACCATAACAGTTGTCTTATAAACAACTACATTATAACAGTGAATAGTATTATGTATTCAGATAATTTGTAAATAAAATGTATTATGGTGTAGTTATTATATAGCTCAAGTTTATAAAATTCTCAGGTCACAACCATTTCACCCACACTTTAATACATGTCTAAAAATGTTTTCCGTTGAATTTCGTATTTTTTGGAGTTAATTTAGTATTTTTGACAAGCAATATGCAATTGGTTGTCAAAACCGACCACAAACTGACTTCCAAATTCCAATCATATAAATCACCAACTTAGGAGTATTTTTGGTAAATCGCCCTTTTGAAATTTCCTGTAGACGATACTTTAATTTAAATATAGCAGTTTGGATTAAGTTGTGAGGATAAGTAACCAATGAGATATGACCAAATGAAATTGAGTTATGTTTTTTGAAAATAGACTAAAACACACTCAACTAAGGCTTTTTAACCAAATAATTTCATAAAGCTCATTATCATTATTAAAAACTCAATAAGAATCTATAATACATATAGAGACTTACCATGAACTATAAGTATCTGCCTTTTCATTGTACACTACATTTATTGCATCAGTTAAACAATAGAATCCCAATAGGTAATAGACTTCTTTATTCATTATATTGCCAAATCTGCAAGATAATGTGTTGCAAAAGTGAATCAGGTCCTTCAAGTATTAAATGAATATAGGTACATTTGACTTTTACAAGTTTACATACCTGGCGATTATGTATATCATTAAAGCTGTATTTGTCTTTGCGTTGCAGGGTCGCACGCTGAACATTCTGAACTTCCATCCCTGTCAGACATATTGAACAAACTTTGTTTATTGATTCAACAACAATTATCAATGGAAGTGAAAAGATGCAGAGTTTCTGTGGTTTACGGATGACACAAAATGTTGAACCATTTACAGGTCCGTGTCGTTTATAAAACTTGACTTACATGATGCAATTACAAAAAAATTCCACTAATGCATACTTGCTTTGCATTATCAACATATTTTGTTAGGACAAGAATCACGCTCGGTAGGCACTTCGACAGACCTGCCACTGAACCAAATAGCTTCGACTTCCAAAAATCCCTTTGTTTATAAAAAAAGAAGATCGGCAGGTAATTAGTACTAAAGTTAACAGTTTATTGATTTAATAATATTGAATATTACCGTAATGGCTATTCCTATAGGAACACTTTCTCATCGTGCAGCTAAAAAAATCCCACATGGAGCTGCACATGCATCTGCAGGTAATTAAACATTTTGTAAGTTTTGCATCTGTTAGTTAAATTATTATAATGTTGTTCTTCTCATGATATTTACCTTTATTTGCAAGGTATTCTGTGGTGTACCATGATATTGGCCTCAACATATGAATGTCAAAATTGCAAGGCATTATGTGGTACCGGGAAAGAACTAACGTAACAAAAACCGTTGTCAACCCAACTTTCTCTGTTTGTTGCCAAGGGGGAAAAGTGCTTCTTCCGATATATAATGGAACACCTTCGCCTCTTAACGAGCTTATGGACTACAGAAACCCTGCAAGTTCAAGTTTCAAAGAACAGATCAGGGTATATAATGGTATGTTTTGTTACACATCTTTTGGAGCAAGAATAGACCATTCAATTAACACAGGCAGGGGTCCATATACCTTTAGAGTAAATGGCCAAAGCTATCATCGAATAGGTTCTCTCGCCTAAGCAGGCACTCGACCTAAATATCTGTGACTATACTTTTTGACACTGGAAATGAAATTAAGAACCGAATGGGAGCTTTTATAAGCAAAGATAGTGGAGAAGTCGTGGATGCAAATATAGTAGCAAGCCTGATGCAAATGTTCAATCAAACAAATCCAATAACCAAGGCATTTGAATGGCACGGGATTGGTCCGAGTCCCATAATTCACCCACTTTGAACTACATCTTCTAAGTGGTGAGGTGCATCTCGGCAATATAACGCCCCAATGTCTGGAGATTGCGGATCGATTCTTGAAGATTTTGGTGATGGTATTCCCAGAGATATTGTTGTAAGAAACAAGGATGAAGGGTGAAGCGTATTTACGAATTGAAACGTATTTACAATTGCATCACGAATACATGGCCTCAATATCCATTATTATTTCCATATGGAAGGGCGGTTATCATGAAAGATCTTGTATCACAACAACAAAGGTGTCATAAAACCAAAAGGCATTTTGTTACAATGAAGAGTACTACCCATACATCATACAACATCGAAATAATCAGGCACTACATTGCTTAGAGGTGGCGATTATTGCAGTGATTTTAGTTGGCCATACTGTGGTGTCAAGGAGCAAAGGCTTACATGGAATAGGAAAATCAAGATCGTTACGTGTTGATTTATATCACAACGATGTGTGTGTTGTAACAGAGGTGATACAAATCGTGGGGTTGGGAAGAGAATCGTCCTACGAAAAGTTTTATAAGCGGCCCAAGGTATATGATGCAAAACTACCGGGATGCAATGGCTATATATCGAACATATGGAAACCGGACACATTCATCACTTTCACTTTGCTAATACAAATTGGCACGATATTTGAAATGTTAAAGCACATTCGGGGCAAAAGCACATGATCGTCCGGAAGTGTCCGCAGCGTATTCAAGCTTAAGCTTCTCGAAGCTGTTAAATGATCTTACAAAACACCATATTTTTGGCAAGTCCCGGGGAGGTAATGCACCTTAGCTAATAATGGCAATATGTCTACTCTTTTATAACAAATTTATGTATTATCTTATTCGTTTCTCAATTTTCTTTCAGTTGTATATGTCATAGAATTTCAAAAACGTGGCCTACCTCATGCTCACATCCTACTATGGCTAGAAGAAGAATTGAAATGCAAAACCCCGTCCCAGATAAATGATATAATTCAAAGAGATACCATGTCGAGAAAATGATCGAGATGGGTATAAAGTGGTAGCGAATTTATGTTACATGGTCCTTGCGGTAAAGATGCTAAATCACACCATGTACGGTGAGGGTAAATGCTCAAAACATTTTCCTAAACCTTTCGTTCTTTGAAACAATGGTCGATAGTGATGGTTATGCTATTTATCGTCGGAGGGATAATAAAGCTTACCATATAAAAGGCAAATTCAAATATGACAACGGATATGTGGTTCCTCACAACCGTTATCTCCTTACGAAATACCAGCCCACATCAGCGTAGAATGGTGCAACGGATCAAAGCGATTAAGTACTTATTCAAGTACTTGAATAAAGGTCTGATAGAGCCACAATTTTTATACAAGAAAATGTAAAAACAATGGTGGTCGGTGCAGGCGTCCAGTTTTGGAGGTGGGCGAAATAAAGAATTATTTGAATTGTCGTTTTTAGCTCCATGTGCAGGCGGTATGGCGTTTGTTTTCCTATGACATCCATTACTCGGATCCATCGGTCATTAAACTCAATTACCACCGCCAAATCGGCATGCAATCACACTTCGTGACTCGAAAGCTTACTAGCCCTAATTCAAGGAAGGCATCGATATAACCATGTTCACGATTGGTTTGAATTAAACAAGCGTGATACAAAAGCGAATAAATACGTATTTCGAGATACACCCATTATGTGTGGCATGAGAAAGACAAAATGTGGAAAGAGCGAAAGAAGCATAAATGCATTGGGAGGATTGTTTACTCGCACCCGCATCACGGAGAGCGATACTATCTTTGAATGTTGTTGAACATTGTCGAGGACCTCGCTCCTTTGAGAAACTCATTATTAACAATGATTATGTTCCACGTTCAAGGCTTTGTTTTGCATATAGCCTTTTAAATGATGACACAGAATGGGCGCATGCTATATCCGAAGCAAGTGTATGGATGTTCGGACCACAGCTACGTGACATGTTTGTGACAATTCTATTGTTTTGTGATGTCGTGAGCCTTTAAAATTATGGGAAGAAAGGCGGTTTTAGCGAGAGGATATCCTACACAAGAAAAGGAAAATGTTCGATTACCCTAACTTGGAGTTGTGGATGAACATCTTGAACTATTGTTTGCTTGAAATACAAGAGTTGTTAAATAGGTGTGGAAGATCTTTAGGAGATTTTCAAGATCTACCATGCGGACCCAATGTTGCTAACCAACATGGACAATCATCTCATAAGAAAGCGGCTTATGATATGAAGGAAAGTAAGATTCAACATCAACAACTCCATTCATTGTTAAATCCCAGCGTTTAATCTATGAGAGGTTATTGAATATAAATAGTAACAAAGGAAATTTTACTTTGTGTACGGACCGGGAGGAACCGAGAAAGACATTTTATACAAAACTATCATCTCAAGGTTGAGATCGAGCGTAAGATAGTTCTTGCAGTCGCATCTTGGTATATATTTATACTAAATTTAAACAAACAACTAACTTGAACATTTAAAAACATCATAATTGATTAGTATCCTTAAATTGTATAGGGATTGCTTCATTGTTGCTACCGGTAAGGAGAACGGCACATAGCCATTTTGTTATACCACTTGAATTATTAGAAAACAACACATGCGGCATAAAAAAACACCCATATGTCCGAACTCATGCGGCAAGTGGGCGATTATCTGGGATGAACCTCCAATGACTCAAAATATGCTTTTGAGGCATTGGACAAAACAACGAGAGATATCTTAGGATATCATGACCTTGATGATGAGATCGAATATTTGGGGGCGACGGTCTTGCTAGGAGGTGGCGTTCGTCAAGTCTTGCCATTATACCAAAAGCAAGCGGGCGGTCATTGTTCAATCATGTATAAACCGATCGAATTGTGGAAGTATTGCAAGGTATTTACCCTTACACGGAGTATGCGTGTCAATGAGTATAGTGAAAATGGTGCTTGATACTCGAAAGCGAGATTTCAATAAATGGGTCTTGGTTGTGGGGATGGAAATTTGCCGACAAAATGCAAAGAAGATGAGGACGAGCCATCTTGGATCGACATTCACGAAAGTTTCCTAATTGAATCATGGGATTGTCCTATCAAGAAGATTGTAGGCGAGACATACCGATTTTACAACAAGACAGGTCGATGATGTGTATCTCAAAGAAAGGGCAATCCTAAATCCTCGGAATAATGATCTTTGATACTATCAATGACTATATGTTTAAACAATTAACGGGGACTCTGTTACATACAATAAAGCGGATGAAGTTTGCAAGGCATCTGAGACAACCTAGATCGACATGACATGTACCAGATTGAATTTCTAAATTCCTTAAATTTCCGGGATGCCCCATGAACTTCAATTAAAAAGGAACTAGCCATTATGATATTGCGTAACATCAATCCAAGCAAAGGTCATGTAATGGAACAAGATTGCTCATCATGATTTAGGCCAATTTGTTATTCACGCAAAGATCCTTACAGGTTCAAAAATAGGAGACAATGTCATTATACATAGGATTATACTAACATCAGGCATAATCAAATGGCCATTTATCCTAAAAGCGGCGACAATTCTCTGTAAGGGCATGTTATCGATGACTATCAACAAAAGTCGGGCCAATCACTTACTTACGTTGGCCTCTATTTGCTTACTCCTGTGTTCACACATGGTTAACTTTATGTGGCGCTATCTAGAGTTACCAATCCTAACGGCCTTAAGACACTAATGATTGAAGACAAAGACCCTAGACTTAAGCTTTTACGTAACATTGTTTTCAAAAAGCTTTCAATAACCTATCTTAGCATATCTATGTAATGTTCAAATATTAAATATAATAAAGTCGTACATTTTATTTTAGATATACATTATTTGTGTTTCCATATTTAGAGACACGTAATAAAATTTGAACGCCAGCACCTATGCATAGTTCACCACATTTATTTATTATTACTTGATTATTTGCCACAAACACTCTTAAGCTTTATAATATTGTTCTAATTCTTAACAGGTGTCCATTATCTGTATTCCCATGTTAAAAGACACATAATAAAATTTGACCACCAATACTTATTCATAGAGCATTGTTTTCTGACTTATGAAATAACCTCAAAACCTAACTGCATACTCATCAAGTAGTATTATTGCAGACAATATTAATAATATGCAAAATGTTCACATAAATATCTAATAAATTGATTTTATGGTTGATTAGGAGTTACATATCCTTCATTAACTTCAAGTCAATTCAAAAGCTTGATGAGGCATTTAAAAGCAACTTTTCTCATTAACATACATATCAACTTCTTTATTATCATAAAGAAATCGGATATCCGATCTAAACCTATGTCATTCAATAGGGAGGTCATCTCGCACTACTTTCATATGCCCTTACACCGAGCTGCAAAATACTTTAATGTTGGTTCATCTCTTTTTAAAGTGCATTGTCGATCGGTTGGAATTCAATGTTGGCCATATCGAAAACTCCTCAGTTTAGAAAAGTTGATTAACTATTTTCAGGTTAGCAATGAATTGACCCTAACTTTTGATTATGAATTTCATACGACAAACCTATTTTAAGATAAAAACATTGATATGCAAGTTTCAATATTTCCAAATAAAATAATGGTTTCAATATTATAGTAATGGTTTCCCCTATTTGCTAATATACACATATTTTAAGTCACAACCATTAACATTTAAGCATGCTTTTTATAGTACACATTCATATGTTTTCTATATTGTGATTTCCAAATTTGTTTTCATTATAGGGCAAGGATGGTGATTCAAATACTAGTGAAAATATGCAAGAGATAATTACAAAGCTGCGGGGAAGAAAAAAGACGGATAAAGGAAAATCCAAAATTACCAATTACAAATAACACGAAAAAATTGAGACGAAGGTTTTTCAAAGCTACCTACAGAAAAAAAAACACATCAATTTGGAAATATCGTTAGCACTACCAATAGTAGCAGATGTGGAACCGTTGCAGGTTATATATCCTAACAATCATCCAAGTTATGAACATATAGAATTCTCTTATGGCAGCGACTATGAAGAGGAATAATAGTGGAAAGCATATTGATACCTAAAACCAAGTGTTCAAGTAGTTTTTTTAACAAGTTTTTTTCATAATTTTCTGTCTTGAAGTTTGGTATGTTATTCTCTAAGTTTTTAAAATGAATAATGCTTAAACAACAAGTTGCATCCTATGTTGTTTGGTCAACTTTAATAAATCATGCCCCTTGTTGTTATCATACTATCAAGTAAATCGGCATAAACTTTGAAAATTCAATAGTTAATAAGCGCATACCTTATTGACTATTATGCGATCAGCGTCGCATAATTTGCTCAGATGCCTCATTGTGAATAATATCATTCTTGGCGTCTACTAAAGCGAAAGCCCGTCAAGCTTAAAACATCATTATAATTTGTCTTGCATTCACTAGCCCGCAAACTTTTAAAAATAAGTCACGGGTTTTAATCTACAAGCGCAAATTTATAATGATATATACTTCAAATCAAATCAAGCGATGCTTCGTAGCTGTATTCTCTATGAATGTATGAGCAAATATCCCATTCTTCTTACTCACTGACTCATATCATCACAATATCCTCAACATTTGACTTTTGCATTAACTAACGGCGCATCGATATTCACCTACCCATCTGCATGTATAACACGTGTCGTTATTACCTCAACTAATGAGCCATAAATCATCAAACAACTACTTT